>CM031917.1:11999021-12471893 GCA_018703695.1 Prunus fruticosa
AGAAGAAGATAGCTTTTTCCTTTTCAAGCCTTCTAATAGATAAATTTCTCCATTATAGGGAGAAATGTAGGTCAGGAGTTTGGCTAGTAGAAGTTGCAAGCACATTTTGCACATTTTGAACCACATTAGGAATTACATTCTACTGTAGATATCAAATAACCAAACAATAAAACTTTATAACTAAAACTTTTGAGTCAATGGTTAATTGATCAATACCTATCATGTCTAACCATTCAGCAATTGCATATAATTTAAACCTAGGGTCCATAATAGTAGCAAAAGCAAAAAACCATAGGAAACTCTTTCCAATATTTATCAAATTTTGTTTTCATTTCCAGTCTTACAAAGCATCCTTAAAAACAGAAAATTCAGAATATGCAGCAAATGATCCATGAATATCTATTAAACAATTAATAACACGATCTTGAAGTAGTAGGATAATACACACAAGAAAATACCATAGTTGAAGAATAAAAAATTTGTAAAAACCCACTAACAAGTTGTGCTATTCTTCAATCTTCTTCACTAGGTACTTGTAAAATTACAAAAACGTGATTCATTTACCTTTTGAACATACCTATGCAAAAGGGCTTTATACTTTATAGCAACATGTAAAAGCTCATACGTTGAATTCCACCTATGAGGCACATCAATATCTAATATCTTTTCTTTCCCATATGGAAATCACTACAAACATTTCACCAATATTTCATGTCTCTCTGTTAAGATGAATTTTGATGCTACCGAACAATATCAGGAATAGACGGAGATAAAACTTTAAGTCCATCTTGCACAATCAAATTCAATATATGACAACAACATCGTACATGAAACAACTTTTCATGCACAGAATCCAGCAAAAGGGTTGATGGAAGTATACTTGCAGTCTAATCATTATTTGATACATGCACTCAATGATAGAGTAAATATTTTGTTGTGAATGTGCCAAGATAACAATTCATCAAATATATGAGTTGCAAGTGACTCTCTCCGGTGTGTGGGTACTCAATCATTTTAAAGCAAATTATCCTTTTATTCAAAACACCACTCTTTATCGACAAAATGTGGAGGAAGTGACATATAACCCATTTCTGTCGTGATGACCAAACATCTAAGAACTTAAACAGATTTCTCAGGTGGGATGCAGAATTATATAGACTGAAGTTGATGACCTTTATAAAGGTGTGAATTCCAACAGGGCTTTCTTAGGTGACATGATGATATTTGGGTCAAAAGGTAAGTAATGAGCGATGAGCTTGCATGGGAGAACACAAGGGAGAGGAAAGCACACTTATTTAACTATTAACATCACGCATAAGATGCCTGAATGATGCCTGAATGAATGTAAGGCCATTAGATTAGAGATGTGATTAAAGTTTAATAACCTCAAAAAGAAGTCGTTGAACCTTACTTTAAAAAAAAAAATTAAAAAGGACAACACACCACCCCAACCCAGGACATACCACAAAAGATAGATCAAATGAATATTGTAAAATCAATAAGATAAGAAAATACCATTCATTACCTACGACAACTTTGACCTACTCCAACAAGTCATGCCACAATGAAACTTAACCAAAAAATATAAACCTTATAAATAAATAAAAGTGCATGCTGTCATTCACCATCACAGAACACCACCAATTCAATTTACTCATACCAGAAGGCTTCATAAACAAGGGCTCTGAAACTAAATCAATATAATAAACCCAAGTAGCTAATGAACTTTATTCCACATTATTAAAATAAACAGGTGTGGTCCTTTTGCAGCAAAATAAAACAAAGCAGCAACCCCAAAATTAAAAACGAACTTAATAAGCTCATAATCACAAACAGTAAATGATGAGAGCCAAGAAAGGAACAAAGCAGTAACTTATCTCAGCCAAGAAGTTGTTGAATCTAAGTGCTTCATCTTGAAAATTATGAAAGCCTAAACTTTTACTCACTTTTCAAGTTCATTCGTGAATTAATTAAACTATCTATTGCAAAGAGTGATATACCACAAGAGATAATATCAACTAATATCTAAAATCATAAGATAAGAAAATACCATTCATTACTTACGACAACTTTGTCAAAGATCGTCTTCTCCAGTGCCTGCCCACCAGTGCCTGCCCAAGATTCCAACATGAAGCTTGTGAAGACGGCGTCTTTATGCTGCCTCACGACACCCCAAAAGCACGGAATTTGTCAAAGATCTTAGGTTTTGTCAGTGAGAATACTAAATTCGAAATTAAAAATCTAGATAAATATTTTGTGGGGAAACAAATAAGAGGGAAATCTAAAAACCAAGAAATTTAAAAGGTGAAGCACCCGGATTATCGGACTTGCACGTATCGAATGACGAGAGAATAATAGCTCAGACAACTTACAGGAAACAGTAGAGTTGAGAGCAAGAGAGAGATAGAGAGAGTCGTAAGAAGTGAATGGGTGCCAGGTTTAGACTGAATTATTCCTGATATACTCTTTTATATAAAGGCATCTGTATCGGGTTGTTGACCTAAACGGCCATTGGGCATTTCTCTTTCTTTTTTACTAGAAACAGCACTCAAACCTTAACAGCTATATATTATTATTAGATAACCATAACGGCTATATATATATGGGCCTAACGGCTGCTTCACTGCGGGCCGGGCGGGTTTCATCGTGCTTCATCGGGCCGGCCTATGGGCTCGGGCTGGGCTTCAAAGCACTTAGTTTGAAACCCACCCAAAGCCTAGTTGGTCTTGGTCTCAAAGCCCATAACGGGTTCCAGACCGGACTTTTTTTCATGGTACCTGACCTGTTTAGGCCCATCAGCCCGTGGGCCAAATGATCAGGCCAGGACAGCGCCACCCTAAAATAAATAAAATTACAGGCTCATAAAAAATATAATAATAAAATTACAAAATAACAAAAAAGAAAAAAATGAAGCAGCCACTGTCTTCTCCACCCCTTACCATATCGCCACTAAGCAGACTGACCCCACCCACCCTCTTCGTTACCTAGCCGAGTGACCCAGATCTTGCACCTACCTTGTGGACCATCACGAGCAGGCCTCCCTTGCTTACTTTCTCGAGTCATTGGTTGGGGAGAGTACCCATAGGAGAGGGATGAGGGTGTAGAAGGGTGACCTGCTACTTTAAGGGCGATGAAGAAGGAGGGAGGCCTCCAGTGCCAACTTCCCACCCTAAGCTAACTGCCACGACCAGACCTGTTGCCAACTCCACCCAACCTCACAGGATTGGTCCGACTCTAAGGCCAAGGCCAAGCCACCGTCTTATTGTTAGCTTGTCACCTGCAGACCAAAGAAACCATCCCCTCCCTTGCAAACAGAGCATAAGATCAAATAAAGGAGGAAGAAAAGAACAATAGATTGGGGTTTAAGTTCTTCGATTGTTCACTCTCTCTGTGATATGTATTTACTTGAAAAATATAAAATAAATTTATACAATTGTTTGCGTTGTGTTATCGATTTGAGGTTTGGAATAAGTCGGATTTGAATAGAGATATTTGATTTTTATTTATTTTCAATGTCTTATGTGAGTGCTTTTGTTTTCCAATTTTTTTTTTGGCAGTGGGTATGGTTTGTGGTTGGATGGTTGTGGATGACGAGGGCCGGTGGTGGTTGCAGAGGGGGGATGAAGGGTGATGGGCATCTTCGGGGGTAGAGTGAGAAATGAGAGATTGGGGTATGCGTAACAGGAGGGGAGGAAGGGATTTGGGGATTTAAAATATATATATTATTAGTTGACTTTTGTTTTAAAAGAAATTTTTTATTTTTATTTTTTTTACACATGGTAATTACGTGGCATGCATTTTTTTTTAAATAGGGTCCGTATTGGTGCCACGTCGGCATCTTTAACAAGTAGTTATGAATAACTTAAGATGGTGAGTAAAATGAGATGTAAAACATACACAAAAGGACAAAATGGGTTATTTTAACTTTTAGAGGATAAAGTGAGATTCAATAGTTTTAGGGGCGCTACGTAAATAAGCTTTCAATATAAAAAAAAGGCATTACTTTTCGGAGAAGAGAGGAACACATGTATTGTATAATATAAAATAAAATAAAAATTATGTTGTGAGGTTTTTTTAAAAGAAAAAGAATGAAAGAAACAAATAGTTCCATCATTATGTCCTTTTTGTTATTATACACACTGAAAGCACTTTTGACAAAAACACCCAAAACTCTTTGATTACTGAGATCACTTTTTCAAATATACATTACCAAATTCCCAATTGATTTTTTATACAGTTGATTATTCTCAACACGATAGAAGCAGTTTTTTTTTAAATAGAGGTTAATCCGAACATGAACCCTAGGAAGTTAAAATTTTATAAAAATCAATTAGAAAATGACAAGTGGCTAGTTTTTGGTTTTTTTTTTTTGTGAGATATTTAGTCATATACCCATTTCTAGCACTAATAATATAGATAAACCCCTACCCCATTTAATTTATATAAAAAAAACCTAAAAAATGATAGCTAGCCCTATTGAATTTAATTTTGATTATTAAATTACTTTGATGTCTATTGAATGTTTTTTGGGCTCTTTTATGAGGTTTTGTCGGTTGGGTTTGTTTTAAGAAATCAATAACAGTTTTGTAATTTAAAGAAGTTAAAAGTCTTTTTTTGTTATGTTATAAATGGATTTTGGGTGTGTTTTTAAAGATCATTTTATATAGAGATTGTTTTTATAAATAAATAAAAAATTAAGCTCCTATATTGGGTATAATAGTGAAGTCCCCCCTTCCCCCTTTTTTTTTTCTCTAAAGAGGCCCTATAAAGGTGTTTTTTAAAAAATAAATAAATATTTTATAATATATTAATGTTAGACAGCCTATTCTGGGAAGCCCTATTGTTTTTCTAGAAGTTGATGTGAAATATTACCCCATATACCAAATTAGGTAGAGTAGTCAATAGGTAAGTTGATTGTTGTTAATATTATGTTAACTCGCAGTTGGTATCCTGGGGGCAATAAGTAGTATAGCAAGACAAGTAGGAGGTCGTACGCAGAGGCTGAAGAAGTTCAAATTAGTTATGTACTTAGATTCCCAAATTCAAGAAGTTCAGAAGTCTAGTATAAAGCAGAAATTAAAGTGAGAGTGATTGTGATTGTGAAAGGAAGTGGCAACTGAAATTGCAAATGAAAGCAAATAAACAAGTGGAACAAAGAGTGATTTTGAAGGGGCTGGAAAACGGATTTGGAGACTAGGCATTGCATTCACCATAACAATTCTTAATTTGGGTTATAAGGAGTCAAGTAACAAGTCTAATTAGATTCAAAGATTGATACTAGCTAAAGTATGTTAGGCCATGGTGTCTGTTTTAACCTTGTGTTACCTAATTCCTAATTTGATCATTTGTTGTCTAACCTAAAATTAAGCATTAGGAACCCATTAAGCATAGAAGAACAATTTAAACAACCAAGCATGTATCTAATCCCTGTTGTAGAATGTCCATACATACTCTTCTTATTCATAGTTACAATTGATTAAAACATGGTGTCTACTCTTAATTCAAACCAAGATATACAAATCAAAATGGTAGCTAAGCATTCCGATGAAGGCATATAGGCAAGTAGGCAAAATGAATAAAAACATGAATCATGAATCAAACTTGAAACTCCAAACTTCAAACTTCTAAACCCAGAATATTCATGTTAGGTTACATCGAAGCACTAGTTATGGATTTAAGTTCCTCATAATGGAAAAGAAACTAAAAAGGAAAATGGGAAAACATAATGAATGCCATAAGAGTAGAAAAACCCTTTTTCTGAAGTTCTTGTGGTGTCCAATACTTTCTTCAAGAGCTTCCTTCCACGCCTGGAAGGATGTATGAAGGATATGGAGGTGATTGGGATGAGTTTAGTGAGTGGTGATGGTTGAGAGAGAGGAAATTTTTGGAGGAAATAGAAGGGAAGGTTTTATGGAGCTTTTGGTGTTTTGGTGTTTTGGGGGTTTAAAGTACTCCTGTACCTAGAGTGTATGGGGTGGATGTGTGTTTGGGGTTGTGAACTTCTCTATTATAGGGCTAAGAGGGGGGAACATCATAAAGAATTCCAACACCACCATTCCTTCTTTAACACAACCCATAACTCCCACTTCATCTTGTCTATGGTAGTGGGGTTGGAATCACTTTCATCCCATACTTCTTTGGCTGCTACACCTCACAGCTTTCTTCACATGGCTGGAAAGGTGATCAATTATGGCTGCCAACCCATGTGGTCCTTCTTTTAGCTGCCAACCCATGTGGTCCTCTTTCGGCCGCCAACCGATGTGGTCCTCTTTTGAGCCCAAAGTCGTCACAGCTCCGGGGAGGCGCATGGCTTAAAGGCAGGGGACAGCTCATCAGCCGGCAGCTGCCATCCTGAGCATGGTGCAACTTGATGGGCTCACAATTGGGCTTAGTTTATCAATTGATATGTTTGAGTAGTCCATTATGCAGTCTAACATTTTTCTTTCTAACCACAAGTGATTCGACCGAATGAACTAATGAAAAAGATGAGTCCAAATGAATTACTAACTCAGTCTCTCTGGTTTTTGCACCCCTTTGCGACTCTTCTTATCCAAAGCCACCATTGCTACCTAAGGCCCAATAAACTAAATGACAAAAAGAAAAAAGATTAAGCAAAGTTTAACTCAATAACATAACCAAATCATAAGCTAGAGGGTACAAAATGATATACGATTGTGACTGATTCATTGATATGTAAGTTCTAATCAATATTGAGAGTCACAGTTGCAATGATGAGGAGGATATGCATTCCACAATGTCTTGATATCATTTTCCTCATAATGATCAGGGTGGCAACTTTCCGACTGGACCCGTACACGACTCGAACCCGCACGGGAAAACCCGACCCAAAAACGACCCTTAATAAATGGGTAATTTTGAGGTGGACCACCACTGACCCCATTTATAAACGGGTGGGTTTGGTCGCTAACCCGCACAACCCGTTTAAATACATGTTTAACCCGTTATTAAACGGGTCGTGTCATCGGTTCGTGTCAACCCATTTACTCCTACACCCCGCGAAAAAAAATTAAGGAAATTGAACCTTTAGCACACACATGGGTTTCGACCCCAGCTCAGATTCCACCCGTCTCCTTGCTCCTTATCCATCTTGATGTTGATCACTTTGTGATTATGTGTTACAACATTTGATATTTATAATGTCTTTACAAACTGATGAGCACTTAATTATTAATTTTTATCCATAAATTATATTTGTTAGTAATTATTCCTTATTATTTGCAATTAACTATGTATTGTAATTTAGGGTTTAACGTTTTAATCCCTAAACCTAAACCCTAAACCCTAAACTCTAAAACTCTAAACTCTAAAATTCTAATCCCTAAACTCTAAACTCTAAACCCTAATCCCTAAACTCTAAACTCTAAACCCTAAACCCTAAACCCTAAACCCTAAACCCTAAACCCTAAACTCTAAACTCTAAACACTAAACTTTAATCCCTAAACCCTAACCCCTAAACCCTAAACCTAAACTCTAAACCCTAAACCCTAAACTCTAATCCCTAACCCTAAACTCTAAACCCTAATCCCTAAACTCTAATCCCCTAAACCCTAATCCCTAAACTCTAATCCTAAACCCTAAACCCTAAAACCCTAATCCCAAAAGAAATTTTGTATAACTTATAAAATTTGTATCATGTCAGTTTTTTAATGAAGGTGCAATTTGACTATGAAAAATGGTTTGGAATAATCATTTTCTCAAGATAATTTTTGCGGTTTTTATTCCTTACACATAAAATAAGAAAAAGTTGATTTTATGAGATTTTAGTATGAAGTATATATTGCACTAAACAAGTTTTTCATATTTTGATTTGGTGAGAATTTGATTTTCTAGTATTTTTACTTGAATCCAAATGGGGGGTACTTCCTTATTTACATTGTAAACTTAAGTAAATGGAGTAATATAAAAATAAATGAAAGTAAAAAGACAAAGACATTTACTTAAATGTTGGAGATGGAAATAAGGTAATTTATTATTTGTTAAATATATTTTACATGTGGAAATAGGTAAATATATTTGTTAAATAAGGTAATTAACAAATATAAGTTATGGATAAAAATGTAATAATTAAGTGCTCATATTTGTAAAGACATTATAAATATCAAATGTTGTAACATATAATCACAAAGTTATCAACACCAAGAGTGATAAGGAGCAAGGAGAGAGGTGGAATTGGCTGGGTTCAAAACCATTCGTGTGTTGAAGGTTAAATTTCTCTAATTTTTTAAGGGCTTGGGAGGTAGTAAACGGGTTGACACGAACCATGGACACGAACCTTGCCACAAACCGGGTTACAAATGGGTCGTGTGCCGACCTGCTCATAAACAGGTTGGTTTTGGGTTTGCACTTCCTGACACGATTAATGAATGGTTGGGTTCTGGTTGGAGTTTCTTGACTGTTTAAAAGTTTGCCGCGGCGACAGTAATCCAACGCACAGGAACCATTGAGCCTCTAATAATGTTCGAAGGACGGGGAAGATGTTTTTGATTTGGGATAATAAAGACAAGACGTTTTGTCCAAAGAAGTCCTCTTGATTACAATTCTTAGTGTAAAAGGTTTATCAAAACAATACCTATATTCCAATTGACGGAGAAATCTATCTTGTATTTGCGTAAATCCTGTCCTATCTTGTATTTGCGTAAATCCCGTCCTCCAATCGTTTATAAAAATAATAATATCTTTAATCATTGGGCTATCCAAGAACTTTACCCACTTGTTTGGTAGGTCTTGAAAACTTTCCAGGGATTGGAAATTTGTCTAATTACATCGAATTGGGAAATAGGCTTGTTGGGTCCTATTTGGTGGCATAAATTGTTGAAAAGATTGATAAATTGTTAAAAATTTGTTATTTGTTGGCAAAAAAAAAAAATTGTTATTTTAATCGAGACGTGACAAACTTGTGAGAAGGTGGTGATGTTACACCATGAGGAGTAAATGAGCAAAAATGAAGTTCTATTTCATATTCGTAATCCATTAGAACAGTCTACGTGTCGGCTACAAGAAACATGCGTGTGACAAGCTAGAGCGGAATCTGCCGCCACGTATCGGACACAAACAACAACGCCGTCATTTAAAGTTGAGTGGGCCCCGAACTATATCCATTAATTTCATACGTGTCTGCCAGCGCACGCATGCAGAACATCAACCCAAATTATAAATATACCCATACTCCTAGACACAGATACAAATGTTTCGAGGGTAATTCAGTAACTACATAGCGCCGAGCCTAATTACACCACGTGGAAATCGCCGTCGAAGACGAGCCTCCTCCTCTCGTCCCTAACAGTGTTAAGAGCTTGAGACTTTCCAAAAATCTGATTTCTTGCTTAGGGTTTTCAGAAATCATTCTTCCGATTTCTTCAGATCAAAGACCGCTTAATTTTCTAGGGAGTTTATTTATTTTTATTTTCATTCCCCTTATTTTCTTTTGGGAATTTGAATTTCTCCCTCTGAATTTTTTTTTTTGGGTTTTGGGGAAAAGAATTGATGGTGCATATGATGGAAATCCGGAGATCTCCAAACGACGCCGTGTACGGAAAAGGTGCCGGTGAAGTTGGAGATGGAGGACGCTTTGGAGGACGAGCATGGCCCGCTCAACAAGCGTCCCAAACCCTCCCCTGCTTTTCAAGAGGTTCGGTTTGCGGTCCTTTTCTTTCTGTTTCGTTTGGTTGCCGAAAAAGCTAGGAAAGAAAAATTACCTAATACTTAATTGGATACAGCTTATTTTTGTATTAAATATTTCTTGCTTTTGTCATTTCCTTATGGAATCTGGACCAGCTTGAAATTTTTTCTGTTTTTTGATTTTGCATGTATTTATTCGATGAGAATTGCGGTTCGGAGAAATGAAGATTTAATTTAATTTAATTTTTTTTTCATGTGATGTAGCTTAGTAGATCTTTGGATTTTGTGTCATAACTCAAGATTGAAAATGTTTCTGAAGACATACAAATTTGCGGTCTGTTTGGTTTGAGGAGGGGTATAAATTTGTGATCTTGTATGTATTTCTTCATTAAGTTAATTAAGATCTCGCTTCCATCACATGGGATATTATTAACATACAAATTTGAGCTCCCTTAGATTAGGTGTGTCTCTTAACTTTTGGGTGTTGCCTGTTCTGGCACTGGGTTGGATTAATTAGGAATTCGGCTTGTTTTGAACTACAATTATTTTGGAACTTCATTTGTTGAAATGTTGGATTGTGATACTTGGGCATAACTTTGAATTTGATTATTTTTTGAAATTTTCTCTTACTTTTTTTTTTGTTGATTAAGCTGCAGAGGAGTGTTGGGGATAATGCATTTGCTGCCCCACCTTCTCAATACAATCCACTCATGAGCCTAGCCCTTTGGGTTTGAGGCTAAGAAAGAGCCCGTCTCTATTGGAGTTAATTCAAATGAAGCTCGCTCAGGGGTGTTGCTTCTAAACTGGAGCTGTACAAAAGTGAAAATGCTAGCTCTGCAGTTAAAAAAGAAAGTAAAGTAACTGCTGCAGTGGGTACTACGCAGAAGTTCAAGGCTTCAAATTTTCCAGCTTCACTTTTAAGGATTGGGGGTTGGGAGGTATCTTCACTAGTTTTTAAGTTATTTATATTTTGATATTGTGAGTGAGTATGTTGGGCCAAAAGTTTCTAAAACTACTTACTTGGTGGCAGTATAAATCAAGATATGAGGGAGATTTAGTGGCGAAGTGTTACTTTGCTAAGCATAAGCTTGTTTGGGAGTTCTTAAAGGTGGTCTCAGAGTAAAATAGAAATCCAGTGGTCAGATATTATGGCTCTCAAGCAAATTGTCCGGATGATGGACCTGGTCTTTGACTGTTGTGGTAATGTCTATGTCTCCTTTCCTATTTTGTCTTTTTTATGTTTGTATGTATGTTTCTCAACATGATTATGTTGTGTCTACGTTTTCCACCTGGTGACCCCTTCTGTGTTGCAGCTGGCTAGACAACCTCTTTTCTTCAGGGAGACTAACCCTCAGCCTAGAAAGCATACCTTATGGCAGGCAACAGCAGATTTTACTGATGGACAAGCGAGCATTCATAGGTAAAATCTGATTGGTGATTGCCATCCTAACTCTAACATTTCCTTTTAGAAAGAAAGCCTGAATATTAGTTTCACTGATTTTATAGTTAAACTAAAAGTTTAGTACCCTTTTTTCTTTTCTCTTGTCATGCATTTACAATCATCTTTGTTTCTCCCTGCTCCTCAAACTTTTTAAAAATGTATTTTTTTGGGTCTCAGATATGTTCTTTTTTCCGTCAGTGGTCTACAGCGATGTTGGTTGTCTCATTTTTGGAGTAATTAGGGAAGACAAAGGAAATGATTTTGGTGATATTCTTTAGTGTCTAATTGTTGAGTGCCGTTGGCATTTGTTGGCCTTTTGTGTTTCTTTTTACCCTGTTTTTATTCATGTCTCAGGTTTTCCACCTATTATTGACAAATAAACTATGTTTTCCCAAATACTTGTTAAATTGTTAAACTGGGGGATGTTGTAACTGAAAATACTCTATCTTGACATGGATTTTTAAATAATTAAATTGCATGTTTGAGACATGTTGTGAAGAGACATTTGTTTTCAATCTGTTTGAAGCTGCATCAGCCGCATGTTGAGTTGATGCTGTGAGATTTATGCAAAAACTTTGGCATTGTGGTTTTATAGGCAACATTTTCTGCAATGTCCACAAGGACTGTTAAACAAACACTTTGAAAAGCTTATCCCGTGCGACACACGGCTTTGTTTCTTAAGCCGACAGCCAGAAATTGTTTTGGAATCACCATGTTTTGAACCACGGTCTTCTGCTTTGAAGATCCAGAATCCAAAGACCATGGTTTTGATCCACTGGGAAAACGGTAACGGTTCCTCCGTTCTCTGGGTTCCAAGATGTAGCATCACCATCTGCCAGTCAATCATCTTCTTTGAAGATCGATCAGCAGGATACAGCTTCTATGACATTGGAACATCAGTCCAGAGAAGTGCCTTCCCCCAGCTCAGGTATAATGAATGAACTTGGCATTAATTTCTAGCAAAATATTATAAGGATCGCCTCTCGTTTTATTTGCTTCTCCAATTTAATTGTTCTGACCTCTTGTACCATGATGTTAAACAGCACCTGAGTTTTTATTTTTTTATTTTTGACACCTGGAGATGAAATCTAGACTTAAGTGGTACAATGGGCAGGCTTATTGGATGTCTAAAATAGTATACACATCGTCCCTTTCTTAGTTGACACTTTTAATTCATAAATTGTAGGATTCATAATATTGCAGATTTCCAGATTACCCCTTAAATCTCAAAGGAACTTGTTTGAAGAATGGAAACTCATGAGTATAAGGCAGGGAGCAACTCTTTACGTTCTCACTTCTCTCCACCTATTTACAGGCTATAGTTTTCCATGAAAGTCTGGTTATTCGATTTGTTATACGTATCTTTCAAATGATTGTCCATATATAAATTTTTTATGTCTAACGTATGCCATTAGAGGCGTCAGCAGTTAAAGTAATTTGCATTGCATGGCTATGAGTGCTACAATTAGCTGCGTGGCCAAATGATTACTGACACCAGTTAATATTGTTGCCAAATTTGAAGAGGTCTTCGAAAACTTGTTTGTTGAGGACCTGCTTTTTCAAATGCAGCTTAATATTTTAATGTATCTTACTTTGTTGTTTATATTGTGAAATTCTTAAGCTTGTGCAACTCCACACTTTGTATATTATCTGTATTGCCTGTAATTCCTGAGGACATTGTGTGAAGGTTAATAGAATCTGTATAATGTGTATAAAAGGACAATAACCAACTCAGAACTTAGTTTGATATCTAAATTTGAAATACGAAGACTTGGAAAAAGTTTTTCCTTTCGAGTTGTGAAGTTGTTTTCATTCAAACATTGCTTTGAAATTTGGTTACAAGCTGATTTGGTTTGTAAACCTTAATTCAAGGATCATTATGTTATGTTCATCGAGTATGAACTTTTGTTTTATAATATGTCTGTACTTTGAGGGGATTAGTTTTCTTTTCAGATTTAAGTATGACTAGATGTGGCACTTACTGTTGCCCATTGATCACTGAATCACTGATTGACTTTCTCATATTAGTTATGGATGCTTGTGCAATTGAAGGAAATGGGAGTTCTGAAGCTGTTGATTCCAGGGGGCCCAAAAATTGTGTACAAATGAAAGTGCCTGGGCTTCATCCATCGATGTCAATGAGTGATCTTATGAGTCACATTGGGAACTGTATTTCAGAACAAATGACTTCTGGAAATCCGTCTTCTGCTGACCAACAGTCAGAATACCAGGACATGCTTGAGGACATTGCACAATACCTGCTCAACGACAATCAATTTACAGCAGCCTCAGATGAGAAATCCCTCATGTCAAGGGTCAATTCTCTTTGTTGCCTTCTGCAGAAGGACCCTGGTTCAGTTCAGAATATGGTTGATGGTGAAAGTAGTGGTGAAGGACAAGATGCTGGAAGTGATGCTCAGCTTAATCATACTCCTGATAAATCTGGAGCCAATACAAAGGATCCTGAAGATGATACGAAGGATGCTTCTGGTGGGAAGAAGGCAACAGGCATGTCAAGGGAAAGACTCCTTTGGGGAACTGCTGTTTCATCTGCCTCGCATTGCCTCACTTCCCTCGCTTCCCTCACTTCCGAAAGTCTGTTCAACATTTTCAGAAGAAGATTGCGAGAGCCAAGCCAGATAGATGTCTTAGTTAACATTGCAGAAATCCGCAGCAAGCAAGCAAGCTGAATAGAGAACTTTTTCTTCTCCCTCCCTCTCAACCCTGTCTTTCGCACATGTACCCGCGGTGAAAATATGGTGGCTGTTTAATGTTATTTGCTGTCACAAAGCTTTGCATTATATCTTGGGAAGTTTTGGGATTCGGAAATATATATTGATGAAGAATCCTAAAATCTACCCAATGTAAAAATCTACCGATTAGGTGTTGTGCGTAGTGCTGTACTAGTTTTTTACCCTCCATGACCTATAAACAGAGTAAAATATATTTCTGTTTGTAAATTCTGTTAACCAATTAAATGTCAATTAAGGTGGCCGCTTTGGTGCTTATTCAGTGTATTCTCTTATAAGATTATCATATGATTATCCCGTGCGAATTATGTTAGGTAAAAAATTGCAAAGTAATTTGTATGAACTGTCACCCAACATAATTTCACTCTCGTCCCTTACAACTTTGAGTTATATTATTTTAGGTATCGACAATGTGTCCCTAAATTACATTATCTTATTAAAAAGAGAATACCCTTTGATTTCAACATGGATAAAATTTAATTTGGGGGATATGTGTGTTTTTAAGTTTATGGCTGCTCCAAGGTTAGACCCTAGGTTGCCTATGTATCCCTTTGAGGGATATGAAGCCACTCGTAGTTCTTTGGAGAATATGATTGGACTTTTAAGAAGTGAATGACTCCTTGAAAGAATTTGTGGTGTGGAAAATATTTACGAATTTGGATGAATGTTGTTGAACCACGGATTCAATTTGTTTTCTATGTTTTTGCGGTTGCATCTAGATTGAGTATCTAGATTGCTTATGTACCTTTGGCGGGATTAATCTGAACGTAATTCGAAAGATTTGAGATTTTTTGTGGTGGAGATTTGTAATTTTTGGGGTGAATTTGGTTAGGGTAAATTAGAGATTCCTTTTGTACTTGTAATTGTATCTGAATTGAATCTCTAGATTATCTACGTATCTTTAGCAGAATCAAATCAGACATAGGTCCTTAGTTTGGTTGGTTTAATTTACCTGGTTTTGTACCACTCGGCCTTGGAATGGTTTTGTACCATTTGAGAATTCTGGGCTTTTCTGGTGTCAAAAGAAGACAAACTTAATTGATGTATAATTTTGGATGGACCAATTTGACTTGAGGAGGAGGTCCATTGGGACTTTACTTGAACTTTGCACCAATTATTTGCTAACTGGTATTTAGTGGCACTTGGAATTGTTATCAGTACTCTAAAATACCCTTGGCTTGCTTGTTGTTCATGCCAATTTAACTTAGGGTGTGTTTTTCGTCCTAAAAAAATTGAGGTGTGTTTGGATGAGGCCCCTCACTTCAAAAGTGATGGTAGTTTGAAGTCAGCTGACTTTACAGGGGTTTATTCAATTTGGACTTTAAGGAATTCTTTTAAAAATTCAGGGTATTCAATAGGATTTTTAAATAGTCTATAAACAGAGTACATAAAGTAATAGATTATGGTGGACTTTTAGAGGATTTCAAGCCAAACCTCCCCCCACAACCACTCCCCACCACCACAACCACAACTAGCGTTCGGCTGGGTTTGAGTTGGTTTGGTTTTGGGCTAGACTTCAAACACCGAATCCTAGGTCTCGGTTTGGCTATTTTGGAAACCAGAACTAAACCATAATTGCTGAAATTTGACCATTTGGTTAACCAACTTGGTGGGTTGGTTTGGTTTGGTTTGAGTTTTATTGGCTTTCTAATAGAGAGAGAGAGAGAGAGAGAGAGAGAGAGAGAGAGAGAGAGAGAGAGAGAGAGAGAGGAGAAGAAGAAGAAGAAAGAAGAAAGGAAAGAAGGGAGAGATAAAGAATAAGAAGGGAAAAACAAAAAACAAAAAAGGAGGGAGACAGGGAGAGAGGAGTGAAGACAAACGTAAGAAGGAGAAAAAAAGTAGAGAGAGAGAGGACTGATGGAGACAAGATAGAACGGAGAGATGGAGAGAGAAGAAAAGGAAAGGAAAAAAAAGAAACAAAGGAGAGAAGACAAGATGCATGTGTGTGTTGGGGGTTAAAAAAAAATTCAATTAGGCATGTATTATATATGTATTATATATATATATATATATTTTTTAATACCATTTATTTGGTTTGGTTAAGCTGTGTTTTGGATATTGCAAACCATACCCCCAACCATATATTTCGGGTTGGTTTGGATTCAAACCGATGACCAAAAAAACTAAAAAAAATAAACCAACCCATACCATCGGTTTGGTTTGGACGGTTTGACTAGAGTTATCGGTTTGAATGCCTAGCCCTAACCACAACCACCACCATCACAACCACAACAACAACCACCACCACCACTCCCCCCAATTACCACCTCCACAACCAACACCACCACCTCCCCCTCCCCACCACCACTACTACTATCACCACCATAATTATCACATTCTATACGTCGAAAAAAATCACCGAAGTCTATAATAAAATGTCTATACAAATTCATGAAAAAATGTAGTAGGAGTCTGGAGGATTCTTCCAAAATCCATGAGGAATGTACGTGAGTATATAGAAATCCATAAAATTTATCATTTAATTAAAGTGTACCAAAATTCTCTGAAATCCTAATTGAATGGGATTTTGAAGTGAGGAGACTCCAAGTGATGGGATTAGTAAAGTCACTTGTTTGGCTAATTATTTTGTTGATGAAATTTGATTGGGTAATTTTTTATAAATATGAAATTAGTTTGTTGTTGTTGTTGTTGTTGTTGTTGTTGTTGTTGTTCGTATATAATTTCTCTCTCCCGTTTTCATCTGTTTCTGTCTTCTTCTTTTTTTCTTTGGAGATAGTCTATTCAATTTTGTTTTTTGGCCTAATCATATGTTCGATTCTTGAACTTAAATATGAAGATGAGCTACCTAAGGTCTGAGATCAAAGTTAATATATGAACTTTTATATAAATCTTATATTGTGGTTCTTTTGCTGTCAACGTATGTGAATCTGCTAAAACAAAAAACATTTGTGAAACAGGTTAGTTTGACTATATGGAACTTCCACATACCCCAAATCCCATTTCTAAGTACCTCATCCTGTTAAACCCAAGAAACACAGTGGAACGTACATGAGTATATAAAAAATTATGTGTCCCCGTAATCGTATATTTTGACCAACCCATTTTTCATAAATAAAATTATCAAAATATATTTGTATTAATTTGTACGTATTCCAATACTTATTTAAGACCAAAAGAATAACTTAAAAAAACTCATTAGTACAACCTCATCAGAACTTTTGTAATTAATAGTATGAAGAATTTCAGAAATTACTAGTATTGCTTTTATGCATGAGAATAATTATATACATGAGTAATATATCTTAAATTATTACCCCAAGGTTTGCTACGTTATTTGCAAATTGTGATTTTATTTGCACTTGCGATGAGTTCTTCTCTTGATGCTTAAAGAAGTGGGTTTTTTTTCCCATCTTGTTATTAGACTCTGAATTTGGTCCTTTCCTTTCTCTGTGCAGTATAGCAATTAATTGGAAACAATACCAATATAGTGTCTCCAATTGCAGCCTGCACATATGGATCATATCACGACGGGATTCTAATTCCAAACAAGTTTGAAATTGGAGAATTGGAGCCTTTGATTGGGGTTTGCCTTGGGATAGGTCCAGTCGCTGAGTGAGATATACTGGGCAAAGAACCACACTAGCCTGACGTTGACGAGGAAATAGAATGAGTTCCTCGAGGTGGGAATTAGGAGAGACCAGCAAAATGAATTTCCTTGAATTAATAATTAAATGATATTTCAGGAATAATGATGGAGAGAAGATAGGATTGTTTTTTTAAATGTAAATGGTAGGTGAGAAGATAAGGTGGAAATAGCACCACTCTTGTTTGACAAGGAGGACTAGAGATAGCAATCAAGGCATAATATGGACATTATTGTCTAACTTGGAGGATGAAGGAGGACTATTCAGTAAGAGTGTTTAGAGGGGATAAGTCTCGTCATCAAGCTCTTATAGATAGTCCCCATTGATCCTCCAAGTTAAACAAAAATGTCCATATTATGCTTTGATTACACATGAAAAATAGGTATTTAGCTAGTATAGTCCAGTCTAAGTCTCAGTCATCTCTATCAAACAAGCCCTTTAAGTACCTCACACATTTCAAAATTGTTTCAATGCAATTTTTGTTGTTAAGTTGGTCGTCATGAAATTTGTCAAATGAGGACATGACACGCCTATATACCACTTTTTTTTTAAAAAAAAACTAAAGATCGATTATTGAATTTGGGTTGCTGTGTTAAGAAAGATAGAGAGTGAGTGAGGAGTTTTTGTTGTTCCCTTGATATTAGGTTGTGAGAGAGAAGAGAAAGTTGGAAGTACTTAAATATTAGGATTTTCAGCTGTTTTACCCCTAAACTATGATTCATGTATAATTTAACCCCTCAACTAAAAAATCAGCCAATTTACCCCCTCGAACTAATTTTTTATCATCAATTTCACACATGCCATTAGATTTTATGGATTTCATCCATTATCGTCAAAACCAACCACATGAGGCGCACAGTGTGGCCGATTTGGAGGGTATTTTTGTCATAGTATTCATCATTCCTCCCCCCCCTACTAAAATATGAATATGGTTTGAAATACTTTGGGTTAGGCTTTATTTTTCTCCCATAAGGAGGTATATACATGTTGTGTCAGATTCACTGCATCAAATGGATTAAGCTTCACCCTCACCTTATACTAGCAAATGCACGAGCTGTTTGGTCATAACATATGTAAGTGCGAGGTTCCATCCACGAGGATTGGTGATTGAATGATCCAATTCATTTCCCCTACACAAAACAGAAATGAAAAAGAAAAAGAAAATAATAACTCAAGCAAATAAGTTCCAGTTCAATTAGATTAACGGATTGATTCTAGCTAAAGTATGATTAAGCCATGGTGTTTGGTCAAAACCTTATTCCTGATTCCCTAATTTGATCATTTATTGTCTAATCTAAAACTAAGCATTAGGAACCCATTAAGCATGGAAGAACAATTTAAACAACCAAGCATGTATCTAATCCACTGTTTGAATGTCCATACATACTCTTCCTATTCATAGTTCAATTCAAATTAAAGTATGGTGTATACTCTTAATTCAAACCAAGATAGCTAACATGCAAACCTAAATGGTGATCAATCATTCAAACTAGCATATTAACTTATAAGCATAATGAATAAGAACAAAAACCATAATCGAAACTTGGAAACTAATTAAACTCTGAATACTTAAGAAAGAATGTACATTACAAATAAAAGTAAAGTAGAACTAAGAAAACTTGAAGGAAAATTTAGTAAACTCATTTTGTTACAACAATTGACAACTTGAAAGGAAACTAAGAGAATTTGAGGAGAGAAGGGAAGGGAGCTCTAGAGAAGTGTTTGAGAGCTCCCCCCCTTGGGGTGTGTTTTGAAGCTTAAGACTTCTCTATTTATAGGGCTAAGAGGGAGGAACATCATGATGAAATGCAACACCACCATTCCTCCTTTAATACAACCCATAACTCCCACTTCATCTTGTTCATGTTAGTGTGGTTGGAATCAATCCCCATCCCATACTTCTTTTGCTGCACTAGAGCTTTCTTCAGATGGGTTCAAAGGTGTTGTGGCTGCCTTTTGCTGCCAACCCATGTGGTTGCCTTTTACTTGCTGAAAACTATTCTTCTGAACCAGACTTGGTGTAAGAAGGACACAGATTTCAAAACGTATCCAATGGGGCTGAAATTTGGATATGTTATACTAGACACTCATTGGAACAACTTCTATGAAGAAAGTATTCGCATCAGAGCAGTAGAAGTGTACGTTTTGGCCACTGCAAGTTGGCTGCCTGAAACAGGGACTGGAATTGACTTCATTTTATTTCATTTCTTTCTTTTGCTTCACATGCATGCACATGCTTCTCTTCAGTAGCTCAAAAGCTGATCTCCAGCTCCAAAGTGATCTGCCAATTCAATTCCCATGTTCAAAGGCTGAAGCAAAATGCCTCTCATCATTCCTCATTCTTCTCTCTCTCCTTTCCACCATGACACTTTAACCTTTGTCTCTTCCTTGTCCCCTTTCCATGATGTATTTTTGTCTTCACAAATATGCTCTTTTAGACTTTCATAGCTGGAATGACTCCCCACATCACTCATTATGTTGAGTACAAAGTCAGTTATAGCTAGGGTGAGGCATATGGCTAAAAAGGAGGCACATGGCAAAAAGCTGGCAGCTACAAATGCCCCTGAGCAAGGCTGAGTGTTGGAACAGGCTAAGCACTCCACATATGTCCAATTGGGCTGAAATTTGGATATGTTGTACTGACACCCATTGGAACAAGCTTCATGAAGATCATCACCTCATCCAAGCCCCATAGAATGTTGATCCCAAGGCCAAGAAGTTGACCTACGAAATTGGGCTGGCAAGGGTTGTAGCCAAAATGAGTTTATCTTTAAGCTCTTCTTCCATTCACCCACATCAGGCCTTAACATGCATGGATTGCAACATTTCCTATCCCAAAGCCATCATTGTTACCTAAATCTCAATTAACTGAAAGATAAACACAAAAAGGATTAAAAGCACAAGTTTAACTCAAAACATAACCAAATCATAAGCTAGAAGGGTACAAAATGATATACAATTATGAACTGATCAATACACTAATCAATTAGGATAGTATCTCCTAATTATACAATGATTTGTTAACTTTAGAGAATAGGAAAGTAAATCCCTTAATTAATCAAGGAAATAAATCTCATTGATTAATTAGGATACTCACGTCAACTCCTCCTCAAGTTGGTGCATATAGTCACTAATGCCCAACTTGGTGAGTGAGTCATAAAATATTCTACCAGAAACACTTTAGTTAAGATATCTGCTAGTTGATCTTCTTGATTTTATCAATGGTAGGCCTACTATCTTCTTCTCAATTTTTTCTTTGATAAAATGTTTATCCACCTCAACATGTTTGGTTCGATCATGTTGAACTGGATTATGGGCAATATCGATAGCTAACTTGTTGTCACAATGCAACTCCATTGGCTTTTCCTGGCTTGAAGCCCAATTCTCTGTCAAGAGTCTTCTATTCACAATAATTCACAAACTTCTTGAGCCATTCCTCACACTCTCCGCTTCTCACTAGACCGAGAACCACATTTTGCTTTTTACTCCGCCAAGTAACTAGGTTACCTCCCACACAATGTAAAGTAACCAAAGTAAGAGCGTCATCTGGAATGGAACTATCCCAATCACCATTTGTATATCCAACAACTTCAAGATCTCCATTTTTTTAAACATTAATCCTTTCCCTAGGGCCCTGACTTTAAGTATCTTAAGATCCGAAATCAACTGCATTCCTATGAGAAACACTTGGTGAATGCATAAATTGACTAACCACACTCACATCATATGCAATATCTGGTCTTGTGTGTGCCAGGTATATCAACCTTCCAACAAGGCGCGGTACTGGTCCTTATTAGTTGATTCTTGGTCCATGTCTTCACACAACTTGTGATTCATCTCAATGGGTGTGTCAGGCTTACATCCAGCATTCCTGTTTCAATGAGTAGATCCATTACATACTTCCTTTGAGACGGAAATATACCAATTTTTGACCTTGCTACTTTTTTATTCTGAGAAAGTACTTTAGATCACCTAAATCCTTCATCTTTGTAACTTCAGTTGATCTTCTGCGTCATTTCCAATTACGATTATGTCATCTACATAAACAATCAATGCAGAAAGTTTCCTTCATCACGCTTCAAGAATAGGGTGTGATATGAATTACTCTGAGTATATCAAAATTCTTCATAGATTTAGTAAATTTGCCAAACCATGCCCTGGAGATTTCTTTAACCCATATAATGACTTTCTGAGCTTGCAAACTTGATTTTTTCTTGTCACTAGCTGAATTACATCCCTGGGGTAAGTCTATATACACTTCTTCTTTTAAGTCTCTATGTAAGAATGCATTTTTGACATCAAACTGATGTAGTGGCCAATCAAGATTTGCTGCTATAGACAATATGACTCTAATAGTGTTAATCTTGGCTATTGGGGCAAAGGCTTCCTCGTAGTTTATCCCATATCTTAGTGTGTACCCCTTCGCCACTAATCTAGCTTTATACTTTCAGCAATTATCCATCCCGCTTCGAGTTTCATAGTATAAATCCACCTGCATCATACCGTCTTATTTCCATGAGGTAAGGGCACAAGTTCTCATGTGACATTCTTTTGAAGAGCTCGCATTTCTTCATTCATAGTTTCTTACCATTTTGGATCTTCTAGTACTTCAGTACATTGTTGGGGATAGATATGGCAGCCAACCGTTTCACATAGTGCACATGTGACTCCCATAATATGCTGAGAGATATATAATTATTGATGGGATATTTCCCTTTGGCTTTAAGATTTGCTTTATATTGTACTCGAGGTTTGCCACAGTTCTTCCTTTCTGGAAGCCTGATATGACATGACTCGATCCAAATTCCACTTTGGAATCCGAGCCGAACCCCTGCGTGTTCGGACACCTGGTGGGTGCCGGGCACAACGAACAAAAATACCCTTTAAACCAAATTCAAGAATTTAAGCTTGAGCCTCTACCGAAAATTCGGCAAAGTCTCCCCTATGAAATGGACATTTCCCCAAAAACTTCCACCTGTCAAACAAGCATATAACCCAACCTGCAGCATGTATCAAATTATATCAAAAATCAAGCATCATATACTTCTGGCCTCAGGCCTCACTAAATCAAATAAAATCATTCAGCTAGTAAAATTCATTTGGCTCTCATAATACTAATAACATGTTAACAATCTCCAGGACTCCAATTCGTGGCTGCACCTTGTAACAAAAGGCTGCCTACGTATCCTTACTTAGGGATCAAGCCACACGTAGCTCTTCTATTTCATTTCAGCTTTCTGTTCCAAGCTTACCTGGCATTACTCACACGGCAATAACTATATTCAAATGAAGGAATAAAAACATTTAGATTCAAGTAATCATTCTGGAAAGTCATAACTATTAATTACTCGTGACACCATTGGTGACACACTGCCCCTATAATCCTCGCTGGACTAAGGAGACATCTGGTCAACCTTAATCCGCAATCCTCACTCTCTTGGTCCAGATTTATTATTCTGGAGGGCAAAGTATACTAGAAATACTTGAACTATTTAATACCATAACCAATAATAAAAAGATCAAGGCAAACAATTAAATAAAATAAATTAAGATAAAATAAAGCAAAACGGATTAAAATGAAATAAAATAAACAAGCTCAAAATACCCTGGTATCAAACTTATATATATATCCGTCTTTCTCTTGTGACATAAATATATCGATTAAGAAAATGATAGTAACTATATAAAGTTCCTCACTTTTACTTTAAAAGCGTTTCAAAGCTTAAATTCTCTCCACCTAGGTGTACCCCCATTCCTATCCCGTCAATTTCAATTATTCCGTCAATGATCCATCCTCGCAAACTTCTGAAACACAAAGTTAACCGGGTTGCGTACTCGGAGGTCTCAGAGACACCAAGTCAATCCAAGCTACGCTCCTCACAGTGCTCCAGGGACCATAGTCGGCCTAGCCGCGTCCTCACAGGCCTCCGACACCAAGTGACCCGGAGCTGCGCTCCCTCGGAGGTCTCAAGAGACCATAAGTCAGCCTAAGCCGCATTCCTCACAGGCCTCTGGAGACACCAAGTCAACCCGAGCTGTGCTTCCGCAGGTCTCAGGGGACCATAAGTCAGCCTGAGCCGCGTTCCTCGCACCACACAGTCCAGCGTCCCCGAACTCGTGGGCGTTAACAAAATACCAAACTGTTTCAAAGTAACTAGGGGGCACTCTTGTGGTGGGTCTGAAACCATAACCCTTTATTTATATCAACTTCCAACAAACCAAAGAACACTCGCACGTACATGAACCTCCTACAAGCTCATACACAACCCATCGAGCTCATCCTCCCTATTTTATTCAAGACTCTGGCCCTGGGTTCCTAATAGACGTGCACTAACTTAAAGTCATTTCTATGCTCACGGAGTTTTTTTTTCCAAGGTTTATGACAGGATGAAAGTACCTCGGGGACTCAAAAGTGGGTAAAGTCCCAAAAGTCAACTCGGGACCTCGTGGGTCCACGACCTCAGACTTCCAATCTGATCGTTCCTAAAGGTTCTAATATACTTAGGACACATGTCTCGAAGTCTGGTCTCGATTCGGGTCGTCAATTGCTCACAATTGCCTAATTGGACGGGACGAACGTTTCCGTAACCCTTGCCCTAGGGTTAGCCTTTTTGAGTATCTGGACTTCGATTTAGATCGTCGAATCCTACACGATCCTAAAATTGCCTAGCTCAACATACTCCAGTTTGACTATGATCCAACGGCTAAATGTATTGAACCCGGAAATCACACAATATGCGAGATCCGTTCGAGGTTCAAACGTTATCCAAATTGAGATCCGCGAATTCCTATGCACTCGTGAGGACACGAAGATTATTCCTGGACCAGAGTACCCCTAATACCTGGCCACGCACTGGCAGCGCGTGGGTGTGAATAATAATTTTCGGCGGCTCGGAAATTCTCCAAATGGCTGGCCCGAACCTATCCTAGGTAAAACCCCCAATTTGGAACCACTTTTGTTCTTGGACCTACCCCAAAAAGTGGCTGGAAGTGGCCAGAACGCGACCCCAAAATGTCTGAAACCTAAATCGAAAATCGAACTACGTAGGCTCAAAATTGATAAATTCCTACCCAAACATCAGCTAGATCATGAAAAATAGGTGAGAAAGCATACCTCACTCGCATAAAATGGTGGCTTGGAGGAGGGAGAACGAGCTCCGTGAAATTCCGTCAAAAAGTCTGTCCAGACTGCCCTTTCTGTGGCGGTTTGCCGATTACCGGCAGGGTACCAGGCTGGGATGGGCTGGAATTGAAAGAGGGAAATGAGGTGGTTGTAGCAGGACCGGTCTTTGCGTGAATTGGTGGTCGAGTTCAGAGAATTGCCTCTAGAAGTCGGCTGGTCGAGCTCCTAAACTGGAGAAATTCTGGGTTTATAACAAACTGAACTTCGAAATATTTACGATTATACCACTGAACTTCTTTTGATCGTCTTTTCTTCGTTACAACTCCGATTCGAGTCCACCACGTGTCTACGGACTCATTTCAACGTACTCTATGGAATGGTCCAATCAAAATTTCCAAATTCCTTCCCGAACTTAAAATGAATTTTTTACCCTTTCTAATATTAAATAATATTTTACTTTTCGAACACCATAATTAAATTCAAACCATTTTATTGTATTATTTATTGCAAATTTATTTTATCACTTAAACTTATTTCCTCTTATTTTAATTATTTAAACATTCATGGGGTAAAATTATCATTTTCCTAAATAATTTAATATTTAACTATTAATTTAGGACCGGGTTGTTACATGATATGTGGGCTCTGTGCTTTGCTAAATCAAATCATCACGGGATATTTCATTAGTGTTATGAGCTTTAGGAAAAATGTTACCTGAATGACTTCCTCGCAGGTGATTGGTGTGTTACTAGAGCTGAAGATGGCAAAATCTCATAAAATGGTTCAATTTCATCCTTCCTACTATTACAACTGTGGAGACAACTGATCATTTTCCTCTCCAGGGTCGGTTGCTGCCCTGTGACGACCGGTCATTTGGAAGCAGGTTCTCTGTATTTGAAGAACTAAGGGGGGCAACTGGTTGCTTTCCACTGGCGACTAGTTGCTTTCCTCGGTGAACTATCGTTTTGATGCAGAGTGATGTCTTGGGGAAAAAAATCGAGAATTTGAGTAGTGGTGGATTCTGAATTCTCCTCATGGGCTGTTAAAAAATATGTCATGTTCCTAAAACACAACATCTATAGAGGTAAAGACCTTCTGACTAGGAGGATGATAACACCGGTATCCTTTCTAATGAGGTGCATAGCCAATGAAAACACACTTTTCGGCTCAAGGATCCAATTTGCTTCGTTGGTGATCATGTAAGTGGACAAATACAACACAGCCAAAAATCCGGGGTTCCAGGTTTGGGGGTGGGAGGTGTTTGGATTTGGTGGTGAAGTGTTTGAAGTGGTGTTTGGAAATTTAGGATACTATAGGAATCTGATTGATAAGGTATGCTGGAGCGACGGCTTCACCACAAAAAGATCGTGGCATATTGGCACCAAAGAGAGACACAAACGACTTTCAATAAGTGTCTTGTTTTTCTTCAGCCACCCATTCTGTTGGGGAGTGTAAGGGCATGAGCGTTGATGTATGATGACATGATCTTATAAGAACTGGTTAAGATCATGGTTGAGAAATTCTCCTCCATTGTTAGAACGAAGAACCTGAATTCTGGCATGAAATTGAGTCTCCACCATTTGATAAAACTGTTGAAACTTGGAACTGACTTCTCCTTTAGTTTTGAGAAGGAAACTCAAGTCATGCGTGTGCAATCATCTATAAACGTGACAAACCATCGGGCTCCTACCCGAGTGGCAATTTTAGTAGGTCCCCAAACATCAGAATGAACAAGAGAAAACGGAACCAAACTCTTATTTGAACTTAATGGGAACGGAACACGATGGCTCTTAGCCAATTCACACGTATCACACTGGAAGCTAGAAACATCAAGACTGGAAAATAATGATGGAAACAACTTCTTAAGATAACCAAATGAGGCATGCCTAAGACGTTTATGTCATAACCAAATTTTGTCTCTCTCCCATTTAAAACGAGTTCCACTGGCTGTGAAAGCTTGACCAACCTTGATCTCACTATCTGGTGCCCAGTCCAAGTAGTAGAGTTTGCCCTGCCGAGTACCACAACCAATTGTCTTTCCTGTGAGGATGTCCTGAAAAACATAATGATTCGGCCAAAATGTTAAAGTACACCCCAAAGTAGTAGTAAGTTGTGCAACAGATAACAAGTTATGGTTCAAAGATGGAACAAGTAATACAAAATCCAAATGTAGGGAAGTAGAGAGAGATAGAGAGCCTTCCCCGAACCAGGGGATGGGGTACCATTAGCATTAGACACCACCAACGGAGTGGATGATTTGCGACTAATAAGTTAGCCAGGATCAAATGTCATGTGATCCGTAACACCCAAGTCAATAATCCATGCGGATTTTTGAGAGGACATATAAAAAGTATAACTTTTGATGTTGGCGATAGAAACACGAGTCCAGGTAGTCGGGTCAACAGGATTGACCACATGCTTCTGTGAGTCTGCAATAAGGGGGAGAATCGTAGGGTTCCTGACATCGCGAGTGGAAGTGAGATGTGATATGAGAATGTGAGGAATTTTGATTGGAGGAATTTGATGTAGGAATTGGATTTGAGAGGTATGTGTATAAGTTTTGAGGGTATGTGTTTAGGGATTTTGATAAGAAGATTTGAGAACTTTAGATTTGAGGGATTTGAATTTGAGAAAAATATGAGGAATTTGATTTAGGGTTTTGGATTTGAATATGAGAAATTTGAGATAAGGGTTTAGAGACAACCTAGGATCGATTACTCTGATACCATGCTAAAATATGAATATAGTTTGAATACTTTGGGTTATGTTTTATTCTTCTCCATAAGGAAATATATAGGAGTTTACATGAGTGTTGTACATGGAAATATATACAGTAATCAATTAGGATGGTATCTCCTAATTATACAATGATTTGTTAACTTTATAGAATAGGAAAGTAGATCCCTTAATTAATCAAGGAAATAAATCTCCTTGATTAATTAGGAGACTCACGTCAACATCCTCTTCCTCATCTCCTCCTTAACCCTAATTCTCTTGCTCTTCTCCTCAATTTCCTTCACTTCCAAAACCCCAATCTTCCTCTCCAATTCCCTAACCCACTTCTTACTCAGATTTGGCCTTCTTCATGTTCTCAAGCTCTTTCTCCAAGCTATCAATTTTCGCTCATTTCTTTCCCAAAACACGCTTCAACTTTGCAACTTCGTTATTCGCCGAGATCAAGTCTTGTTGGAGCCTCATTCCGTTCGATCTCCAACTCCATCTCCCGGAGCTTCTCCTTCATCTCCTTCTCGTCGCCCTTCAATGAGGAGATGACCCACTTCTTCTTCTTCTTCTTCTTTTTTTTTCTTGGGTTCTCTAAAAGTGTGAAATAGGGTGTATGAGGTTTGGGAGGGAAAGGGCTTAAAAGGACGAAATATCTCATACGTGGTCATGTTTAACGGGAGATTGGATGAAATCTCAAAAAATCTAACAAGAAGTGCAAAATTGGTAATATAAATTTGTTCAAGGGGTAAATTGGCTGATTTTTTAGTTTAGGGACTTAAGTTCAATTAAGGTACAAGTTTAAGGGGTATTTCGGTGATTTTCTATAAATTTTAAATGTGTAAACTCAAATACTAATGTGTTAATGCGGTGAAAATTTTAGAGTAATTAACCCTTTAAAAAAGCCAACACGGCCTTAATATGCAAACCAATAGTCTCAGATTTGAACCTCTACAACACCAAAAACCCTTTAAGAAAGCTGTGAACATATGTTTTTAGTGAAAGTTGTATGGCCTTTTAAGTAATTTTGTAGAAAAGTAGGTGGAGAAACTAAACGGCGTCACTTAAAATTATATAAAAAGAAAAAGAAAAGAAAATATACACACTTCATCTTTGCCGTGACCCCAAAAATAACCTTATCTTGAATAATGCTATGGATTTGAAGCCGGGTGAACCAACGAGCATACTTGTAGACAAAGACCCCTATTATAAATATATAAAAAACAAAGGAGAACTAATATTCACATTTTTTACATATTCATAGAAATGGCTATTATATACACAAAGCCCACAGTGGGAGGAGAAGATTAAATTCTATTGCATCATCAGCTGTACAGAGAGCAAATCAAGTTCCATTCTCCCACGAGAAGGATTATAACTGTTTAAAGTAATATCAGTATGTACACTTGGAATTCTTCCATCACGTCAATCTGCCTAAAGCAGGGATCAGGAAGGAGGTGGTGAATGAATGGTGGTATCAGGTAACATTGCTACTGTCACTACGAAGAATTCACAGCCAAAAGGGAGACCAAAGGGGTTCGATCCTGAATTCAAGGCCAACCGGTCGGTCCCTGTGTCAGAGGTTAGCTCGTGCTCAGACCGGGTTGAAGTAGGAGCCAATGGCTTCACAGTCTGGCGTTCGATATGCACAATTTGTCCAACAATGTAGTTAGGTTGATGTGGGAGATGATCCGTAAACAAGGCCACAGATTCAGCAGAGAGGTAGTAGTTTGAGCAATTCCGATTGATTGCCTCGTAATGCCCAGCTGTGTTAAGAACAAAGGCGGCAATCTCGTGAACTTCCAAGCGGCCGAAAGATATCTTCTCCTTGTTTGCCTGCAACAAAATTTAAAGTACAATAACAACCTATTAATTGATCTTTCAACCAGAACAGAATTCAGTCATGGTTGATGCCTAAGTTCACTACTCACTAAACCGTGAACAGATGAAAAATTGTAATCCAAAATCTTACAGTAATTAAGTCATTAAGGTGTTCACTACCAGATCTGCCGGTAAAGATTAAGACCATTATGCAACAGAGCATAATAAGATACAAGCACAGGTGTCTTGTACAACAGGTAAGTCAAGAAAACTACTAACAAATATATATATTTTGAACGAAAAATCCCAATATCAATTACCTGCTTCTCAAGTTGATGCTTTGCATACAAAGTCTTAACCAGATCCTTCTTATCTTCCAATTCTTTTCTAAGTTGTTCATTGGCAGCTTCAACCTTCGGATACTTGTCCAGTAGCTCTTCACGGTGTCTTGACAAGAAACCAACTCTATCAGCGAGGACCCGAATACATTTGCGAAACTCAACAGGACCATCATCTTCATTGTCGTTAATAGAACTGAAACAAATCAAAGCCAAAACTACTATCATCTCCATTAACAGCAATAGAACTAAATCCTCTGTTTTGTTTTCCCTTTTGACGTGAGTGTAACCAAATATTCATGATATGGAAGTATCCATAAAAATATCCGCTAAACATAGATAACCTTCCCTCCATTATAATGTTTATTAGTTTTATTTTCCAATGCATTTTTTAATCTTTTAGTTATTTTATTGAAATGTCCTACTGATGTAAAACAAACTTTTAAAAGGCTATCAAGGTTGCATGAGATGTAGTGTGGGAAATATAGCATCGATGAGAATAATAACTTTGGTAAAGGCAGATAAAACAAAGACTGGTGTAACAAACTTACTTTCCCAGAGATTGTGCTAATGTACGTAGTGATTCAGCAAAACTAGCCACCCCACCCTGAGCATAAACACAGCTCCGAAGTCTTTCCAAAAAGGCCACGCATTTTCACAGCAGAAGCACGCAGAGCACTATACTCTGAGGCCCTGCGATCAGCCGCACAAAGATGGGTTTGAGCTTCCTCTCTTGCTTCATGCAAACAATTCTCCAAGTGAGCACAATTCATCTGGCAAGGACAAAAGATAATATACAATCAGAATACAGAGAAGTCAACAAATAATAAAACAAAATATAAGCTCAAATCACAGTTCTGTGGAAGTGCTTAATTAATGCAGCCATCAGTCAGTCGATGAGACACCGTCAGTCACAATTCATCTTGCATTTCTGTTGAACTGGAGATTTTAAAACGCTTTCATGTCTGCAGTACTATTGAGTTTCTCGAATGGCTACAATTTTCACGATACCATCAAGGAATTGACGTATCATGATAAATAATTCTTTTCACTTTTTTGGCCAACTATTTTATTTTTACCCCTATAAACCCTTGTAACAGTGACAATACCAGAACTTGACTTTTGAAGGTTGCTTCATTAAACAGCTAACTGACAAGACCAAAAATTGTAAAACTACATAACCCTAAACATAAAAAGCAACATTGAAGCAACCCGCAAAGAGCATCTACAAGAGAGGTATAAAAAGAATATTATACAATAGAGAATGGTAGAAGTCATGAGAAATCTATGTATATAAAAAGATAAACCACAAACAAAAACCCCCTCTCACCCAGCCAAAAAAGAGAAAACAAAAAAGTGGGGGCTAGGGCCACTGCTGGTCCAATTCTGGGTTAAACAGATTCCAAATAAATTGAAATATTTATATGGGAACTACAATAAATACGTATGGATAACCTACTGGTCATAACCCTGACATACACTCTTAAGGATTTTGTATCATTCTAGTACATTAAATGCTCTTAAAACCCTAGTGAGATCTTGTCAGCCAAAATATAAATCAGATGACATTCTTCTATTGTTGCATTTGATATCTATCACAACGTTCTAGTTTAGTACCAATTTATAGGGTAAACAGCATAATCATAATTAAAAAAAAATTCATACAATTAAATAAGAAGGAAGAAAGCCCTAGGGTTACGAAAGTCAACCATTCTTTGCAAGGAAAGGAAAACAAAAGGCCAAGGGATCATAATATAGCATTTTTAAATACTAACTTCTATCAAGAATAACAAAAATGAAAATATACTTTATCCCTCAAAAGAAATTCAAACTAACCAGCAAAGCTAATTGGAAAAAAAAAACTTCATTAAAGTTCCCAAATGATTAAGAATAACTAAATATAAATATTAAAGAAGAGAAGCCATGAGATTTAACACACATCATCAGCTACAGAATATGTGCCACACATGAATACACGTGTGTGTGTGTGAGAGAGAGAGAGTGAGAGCAAATTTGTAAAGGAAAGAAATGAAGAATAGCTGGATGCATGAATTAAAAATTTCTGACAAATGACTCGGAAAGTAAGACATAAAAAAAAATGAGGAACACTGTTTCTACCCCCTTTTTTATTTTATTTTATTTACAATATTATCATTGTATAAAATTACTTAAATAGACATATCTACGCATTTTTATTTTGTCTTTGAAAAAAGAACTATTCAGAATTAAAGAAAGAAAAAAAAAGGATAGGGATCTGCAGGCTGCCATAGATGGGTGCACCAGAGAATGAAAACCAATATTGACAACAAAGGATGAAAAGACTGTAAAGAACACTTTTCAACATGTAAAACAATAGTTGTCATATGATCTCCCAACTGAAAAAGGTTCTATGCTGAGAATCATGAAACAGGCTATTTGTAGAAGTATGAGATCTTGAAGAAATTCATGGCTGCAAGGGACAATATACAATAATGGGACTTTGAACTCTTCACATAACATCACATAACCATCTCAGATTTTGTAGGAAGAAATTAAAGCACATGGGGTGTGAAAAGAGATTATAAAAATGTTTTGAAGTTAAATAGAGGGTGAGATAATAAAGTGGATGGAGGATAGGACAGGTGGGTGGAAATAGCAGCACTCCAAAAAATAAATGTGGTTGATCCATTAGTACCTGAGATTCATCAAGTAGTTTCCGATTTGTGTCCAATTCCCTCTTAAGCATCGCAACATCCTCCACAGCAGCTTTAAGCTTAATTTCTGTTTCACTCAACTCGTTTGACTTATCTGCAAGTGCACCTTCCAATTCCAACAACAGTTCAGTACTGACTTTGGTGTCCAAGCCTGGCTCAATTGCTGTTTCACATGGTAAGATATTCAGAGGTTCAGGCATGCTTTCAGCAGTAGAACTGTTTGTCAGTGACATGCCTAGCTGCCCCACCATCTTATCTTTCACATCTTTACCCCTGCCTAGCAGTTCTTCACGATGTAGCTCTTGCATTGATGAATCCATTTGATGATTTTGTACTGCAGAAGAATCCACCATATTTTCATCTATCCCATCTCGCATTTCTCCTGGTTGTGCATTGAACAGACCCAATTTTGTATCCAGAGAATTTGAGATGCAAGAAACCTCATCCATGGGCTCAGTATTAGATAAGCAAGGCATATGGACTTCTCTACCACCTAACATTTCTTGCTTGCAATCATCAACCTTATCAGACAAAAGGGCAAATTCAGAGGCATCCTTATCATTTGAAAGCTTCTGGCCTTGCAAATACTGATCAGACAATCTCTGTTCTAGTTCTTGGATGCGTTTCTCATATGAAAGACACTGCATATGCTTCATCCTAAGCATAGATTGCAGATGCTTTCCATATTCATCTTTCAGGTGCAAGGCTTCAGCTGTCTTCTCTGCAGCATCCTTCAATAAAATATCCATTTTACTATCATCCAATGATTCAAAGTCTACTTCAGGCCAGAATGAACAAATCACAGCTATTGCAGAAGCCAGATCGGCTTTCAATTTTGCATTCTCAACCTCCATCTTACTAGTTCCAGCAATCTCTACCAACTCACAGCCTTCAAGTAGCTCCTCAGAGTCATATTTCTCAAGGTTATCCAATGCAATCTCCCCAACCTCTGCTGAATGAGAACTTTCATTAGACATAGAATATGAACCTCTAAATGAACCCTTGGAAGACAATCCTGCCAAGACCTCAGGTGCATAACGGTCCAGGTCTGAAATGTCAATATCAAGCAAGCCAGTATCAAAAGGAGCTATATTGACATCACACTGTTTGGGGGTATCATATAATCCCATGGACGCTAATACATCACTGGGTATGTACGAATTGTGGGCTTTCAGAAACTCCTCCCGTCTCCTAACCTCAGCCTCCCTCTTTGTCGCAAGCCTTTCAGCCAACTGTCCAGCCATCCCCATATAAAGCTTCAGGGAAGCCTTTCTTCTTACTATTTCTGCTAAGCAGGTTCTATATGCAGGGCCGACCCCCCAAACCAACTTTAAGTCCAAAAATAGATCCTCCTGACGCACCATTGCCTCTCTAAAAACAGGAAACTGTAACTTTGCATCTTTGATGATGTAAGAAATATATGTTATCTTCTGCATATAATTATGGACAAAGATGTTCATTTCATTCTTTTTATCCTTGCAGAAGTCCAGCAGCTTGGAAATTGCACGATCACAATCCTGCATCCTAGGCAGGTGATTTTTGTCATGGACATCATACATAGGGCCCAAGGCTGAAACTGCATCGTGAGGACGAAGTGACGAAGACAATTGGCAAGACAAGCAATCATCCACGAGTTTCTTGACAGTATTTACATCTTTGCTACATAAATTATAATCAGTTGATTGCATTAGTAATATTCTAAAAATAATATAACTAATGCAACAATTCAAGGCAGCAAATTACATATCTAAGTGCAGCAGTGAAAACACAAGTGTTATCCAGAATCTCACGCATTCCAACTGATGAGGACATCTTTGTCAACCCCATTTGGGTTTACAAAAGAAAGAGATGGATGAGGAAATCATTTAATTTGGTCTTTAAATCTGGCCCTTTTTTATTCCTGCGATTAGTTTCTAAATTGTTTTCTAAGTTTCCAGATTTCAGTAGGATTTCTCGTTTTTTCCAGATTTCCAAGTTTCCTATTTTATTTAGATTAGGATTCCTTTCCTAGAATAAGTTTAATTTTCCTTTTCACTCTAAGGTTAGATTATTATAAATACCCCTCCTATGTAATTCCATTGGAGTTTAGAGTTGTTGAGTTATGAGAAAAGTTTATTTTCCAGAGATTGGAATTCTTGGTGAAAAGCCAAGGTTGGGTGTGAAGCCCCTGGAGTGATTCCAGACCTATCTTTATTGTTCCATTTTCTGTTTTTCATTGTTTTGCTTCCACTACCCTACTTAAGCCTACAATTCACCCATATCTTACATCACCAACTGGCTTAACTCAAGCATAATGAGAAGCTTGGTTCCAAAGACCATAACATTCAGAAAGCTTTAAATAGTCTTGGAGGTTTAGGAACTGGTATACTTCTTATCTATTATATTAGGGCTCCACTGTTACAGGTGAACAACTACATCAGATTGCTAAAACCATCACATCAAATGTCCTCACCAAAAAGAAGTTCAAGCATATAAAAATTTACAAGAATAATCACTTCCTGAATGTTATGATACTCAAAAGGATAGTCACTAATAATAAAAAGTTCCTCTCATATCTTCACAACTTTCCTATCCCTGTTTGTAGGTCGATGTACGTAGTTCATACATTGAAAACAAAACAGATGGAATCTTGTCAGTAAGTCTTTAGAAAGTTTTGAAGCTAAAGTATAGAAGGAAGTTTATCTTGTGAAAACTTATGACTTTGGAACCTAATTCATCTAGTTCAATTACATTAAGCACTTACCTAAGTGGCAATTGTTTGCTTAAAAGAAAAGAAAAAAAAACACAAATGCTCGCAAGTTTATTTTCCGCTCCTCAGCATGAGCGTCTACACTAACTCCCTTCTTTTCAACTCCATCTACCGGTACTGTATAACCCAAAAACATGGGCACTGAAGCTAAGAGGTGTAGGTTATGGGTGATGTGTAGGCTTAAGTAGCAAAACAATGAAAAACAGAAAATAGAACAATAAAGATAGGTGTGGAATCACTCCAGGGGCTTCACACCAAGATTTCCAATCTCTGGAAATTAATTTCATCTTCTCGTTTTAAAAAAGAAAATGAACCCATTCAGAAGGAAACTCCAAACCATTCCAGAAGGACACAGGCAAAGGAAATTGGACAGACAAACAAATAAGATATATATACTGTACATGAATATGACAACAAATGAAAGGAATCTAACCTCAAAGACTGCATTATACTCTTTTGTTCAGTAATATATCGCTGGTGCTCCTTAATCGGCAAATCCAAATTCCTAATAGGCAAAGAAGCCCTATTAGAAAACAATTCCTCGACTTTTCGCTTCACCTCCCCAAATATCTGCTTGAACTGTGAAACCTTATTCTCAAACTGCCTGTGGGAACTGCTACAACTCTCTCCCGCTTTCCTCAAGCTCTCTTCCTTGACAAAATCCGATAAGCACTTACGAGTGGCAGTCTGTAATGCAGGGTGAAGCTTGATGGATCTCAGTTTGTCTACATCCCTCCCAAGATTCACCAAAAGATCAGAATGAATCCTATGTTGCTGAGAATAACGCTTCATGAATTCTGTGTAGTTTTGGTTTATCATCCTATAGTATTGATCCAAATTGCCCCTTGCAACCTCCACTGCCCTTTCTTGAACCTTTTGCTCCCTCCAGAGCCGCTCGCAGTTCTCATATTTCAATTGGGTACTACTGTAAATTGCATGACCCTTGTGGTAGTGGTACCTAAATTGCCTTTCATAAGAAGGCAAAGCTTTCAAAGCAGGGTCCAAAGCATCATCCAAAGGGTGAGGGTCATGTGAAGCCGATGGTGATTGGGGTTCGGCAATCTCAAGAATATCAACTTGCTCAGGCGAAGGGAGGGATGAATTAGTTTGCAGTCTTGCTTTATTGAATATAAACACTTCCCGATCATCAGCTGGAAGCTTATAATCTGAAAGTGGCCGGTGTGGCTCAAGCTTCATATCCAAACACAGAACAAGCTGGTCATTGAGATTAATCCCCACCACAGATTCAATATACCGCATAACTGCCTCTACCGGTGTGGTGTCCTCACAATCGAGCTCAAATGACTGCCCATTCTCAGCAATATGCACCAAAAGCTTGCCCAGATTAACCAAACCTTCAGTGATAGTGGAACTCATCTTATCCAGAAAGTAATGACTTTCAACCACAAAGCCCCAAGCAACACAATCAACACCACCTTATACACACAAGTAATTTCTAAGCCCAAATGGTTGAATAAGAGCTCACCACCAAATATGAAACACCCCCAATAATTGGAATTCAGCTACTATTCCAAAATAACCTGCAACCAAGTGGAAATTCCCGATTTTTAGATCTTAAGCCTCGATAAAACCCCAAATTATCACAAACGCACCTCCAAATTTAACCAATTCTGAACAACCCACAAAAGATTTTATCGGGAAAAATCAATGTTTGTACCCAGCATTGACAACCTAAAACGCAGACTTCATATCAGCAATACCGACCACTCAACTTCAATCCTTACAAAACCCTGATCAGTACGAACCCATAATGAATTCCTCAAAATTGCCCCGATTCCAAGTGTCCCCCGCAAAAAATTAGACCCCAAATTCTTCACCGACGTACCACCAAATTCATCAACAGCAGCCCAAATCCCAGCAGAAATCTTCTCGAGAAAGCCCTCAAATCCTTCACGATCACCACCGGTCCACCGCGCAAGAGCAACTAAAGATTTGGGGACTTTGACAGAAGAGCTAAAGCGAAAAGCTTGAACTGAGAGGCCAAGATAGGTAATCGAAAGGGATTTCGTCAAGAAAGGCGCTTTTGAATACTGTAGCCTCAGCACAAGGTTTCCACGAAACCCCTTGCGATATATATTTTTTCGTTCATTATTATAGCAGTCTGCCGTCTACGTTTTCTCTCCCTCTTCCTTCTTCAGCAATTTTTTTTTTTTTTTTTTACTCTTTTTCCTTGTAATATATCTAATATTTATATATAAACAAACGCAGAGAACCTTCTGCGGGAAGTAACCACCGCGTAAGCTTAACTCTCTCTTTTTCTCTCTCTATCTATGTCTGTCGCTCTCTCCTTCTCCACAATAAGTATGGAAGTACAGAAAAGCGAAGACAGCAGTTTTATATCCCGTAGTAATTGAGTTTTTTTTTTTTAATCTCTTTTTTAGAGAGATCCCATAGAAATAATTAAGGGGGTGTTTCCGTTGAATTTTTTATTTTTCTTTTAAATACAAGTGATATTCGAGTATTAAGATGGTGTATTCATTCAGTAAGTTGATATTTAGGGAGGGTGATTTGAATACTAGTATTACTAGATATGTACAAATCCAACATACTCAAATTTTAGGTCAATTGGAAATCATTACATGAGTCGTTTACTAAAATCAACAACGAAAATTGCCACGTTCATCTTTGAACAATCATAACAACCTACATACATAACCTAACTTATTTCCCTAAAATTACACGAACAAAAAAATCCTAGTTGTTCTCTCCTTTTGTGAGTCCTAAAATGGGTGATGACCAAGGGGCATCTTATTCAAAACCCCCATCTCTAAAGGGGTCATCATCCCTTTTAGGACTAGTCATTCTCTCCTTTTGCGAGGAGGAAGCAAGAGATGCGGTAACTCTACATGATGATCCCTTGGTCATCACAACGACCATCGGAAACTATGATGTTAGCCATATTCTCGTTGACACCGGCAACTCAACCTACTCTTCTACCAGGCTTATGAGCATATATGCACGGCCTTGGTAGTGTAATGAAGCTTGTTGCTACCACTCTGGTCGAACTCGCAGGAAAAGAGTATACTCCCATGGGGCGAGTCAGTTTGCCCCTTTGGTTAAATATCCCACCTAAGCGAGGGTACTTATTGCCACTTAAGAGATGTTTAACACCTAGCATAGGAGACTTGGTCGTAAAGGAGCTACACAAAGGTCTATGTGGATTGCACTCAGGGCCAAAGTCGCTTGTGCACTGAGCCTTAAGGCAATGACACTTCTAGGCAACCATGAAAACCAACGCTAAAGAGTTTGTCCGAAAGTGCAACAAATGCCAGATCGTGGCGACAGTTCGTCATTAACCTCCCAAACCACTCACGACGATCAACATGCCCTGACCATTCGCCCAGTAGGGGATCGATCTTATCAGGCCATAAATGAAGGGAAATGGAGGAGTAAAGCATGCCATCATGGATGTTAACTACTTCGCCACTGGGCGGAAGCCAAAGTTTTAACCACCTTAACAGAACAACAGACTATTGTAAATTTTAGATAACATGAAAACATATTTTATTCGAAACACAAATTATACTCACAAGTGCACAAGGTCAATCGTAATTTAGCTTGACAAATACAAGGTCGTTCCCACTAAGATAGGGTTTAACTTTGAATTAATTTAACCAAATTTATTTCACAAAACATTTAACTAATCTAATTAATTAAAACAAGAAATTAAACACGTAGCATACTCACGTAAACACATATGGAATATTTGAACAAGTGATTTAATAAACTAAAACAACGAAAATAAAAGACAAAACGAGTAGAAAAATCAAAGCACACAAAGAAAATAAATTCAAATGGATGAAAGCACTAGGACAATGAATTCACCACTAGTAATGCAATGTGTAGCCTCTTATTCCCATACCTATTAACTAATCAATTGACGTTGCTGCTTAGTTTTCATTTTTCATAAATTACTTATGGTGTTTATGCTAACTCAAATACTTCTACATGCAATTTGCTTATGGTATTAATTACCGTTGTACAGCCGCACGGCTATACTATTCTTTAAAAATAAAAATACCCCTGTATAGCCGTGCGGCTATACTATTTTGGAAAACTATTTATTAAAAATAACAACAAAGCCTAGCGCTGGGAGCCCACATGTCAAAATAGGTATAGCCGCGAGGCTATACTATTTTTGTCAAAACAAAGTACCGTAGTAATCCCTCACGGCTATACAATTTTGTTATAGAAAAAAAACTGTAGTATAGCCGCGCGCTATAACGTTTATTATATATTTTTTAAAAAAAACAAACCCGTATACTTTATTGATATTAATTGCCTAGTTTCAACATACCCAAAGCGGATATTAAAGAGAGAGAAACTTCACAGTAAATCAATTTGAGAGTTCAATTTTTTCTTATTCTTTTCTTGGGAATGTTTGCCTTTGGTCTAGCTCGTTCTCTCTAGAGTGAAACTTGTTAGAGGAACAATAATCAATATTATTCTAATACTTTAATTAAACAATAAATAGAATATTGTGTGGGACTAATTTCAACTCAAACATGTTCGCAATAATATGTGAAAATTATGCGTATAATACATGAATTTTGTGTGTATTATTGAAAATTTTATAATAAAAAATACGTGTATTAAACATGAAAAATATGTATGTATGTGTGCAATAGAAGTATTGTATGTTTGCTTTTCAAAAAACATGTATTTACCGAGTCTAAAAAAAAAAACCCACGTATAGCCGGTCGGCTATACTATTTTTTAAATAAAAAATGACCAGCGTATAGCCGCGCGGCTATACTATTTATTAAATAAAAAAACAAAAGAGGACCGGCATAGCGCCTAGGTGCCTACATGTGAAAACAGGTATAGCCGTGAGGCCATACTATTTTTTTTTCAAATAACCGTAGGACAACCGCCCGGCTATACTATTTAAAAATTTAAAACAATCCAAAGCATAGCCGGCTATACTATTTACAGGAAAAATGGACCTGCTAGCGACTAGGTGCCCACGTGTCAAGATACGTATAGCCGAGCGGCGATACTATTTTATAAAAAAAAAAAATACTAGTACAGCTGCCCAACTGGACTATTTTTTTAAAAAATAAAAAAATAAACTTGAGTATAGCCGAATGAAAAATACCCGATAGTATAGCCGAATGATATATTATACAATTACCCAGATAGAGCCTATTGGAGAGAAACTCAAAACAAGCCACTTGTCATTTTCTAATTGTTTCTTAGTGTGTTAAATTTTTTTTAAAACCAATTAGAAAATAACAAGTGACTAATTTTGGGATTTTCCCTCAAAATAGGCTCTACATGGGAATATTTTAGTGAAATGCCTATTAATATGCCCTAAAATATGCCTATTAATGAAATGCTCTAAACTCTTATGGTATATTTTATTTATCGATCTTATAAAATTATGTTATTATATACCACATTAGTAAATTATTTATTGAGCTTAAACAAAAGGTCCCAAATTGAAACTACAGGACTAGAATGAAAAATTGCTCAAACTAGAGGAACATGGCCAAAATAAAATCATGTACATGTTGAACATGGAAAACACCCTCAAATATGAACCTTAAACAAAAGGTTCCTGACGGCAACATTCCATAGCTTCGGCTTCTGTAGAGCACTCACTGATCGATGGGAACATAATGTACAGCAGCCAGTACACTAATCTCTACTGGCAGTGACCATTTGATCTGAAAACTTTGAGGTTAGTTTTTGGCACAGGGAGTCTGTAAGGGATTTTGTTTTTTCAGCTTTCTCTTACTTCAAAGTCAGATGGGCATTTTGCAACGGAAGAGAGTAAGATCATCCCCGATTTCACATGGAATTTCAAACACTGTCTTCACTGTTGATTGAGAAATGCTTCATTCCTTCTCCGCAATCACCACAAAAACATCCTTCACTGACCACCTCCGTCTCTCACTTTTGGATGGGGGATTGATGACAGCTCTCTCAGCATCGGCTAAACGGTAACCAATCATGACCTCTCTCCTCTGTCGAGACTCGCAAGAGTACTTCATAGAAGCTCAATTCCTCACCTTCACGGAGATAGAGATCTGCTTGCCTTATTTGCAATTCATTGCCCTGATAAATCAAACACAAGGTAAGGTTGGTGAAATAAGTAATTAACCACTTATAAGAACAAACTGCACCTCCATCAAGAATTAAAGAACCATTTATAACAACAGGGTTTTTAATGATTTTATCCAAGACACTAATTTGGGTGATCCTACTGCTTTACTGAAAGCAGTTTATACTTGGTCAAACTTGAGGTCTGATATCGTTTGGGACTTGGAGCAGGTTTCACAGATGCTTGGTTTTAGTAACTTGAATACTTGGATTAAGATACGAGAAGTTAGTTTTACAGAAGAATTCCTTTGGAAGCAAAATGCCAAGATAATTGGGCAGAGGGAGACAAAAAATAATCGGTTGTAACCGTCACAACTTCCATTTTCATAGGAAAAGGAAATCTTCTCTGTATTAGTTAGTGACTTGGGCTCCATTGAGGAGTTATCCTAAATAGTAAAATCTGGCAACTACACTGTTTTACCCTAGAAATTTATTAAACTACCAAGGGCAGGATAACAAATGTTGGAAAAGGCACAGCGGGAAGCCATTTCACAATGTTATGATTGATCATTGGAATCAAGTGACATGTTCTAGTGGACAGTTTGAAGGGAGAGCTCATGTGAAGTCTATTTTGACTGAAAATAAAATTCTGGTACTACTGCATGGGATGGAATCATATGTAACAAAGAGAAGAATACCTCCTCTGCAAACAGCTCTTCCAACACATCATTTATTTGCCGATCCTCAGCCACCATGGCCAATGCCATGCTTACGAGCTCATTCGATAGCACATAATCGCTGATCTTTGACATGGATAATAGATTTTTAGTCCTTGGGTCCAGAATTTCACTAATTATAACTGACTTATCTGAAGCTTGCTGCATTTCTCCTATCCACGAGCCTTGTGAGAAGCTTCCTCTTTGAACATGTGTTACCATGGGGAGACGCTTAGCCTGGAAATTGGAATAACACAAGTATATAGGATTGGAACTGAAGATAGATAAACTACGAAAATTGATAACTTGAATCTCCTCGGCAACCAGTATGATATCTTCACATATAGTCCTCAAGAAAATTAAATCTTTGATGATACAAAGGAAAAATATAATTCTACTCAAATCTCAATGCTATTACATAACTTCCAATGTATGCAAAAAATAAAATAGATAAAATAGATAAAAAGAATTTTTTTTTTTTTTAAACATCCATTCTCTCATTCTGTACAATAATAATGAAAGCTAAAAGTGGCAAGTTGAATAGAACAAAACAACGAATATCAATACCCAGATTTGTTGGAAGCTAGCTTTCTCATTTCAAATTCACTCATGTCCGGACTGATGATTCTAGAACAGGATCACAAACACCCCCCACAGTTCCCCCCCACCCCCCTAAAAATATTAGAAATAAAGAAAAAAATAAAGTCTTTTACCAACAAAATCAAAACAGGTTAAGAGTATAATGTCTGAGAAATTACGACAATAGAAGAAATAATTTTTAGAAAGTTAATTGTGCCAGTTGTTTAATGGTGCACTCAAAAATCAAATCGCAAATACCTGAATATCACGAATTAAAAGTAATGTCGCAAGAGATCTGGAATCAGCTTGAATTGCTGAGTCTTCCACAGACTCATCAGCCAAGATTAAGATCTGTACAGATGAATTACTAGATGAGCACATGTCTAACCTGTGAAATGATTTAGACATGTTTAAGTAATTATCATAAACGTCACAGAAAAGTAGAGACCCTACACAAGACACCAATGAAGGTTAAGTAATTGTCACTAACTGGTCTACCACATTTTAGATGGTAAAATAATCACTTCCCAGAAACGATACACCAATAAGATAGAAAACTCAGCCAGCAGGTTCTTTCCAATGGCAGGTCCGGTTGATGTTGATCATTTCATTTCACATGAAGCATGAGTCATCATTTTCTTTATATATGAATTTCCATCCCTCTTACTACCTCAGTACAGATATTTATAAAGGAGACACTAAATACTTTGTTGCTCACCGAATCAAAAGACTGCAAAGGAAGGCTTTCTAAATGACGGCGTATGACAGCATTCCCCTCACGATTAACTAAAGTTATATTCACCAACCGGCTGATGTCAAGGCCACCATCAATGAGCTTCTTTTCCCTCTCCTTTTCAGCAACCTCATTGAACATCCAGAGCTCTGAACTAGGGGCTAGAAAGGCATCCAATACCTACAAATCATAGATGCATGAATCTAATTCTATAAGAGCAAAATTTAATAATCAATTAACAGCACCAATGTAGATGTGGCAGTGCTACTTCTGAAACTTTTAAACTTGAATCCAGAAATGCAGTCTATTTTGAAGCTGCATAGGAAAACAGGAAGCTGTCTCTGAGATGAGTATCATCAGTTTGTATACTAGAACTGCACCCGAAGTACTGGGAGCATGATTGCGGACCTCAAGTTTCATTACCATAATCATATCCTCCATATCTCGCCGCCAACCACAAAAAAGTATCCTTTCTGCAGACTTCGGAACAATAAAGTCTTTGGGTAGACTTCCTCTCCAGACCTGCAGCATTCAGGCGAAGAAAAAGAAAAATTAGGGGCATCAACAGAAAGAACTTACCACAAGCATATCATCAATGTCCCTCCTCCATCCACAAAGTAGAATCTTCTGTGGCTTTCTTGCTGTTCGGGCAATGTGTATGAAAGATGCCTCTTTGACCTGAATGATCAGAGTGATTATAGTTTTGTGAGTTTTAATTATGCTATCTTCCATTCACTATAATTCCATGGTAGGCATCATCCTAATGTGGTCTAAAAGAGCTTATTCTTTAGAAGATTGACCTCTAACTTATAGCCCTTTCTCTGCAGCTCTAGTTCTCATTGGCTGCATTTTCACTCAATCTTGTGTTCATTCTGACATTCGATGGCTAATGATCATAACAAGGGGCTAAACTGTGACAACAGCCCCGGAGAATGGTACTACCAATGTGTAACCATGAAATTCGACAGACATCACAACATCAAAGGGCACTACCTAAAATATCTATAAAGGAAAACGATCATGATCCTGCAATTTGAATGCACAATGGACATGTCTAGAACAATTAGGCCAAAAGAACGAATGATGAAGGCACATCCAATGTGATTAAATTTTAAGGTCAAGTAGTAGATGTTTTTAATATTCTAATGTTGTAATATGTATTGATTTATCAATCAAACGATTTCTTTTTTACATGATAAACGATTCTGAAACTTCATTAAAAAAAGAAAGGAAAAAAAATCTGCACAGAACAGCTGAATGAAAATTTCCACAATAAATACTTTGAAAACAATCAAATAGCTTTCCCATTTGTTCCATATAATTAATCATCAGCACAGTAATTGAATGATTGCTTCCTAACCAAAAATAAAAACATCAAGGATCTGATGTGATATTGAGAACTAGAAAGAAAGGCTAATCGCTGATACTCAATTCACCAAAAACTTTTCTTTCGTAATGCACTAATTCTTTTTCTATCTCTGTAATATGTTTCCCAATGACCATTTCGTACCACGATGTTGGAGGAGGTCCTGACTTTGAATCTTATGGACGATAGTTGCTGAATGGAAAAAAAAAATACTTATCTATCTGCAGTATATTTATTTATTGGTTCTTTGTCACCCTCAAACAGTGACCCTAAATGCATCATGACTAGGACAAGGAGAAATCAATGTCTCTGAGAACTAATTTAACTAAATATGTTTATTTTTTAATGACGTACCTTGAAGTTACTCTAGAAGTAGTAACCTTAAGTAGACCATCAACACAAACAAAAGGAGAAAATGAAAAGTAAAAAAGATAAAACAAACTAGCAGAAACACCAAGCTAATATTTGGAAACTCTATGCTTTAAAGGAATTGGAAATCACCGTAGGCAATGGTGCAGGAGCATAGGTATCGTCATCCTCGGCTATGACAAGCACTTCATCGCCTTCTTGTAGAACATAAGAGTCATCAGGGTTCAAAATAATTTTACCACCTAATGATGCAACCTTGATTCCACAAGGAATGGCATCAGGATAACTGATCAACACATCCTCAAAATGCATGCCATCCAACTGTGACCATCTTTTGATGTAGAACTCGCAATTTTCAAACCCAAGGATATCTTCCCAGATCTGCTATGGTCCATCAGAGGGGGAATAGAAGACAATCAATTGCCATAATTGAAAGAAATTTAGTTAACAAAAAAAAAATCACAAAAAGTTGCACTGAAATAGAATTGTGTGACCATCCACAATAAAGTTAAAAGCACGCAACACTAACAGAAAGTGACCTGTGCAAGTCCAGGCTGCCTAGCACATTGAATCATCAAACGGCCAATTACATCATGAGCCACAACAGTTTCAACAAGATCTCCACCAACAAGTTTAACAAGAACCTCATTGTCAAGATCACTTAGTTCAACCACAATATGTCCTCTCAGCCCTTCTTTTACTCCAGTTAGACTTAAAACTGTTCTCAATGCACGGGCATCACTCTGCGTCAAACCAGTGAGCAATATATTGGCGTGTAGGAATAAAAAAAGAAAAGGAATAGACTTCTGTAAAGTTGACTTATATGCTTTTAAAAAGTTTAAGGAAACTAATTATTTTTTAATAATATTAAAAAAATTACCCTAGTTTGACACAATATAAGTATAGTATGATATTAAATATTAGAGAACTTAAATTTTCTAATTCAAGTATACCTGATCAGCATTTCCATCTTCAGCAAGGACGATTATTGCACGGGCTTTAGAGACAGAGACCTGCAAATAGTTGTATAAGTAACACATAGAGAGGCATACAAATGGCATGAATAGTTTCAGCATTGTATGATAGCATGCATTACAAAACAGTTCTAACACACAGTGAGTGTTTCTTATGATTATCGTGGGCTTAGAATGACAATCTAATAAATATAATATTTTTGTAGAGCAAAGAAGGTTTATGGCTGCTGAAATTTCAGAGAAAACAAAGAGATGAAGAAGAATGAAGAGAGGGGATAAGACCCTTATCAAACTTAAAGATATTGTCTGTTTCCTAAGACCCAAATAAGTAGACCTTTAAAATAGTGGCTAAACTTTTTGATTGACTCTTACTTATTTATTTATTTTTCTCTTTTTATTTTCAGCTTCTTGCACTACCATGGATATTTCATTTTAGACCAAAGCCCCCATAATTACACTTGGGCCCAATGGGCATAGTTTTGGACTTTTAGAGGGGAAACTTATCTTCTAACCATGCAGTCTATCCAACGTCCTGTAATATATTTGTACCACTGAGATCTAAACAGACTCTTGATGCAACAACTAAAAAATCACTAAGGCGCAATCATGTATCTGAGTGGCAGTCTTGATATTTGAGTCCTGCAAACTAAAAACACAGATTTAAGGAATTGCTGAGAAAGGATTTCATTTGTTTCTTTTTCCATTTTAATGAAATTAACCTATTTGTTGATGTGTATATAACAAAAGGAACACTTTGTAGTTGGTATGTAACACCCCCTAGGACTGAAGTTGAGAATAATCAGATAACTAAAGTTGATCTTCAAATAGATAACTCTGAATTTCGTCAATGGCAGGTTACATTTCAAAGTGAACACCATGAGCTTGTGCCAAAATTTACAAAAATACCGAGTCCAAAACACTTTAAGGTATTTTAAAATCACTCAATCTTTTCATAAAAATATGACTTAAAGTGAGAAGACCAGACTGACTTGAGTTGTCACAAAAACCAAACCCATTTGGCCCCATGTGCCAACCCACATTAATATATCTTCACTCAATTATCTAACTGTTCCAGTTCAATTATCCTACTGAGGTAGATCATAAAATTCGGTATAAAAATTGGAGTTATGAAGTTCATCATATTTTACTGTGCCCCTCTCCTGCCTCTCATGCCGCCTGAAATTGATGGGCGTCGCAGAGGAGAAAATTCTAACCATATTTTAAATTCAAAGAAGGCAAGCAGTCATACCTTTTTCAGGTCAGCCAAAATAAGAGGGCTCCCACTTCTGCATATTACAGATGTTCCTTTGAAATTAAACTCCATTTTAGCAATGTCAAGTTCCATTTCCTCTTTATCTCGCTCAGCCATGACTACAACAATCCCTCCACCCAAACTCTCATTGGCTATTGCAAGCTGATTCAATAATGATCCCTGAATTTACAATGGAATACTTAACAAATGGAACAAAAACGCAGTTCAAGCTACTAAAACAGTTTTCCTTAAAGTAAAACTTTAACCTTTTTCTGAAAATAAGCAAAGCAATCAGAACTTTACCAATTTATCGCTCCAGCCAAGAATTAAAGTATGGTTTTGCTCAACCACCTTACTTCTTCCTTTCCTCAATGAATCAAACTTCTCTGAAATTGCATCAGATACAAGTCCAAGCATCATTGCAAATATAAGCATACCGCCAAAGCTAATGGAAACTGAAACAAGCCTTTCCCCAATCTTTTCAGAGTCAGTATGGTTGCCAGAATCAGCTACATAAGTCCACGATAACCAAAGGCATTCTGTTAAGCTATCATCTTTCACTCCAAAGAGTGCTAAACCACCAAGACAAATAAGTAGTAGAGTTGCAACTAACAATGCCAATGGCTTAGAATATGGGTGGACTGATAAAAACAAATCAACCCGATATGCTAGCTGTTTGTTTAGAGACACTTCTTCTGAAATGTTTTCTGATGACCTTGATCTAGAGACATAATCAATGTACTTGAAAGCTAGGACAGGCATAGATAAAAGTGTGAGGGAGACCATAAGAGCTAATCTTTTTAAACTTTTGCTATGGAGATCACTCTGCTGCCCAAAGGAACTGATGAGCTCTGTAGAATCTGACAAATTGTAGGCTCGTAACGTAAATTCAAGCTTGGAAACATGTTCCTGAAAGCAGAGCATGTGATTCAATTAGTATGGCCTCACCATTTAAACAAAGTTCCGTACATTAACAGAAAAATTAGTAGGCCCAGCTCATATCTAGGGGACACAACATCGTAGTCAGATTGGAAAAAAAACAGAAAAGAAATCATCATTGGAAGGCACTTTGACCTATCCGAGGAAACATGAAACTAGATGCACAAGCTGTTATATGAACTGAGCAACACATAAGTTTCTCATTCTTATCTTATTCGTAAATTTGGTTTTGACAGTGTTTGATTGAAAATTGTTATTGGCATTCTAGTAAAAAAGCCTTAAAAAATAAAATTGTGAAAGAGTACAAAAACTTACCAAAGCCACTACGAAAATTAGGGGGGAAATTAAGAAAACGGTAACCAAAAAAAAGTATGAGATACCCCATCTTAGTGGCAGAAATGAAGAAAAACTCTTGACCTGGCTCACTCCGGCATTTGAACCTGCCCAAGTAGGAATATCCTAGGCAAACAGAAACCAGGGTTGTATAGATATATACCTTCTGGATATCTTAAACCCCTAACAGGTTGGTATTTTTCTTCCTGCTGTGCAGGAGTGAAACAAGAAAAAAAATAAAAAGGAAAGGAAAAGGAAAAATTATTGAATAAAAACACCTCATCTTCAAACTAAGAGCTCCAACCTCAGAGAATTCTGAGGGATCTGCCAGAACCAACTAGGCTTCTGTGGTGTTTTCAGTGCTCCAACATAAAGGCATCATTGTCAATTAAGCACCTCTGTGATCCTCCTTTGTATTTTTCCTTTTCCTCGTAAATTAATTTAGAAAATCTTTGGGTACTTTTTAATCCACCTCAAAAAACCACTCTTGCTCTACCCTTTTAGCCAATCAAATATTATTCTTGTTCTTCTGGGCCAGTCTGTATATTGAGAAATTTTTTGTTTTGGTTTAACTAGGGCTGCCAAAACGAACCCTTACTATTTTTTGAAGGACTCCCATATTTTGGTGAGATGGTGCAGAATCAAGTATAACATTAAAGCCTAGTTACAAGTCTGAATGTTGCGGGAAGGCAGTGAAACACAAGTGTGTGTCAAGTAGTCAAATTTCAGATTAAAGTTTCTGTTTTTGTTTTTCCTTTTGCTGAAAAATGACTGAAAATCTTAGTTTTGTTTTCATTTGAAATTGGACTGAGTAAGGAAAATACAAGTATCCTATTATTACATGAAATCCATTTAAATCTCCTATTGCAGCCATCCATACACAGCCTTAAAGTTTTTCTTCTTTGTTTTTATATTTCTTTTTTCGATGAATCACGTATGTTATCTAAAAGATCAACCAAAACTGAAACAATAAGTTTAAATACCTTACTTTGCTTAGTTCCACTCATAGTGTTTGCAGGCTGAATCTTATTGAAGCTCAATGTTTGAATTTCACAAAAATATTTGGTATCGCACAAGCTTTTTAACCAATGATTCTGGTAAACTAAAATTTCAACAAATTGTTAAAAAGAATCCTTTTGTTTTTAATGGCTATTCAAGTTAGATGCTATTAGTTTTACATGACAAACTAAAGACCGGTATCTGATCAACCAAAAGGACTATTATATTAATGTGTCTTCAGGAAAACAAAATAAATTACAAGGAAAAAGGGAAATTGCAATGCGATAAGGTGTGCGGGTCATATGAACAGCAACTTGGTATGTCCGCCAGTACAAGTTAAGGAATCTTAGATTTCATATACGGAAATACAAGGAATTCATATAAGTTATGAGTTAATTTACTACATACATCCAAACTAAATTTAAATTTATTTCATTTCATGTCAACTAATTTTTCATTTATTTTATTGCAAAAATTTCAATTTTTTTTACTGTGCATGCATATCGACATTAAAAGTGCCAAGTAATTCTAATTGCGATGTCTCGATATTTCATTTCTTTCATTCTTTAATAAATAAATACTGTAAGCATCGCAAGCAATAGAACTATACCTGCAACTCATTGACTTGGATATGTAAACAGAAATTCTGGTACACCACTGATGAAAATACTGCCGTCGCAATCTGCAATATGCACAAAAAAAATTTGGGATCAAAATCATAAGTGTATATGTATGTACATATATCAATTGGTGAGAAAGAGTACCGCTACGAAAAAGGCCATTTTCCACCGAACGTTGAAGCCATTTCCCCAAAACCCCAAAAACTTCTCGCCCGAAACCGCACTCGAAACCTCCGATCTTCTTCTCGAAACACCGTCGGAAACGCTTGGAATGGCCTCGTTGACGTCGTTTTGCTGCGGCTTCTCTCGCCGGCGACCGAAGTCGACTCTCCGTCTAAGCCTCTCATGGTTAAAAGCTCTGTGAGGGGCCGAGGTCGAGGACGAAACGCTGCGAAACGGCGGCGACGAATTGGGAGACGAAACGCCGCCAAACGGCTGCCGAGAATCGGAAGGAAGGTGTTGGGACGGCCTGGGGTTTGTTGGGAATCTTCGAGGGTATTTTGGAAATTTCGTTGAGTTCGAGTTGGTGTGGATGAAAGGCGGTGAGGGAAAGTACCAGTCTCTGCTGGTGGAAGCCACTGCTGCTGAGTCGGAGTCGAGGGACATTGTTGGGATAATTGTAAAAGTTTAGGTACTTTTTGGGAATTCAATTTGAAATATTTTTGGGCTTTATTTCTTGCTAATTGTATCTGCAAAATCGTTTTAAGAACCCTGTTAGAAATCATCGGTGGCTGTTTTGAATTTAAGGAAGGAGTTGTTAGGCTTAGAGTTGATTAGTGCCTTGTTATTAAATTAATTTGGGGTGACCAAAAAATACGTTGACCTAGACTTATAAATTTTTTATACTAAGGAGGTGTAATGGCTTCTGAATTTGTCTGGTACTACGAAATAATTTCTTTGAAAATACTTGTTCTTATTCCAGATAGAGTAGAGAAATACTAAAGAGAAAACTACATGAACACAAAGGTAGTAGCCGACTTTGAGTTTTTTTTTTTTTTTTTTTGTGTGCATATATGGTGTAGATGAGGAGAATTTTTTGGCAAATTTGTTTTGGAGAGACTCTCAATCTCTACATTATTATTGTTGCTTTGGAGATATGTTGATATTTGACATCAAGCACAAGACCAACGTATATGACAAATGCTTAGTTGTGTTTGTTGGTGTAAACAACCACAACAAGATAATATATTTTGGTTGTGCATTTCTTGTTTGATGATATTGCAACTGCATAATGTTGGGTCCTTAAAATGTGTTAACTTCTATGAAGGACAAAAAAAGCCTATATATGTTGTCAAGGATGAAGTTTTTCCCAACACACATCATCGATTATGTTCATGGCACATTATGAGGAATGTGAACTTCAATATAAATGACCCATAAATTGCAAGGGAATTTTGTCATGACCCAGCTTCATTAGCAATATATTGTCCGCTTTGGGCTTGGGTCATAACGAGTTTTTTCCAAGGCTTAAACTTATGTTATCTTGCCTAAAAGGTCTCTTGCTAGGAAATTGGGGGATTGTAAGACTTGTGAGCCTTGAAGGACACAAGGCGAAGGGGAAAGATTAGTGAGCAATCTCACATTGCTCAGCGAGTGAAATGTGAAGTGTCATATATGGGTGGTCACTTCACTTCTTAGCAAGAAGTCTTTTAGGCAAGGTAGTATAAGCTTGAGCCCATAAACAAATAACCTAAAACCATAAGCTTGAGCCCTATTGACCAGCCAATCCAAATAACCTAAAATCATACATTACCTATTCCTAAAAGGATTAGAATTATTATTATTATTATTATATATTGCCTTATTGTATAAATCAATAAACTTAAACCTTTTTCTCTTTTCCCGTTAGGGTCAAAACACGACCAGGACCAGCCAGGTGCTTATGAGTTTTTTTCCTTCTCAAATTCTAATTATATTATCAATTTTTTTTTCTATTGATTTTAATGGGTCTTTCAATTTATGTGTAGATTACCAAAGGGAAAAAGCTTTGGAGATATTTAGTAAATCGCTATTCAACTCCAAGTATGTGTTTGTCTATCCCTTGTAATTTTTCTTGCGTAGTATGTAATTGTTTATCCCTTTAATGCAGTTGTGAACTTGTGTTGGTAAAATTTTAATTTTAATTTATAAATTTCTATATATATGATTTTCTGTTGGTTTGATTAATATATTGCTTTGAATTGAATGCTCAATTTGCTTTGGTTTATAAGTTTGAGAAGATGTTCATAATTGTTTCAATTTAAATTTAGTTCATATATGTGTTTCAATTATGGAATGATTTTGATTTTTCAAAAGAAAATCAAAGTCTAAGTTAGTGGAGTCGGCACCTGCAAAGAGTCAAAAAGAAAAATGAAAGTAGTTCAAACCAAACCACGGAAGTTAACTTGGACAATTATGATTGTAATGAATAGACACTATGGACAATATGATTTTTGATGTTTTGATGTTTTGTGAGTTCAAAGTTTTTATTATTTATATTTTGTGAGAGGCCCCCAGACTCATAAAATCCTGGCTTTGCCACTGGTTGTGTTGTGAGTAGATACATATGGTTTGGATTGAAATGGTGCACTATAAACCTAAAATATGGGTTGAAACTTATTGGTTGGTTAACAATCAGAAGTCGATTAAAGAGAAGTAGATAAATTCAAGATATTTTTTCAAAAATAGCCAAAACTTGATCCCTAATTTCAAAAATGTTATTTTTTTGTAAAATATTTCAAATATAGCAAAAAACTCACCTAAATAGACACAAATGCCCTCAAATTTAAAACCCGTATAAACCTAAAAAATAAACCTTATTAAATAAAAATTTGGAATATTTTTAACCCACATTTGTATAGAAGAACAGAAGTTGAAATATATCATCCTATTTATTGATATTAGTCAATTTAAACTTAGTCCCAATCCAAGCATCACCAAACACCGGATGAGTGTTATTCGACTTAAGCCAATTCAAGCCAAGACAATTTCTAAGCATAGTTCATTCCAAGACAATCTTCTAAAACAAATGAGGCTGAAGGGAACAACTTGGCAAATGACTGAAAGACTCGTTGCCGGATCAATTGCGCAAGTCTGTCCGAATGACACCATTATTTTGTCTTCTCTGATGGACCAATCCGCCGAGTGTTCCCCACACGTATAAATGCTGCACTGGTTTCTCAAAGAAGCTAAGAGCATCTTCAACCGATATGTCAAAGCTGATGTGGAATGAAGGCTGGAGGTTGAGATGTTATTTTTGACATCCTAAAAGCAAGATGTCAAATGAATATTTTATTATTATTTTTTCTTTTCTTTTTAATTAAAAATAAATCAACATTAAAATGTAATAAAATAATAATTTAATTTGACATATCGAGTGGAGGGTAAAGTTGTGTAAGATGTCAAATTGCCACATCAACCATCAAATTTAAATTTGATATTTGGCATTTGACATCTCCCTTGGAGATGCTCTAATAAGTTTCAAAATTGGTAGCTCATCCCACACGTCACGTTGCCTTTTAAAAGCCACACAAACATATTTGTTCAATTTGAGTGACAAAGTCAATAGAATTTTCCACAGAAAAGAATTGATTTGTCTTTTATGTGGAAAATTCTTTTGACTTTGTCACTCAAATTGAACAAATATGTTTGTGTGGCTTTTAAAAGGAAACATGACGTGTGGGATGAGCTGCCAATTTTGAAATTTATTAGCTTCTTTGAGAAGCCAGTGCAGCGATTATACATGTGGGGAACACTCGGCGGATTGGTCCATCAGAGAAGACAAAATAATGGTGTCATTCGGACAGACTTGCGCAATTGATATGGCAACGAGTCTTTCAGTCATTTGCCAAGTTGGTCCCTTCAACCTCGTTTGTTTCGGAAGATTGTCTTGGCATGAACTATGCTCGGAAATTGTCTTGGCTTGAATTGGCTTAAGTTGAATAACACTTATCAGGTGTTTGGTGATGCTTGGATTGGGACTAAGTTTAAATTGACTAATATCAATAAATAGGTTGATATATTTCAACTTCTGTTCTTCTATACAAACGTGGGTTAAAAATATTCCAAAATTTTATTTAATAAGGTTTAGTTTTTAGGTTTATATGGGTTTTAAATTTGAGGGCATTTGTGTCTATTTATGTGAGTTTTTTGCTATATTTGAAATATTTTACAAAAAATGACATTTTTGAAATTAAGGATCAAGTTTTGGCTATTTTTGATAAATTCTCTAAATTCAATTCAGCTCTCACAACATAATAGGGAAATAGACAGGAGCAATTTCTTTTCGATATTTTTGGACAAATTTAAAACTATTTGTTTTTAATGTGGCCCATCTTTGGATTAATTAAATAAATATATTAATTAACCATTGACCCAACTTAGGCATTGACCCAAATGTCATATCCACAAGCCACTCTAGTGTTCCAATGTGGGACTAATGTGGGACTAATTTCAACTAAAACATGTGTTGCAATAATATGTGAAAATTATGTGTATAATATGTGAATTTTGTGTGTATTATTGAAAATTTTGTAAAAAACACGTGTATTAAACATGAAAAATAAGTACGTACATGTACAAGAGGAGTATTATATGTTTGATTTTAAAAAAACATGTATTTTAACTAGTCTAAAAATAAATACCCGAGTATACTATTTTGAAAAAATAAATAAATAAATAACCCGTATATAGCCGCGCGGCTATACTATTTATATTTTAAAAAGAAAGGAGGAGTGTGAACACCAGTATAGCCGAGCGCCCATACTTTTTTTTTTAAATAAAAAAACCGCAGTAAAGCCGAACGGCTATACTATTTTGTTTTTTTAAAAAAATCCCAAGTATTGCTGAGCGGCTATACTATTTATAGAAAAAAGGGCCCACCAAGCGCACGTGTCGAGATAAGTATGGCCGCGCGGCTATACAATTTTTCCAAAAACAAAAAATTACCATAGTGCGGCAGCGCGACTATACTATTTATTTTAAAATTAAAACAATTCCAGAGTATAGCCGCGGCTATACTATTTTTAAAAACACTCAAGAGTATAGTTGCACGGTTATACTATTTATAGAAAAAAAAAAAGGACCCCGCTAGCGCTTGGAGCCCACGTGTCAAAATGACGTGCGGCTGTATGATTTATAGAAAAAAAAGGGAGACCACCTAGCTCCACACGTGTCAAAATACATATAGCCGTTCGGCTATACAATTTTTAAAAAATTAAAAAACACCCTAGTATAGCCGCGTGGCTATATGGTTTGTCGCAAAAAAATGGGTACCTGCCTAGCACTAGTGCTCACATGTCAGAATAGGTATAGCTGCGCCGCTATACTAATTTTTTTAAAAATAAATATCGTAGTATAGTCGCCCTGGCTATACTATTTAAATATATTATATTGAAAAGGTATAGCGGTTTGGCTATATCATTTATTTAAAAAAAATATAAGAAAAATTACCCTCCTAGTTGCATTAGTTTATACTTTATTGATATTAATTGTCTAGTTTCAATATATCCAAAGCGACTATTGCAGAGAGAGAAATTTCACATTAATTCAATGCAAGAGTTCACTTTTTTCTTCTTTTTTTTATGGGAATGCTTGACTTTGGTCTAACTCATTCTCTTGAGTAAAACTTGTAGGAGGAAGTTGACCAAAAAAAAAAACTTGTTGGAGGAACAACAATCAATATTATTCTAATAATTTAATTAAACAACAAATGGAATAATGAAATTAAATATGGCAGTAAATTAAAAATTGATTGTTCTTGCAGATAGAGGTTTATAGAATTGCAATGTTCTTGAAACAGAATTTCACCCATACTCAGTTTTTGTAGGTCTGCAGGCGTTTACTCAACCATGACACAACTATCTAAATCAAAGTCCTAGCACTAGGGCTTTGATTTCCTGCGAAATCCGTGTGTTTATCTCTAAGGCTATACATGAATGATGATATGAATATTCTGTGCGAATTTGATATAATTGTACAGACCCAAGCTTGTGTTTAAATAGAGTGTCTGATACCTGTTATCAAATAAGGACAAATCCAATCAGACAAAAACAATATATGATATTTTAATTTTAAAAATAATTTAAATAAATAAATAATTAATTAACTAATCGGGTTTAATTTAAATCACATAGCCAAAGAGCCACAAGGCAGACCCATCTTTTGATTAATTAATTAATTAATTCTATATATAAATTAACCATTGACCCAACTAATTAGGCATTTACCCAAAGGCCATACCCATAAGACAATCCCCATTTTTTCCAACAGACTTGGGTCTAATAATGTAAATAAAAGTCTAATAACAAAACCGTATAAACATAAAACCCACAAATTCCAATGACAAAACCGTAAATAAAAGTCTAATAACGTACCATAATGTGATTCGTCATCTCCAGGTTCTCGTACCTCCCAACTTATCGTCGCCTTGCAATTGAGGTGGAAAAGGTTGTTCTCAGATGGGTGATGATGAGTTTGTTCTCAGATGCAAAGTCGCTCAATTTCAGAGAAGAAATGACAAGAAGAAAAGAATGAGAAGAAGAAATTTGGGTTTAATGTGCAAAGTCGCTCAATTTTTCGTTAATTGTTAGAGCACTTCTAGCAGTTTTCCCTTTGCCATGGCAGGGGGGGCTAAGGCAGTTACTATTCATGTGAATAGTGGCCTTTGCCTTTGTAAAAGGTTGTGGTGTTTCCACTAATTGCCATCTGGGTGACAACAACTATTCACATGAGATATGAGGAGATAAATTTGTATAGAGTTTTGGTGTGGGAAGTGAAAAATATGACTAAGTATTTATTTGTTAAAAAATATGAATTTTTTTGTTAAAAAATATGAATTTTTTTGTATTTTTTAAAGATTTTTTAAGAATTTTTGTTGTTGCTGACGTCAGCAAACCAGAGCTTGCACTCAGGCTGAACTCCCCCTCGGGCCAGCCCAGTCTCCTAGGGTCCACCTCTTGCCGGGGCCAGCCTGCTTTAATGGAAACGTGATTTGGGCTCAAAACCCCCCAGCCCGCCCCCTGCCTTCTCTGCTGGAACTAGGAAGGGATCCATATCCTTTTTTATTTTGAATACTAATTAATTAATTTTCAATATTTTTGATTTTAAATTTTAAATTTTGGGCCAATTAGATGCAGCCACGTGCCTTATTTTTTGCCAAAGAGGGGTTTGGGTAGGATTACAAAAAATGGTCGAAAATGCCCCTCAATTGACATCGAAAGCATCGAACTCGTGGGACCCACATTATGACATGCAAACACATAACGGAGATATTGATAGTGAAGTTAACGCCGAAACCCAACTGAAACAAATTAGCAAGATAAAGGTACGAAATTGTTAAAATTGAGAGTATAGGGACTAACATGCCTTACCACTAAGAATTCGGATACTAAACTGAAATTAACCGTTGAATGTTTATGAAGTATTGGACTCGGAGAAAGCAGCCAACGATGCGTTACGATCAGAACCGTATAGAATCCACACCCACACCACACATAAACAAACCGTGAAACAGTGAAGCACTAAAAATTTAGAGTCGCTTTGCTCAACTCAGTCTCAACAAAACTAGAGCGATAGCAAAAGCAAAGAAAAATGGGCTCTGCTTCTCTGGTCAATCCGTTGACATCCTCGCTCCGCAGCCCAAAATCAGAGCTCACAGCTCCCAAACAGCTATGGGTGGTGGGGGTGGGCCCCGCCACCATTACGTCTCTGAGCGTAAGGTCCAACAAAAAGAGCAACAGCAAGAGCATGCGCCAGATAGGGAAGCCTTCTTCAGTTTCCTCGGTGGTGTGCAAGGCTGTTTCTGTGACGCCACAGACCGCTGTTGAGGGTCTCAACATTGCTGAAGATGTCACTCAGGTAAATACCATTTTGACTTTGTCTCTGGGAAATACGAATTGGGTTGGGTTTCTGCGTTTGATTTGAAGATTAATATGGTTCTAGGTCTACAAGTTTGATTAATTTAAGCTGCTTAGGTACATGGATTTTGATAGATTCGTTTCATTTATATTGATGTTGTTGGTCGATTGTTATGGAGTTGTGATTGATTCTTCTTTTAATTATATGGAAATTTATTTTTAACGTGTGAATACTGAAGATGCTACAATGGTGAGAAATTAAGTCTTATTTTTTTTTTAAAATTTCCTTTTTAAATGATCCAGATTATGAACTGGGTCGATTTTTTTTTCTTTTTTTTTTGTTGAAACTATATATAGCTAGGCTAAATTATTCAACATTAGTAGCTCAGAATAAGGAAGCTAGGAGTGTCCACTTTATTTAAACTGGTTTTATTATTTTTTTGTGGTGCTCTGTTTGATGGTTGTGTGGTCAACTGTTACTGTTGAATGTGCTTGGGGTTAGATTTGTTGGTGGAGAAAATACAAGAGAACGATGTATTTGATGACTTCAAGAAAACTTGACCTTTTCTAAGACAATTTGAGAGGAAGAGATAAGCAGTCTTCGCCCTTTTGTTTTTTTATTTTTATTTTCGTGTACTTGATATTGTGAATTCTTAGTGCTCTCAGTTTGATACAGATGGCCAACAATTGTATCTGTCCTATTTTGTTTTTGTTTTTTTATTCTTTTGACACACCGGTTAGGTGGCACAATTTTGTAAACTTTAAACAAATTTATAAAGATATATGAAGCAGGTTATCTTAAGTGAATCCAAGTTATTGGTAATTGTCTATATCAAGATCTTTCTGGGAGACTGGGACTTGTGTGATTACTCACACAATATAAAAAGAAGGATGAATTCTACATAACTTTGAATCAGTTTTGCACTATTTTATGTAGGTATCTATATTTCCTCATAACTATAAAAAATTATCTTTAAAGCACCAAAGGGGTGCTACCCATTTCCATTACTTTAATTTCAATGCCATTAGGTGTTACTTGGTCAGCAAATAAATAGTTTCCTCAAACTATAAATGGACACTATTGAGTTGTTTATTTAATCAGAAAATCCTTAAAATTATGACATTGAGAAATTGAATTAATAGGAGATAAAAAATATTTGTTTCTACCTCGAGGATGAAAGGTTAAGAATTCTAGTCTAAAATTTGAAAAGTGGGAGCAGTTGTTGTCATTAGGGCAACGTTTGTGGTTTTTTTTGGGTGACTGGGGCCAAAAGCCCTACACAAAACAGCTAAAGAAGATCTAGCACTCCAAACATATCATCCCGTAGGAGATGCACCAACAAGTGGGAGGAAAAGTGAAAACTGATAAGCATAAGTAAAGAAAGTCCAAACCTAGCCATCAGCCTCATTCCTTTTATGATAAACATGATTGAGATGGCAAACTTGGTGTTTTTATTGAATAAAGGGTGGCTGTATTTGACCCCAACTTGTCCATAAGTTAACTGAGCTTAATATCTACACCCAACTCTCTTCAAAGAAAAATCTATTTATTTGCAAGTATAAACCACATTCCAAAATTACCCTCACTAGAACCCAAATTGAGTTACGTATTGAGTATTGTAAGTAAACTCAAACAATTTATCCACACTCACACCCACCTAATGTAAAAAACTGAACATAAGACTACTAAATCACTGGAAGCATCCATGAAGTTCTCCACCGAAATTGAAGCATCCACTCTATTGGGCTTTTCAATCTTTTTTTATTTATTGGGGTTAATATTTGAAAAGAGAATGATCATATAAACCGAATTTGAGTGTTGTTAGGTTTAGCGCTTCAAAAGTTGTTTAATTTTAGCAATGATTTTGAGTTATGTTTAGGGTATTTGGAAGGAAGAAGATGAGTGATGGTGGATTATAGACGAAAGTATGAGTGGGTACACTCATGAAGCCGAATGTGGTTTATTGTTTGTATTCTAATTCAATTATGTCCTTTTTCTTCCCTTTATTCAAGAGTAAAATTGGAAGTACATTATTCAGTAGACACTTTGATGTAGAACAGCCCGTAGGTATCAGATTAAGCACTCAAACAATAGAACATAGAAGAATATAAGAGGTCGAGGAGACGAAAATATAGATCGAAAAAGACGAAAGAAAGGACCGAAATCAGAGAACCGAGAAGGAAGGACAGAAATCACATAGTTTTAAGAGAAGGTTTACTCAATATCCAAATCTGAATTTTAAAGAACTACATGGGGTTATTTATAGAAAACTAAAACCTAGACATAATAGGATAAAAATCCCTTGCTTAAACAGAAATCCTAACCCAAATAAAATAGGAAACTTAAAACTAGAAATCTGGAAATCTGGAAAAGTAGAAATCCTACTAGAATTAGGAAAACTAGAGAATCTAGGAAACTAACAAATACATTAGGAAACTAATAAATTTAGGTCATATGCGTCCTGCATCATACTTAAGTTAACTTTAAGTGGTTTATTGTTGTTGTTATCGGGAAGTTCTGGAATAATTGACCTTCAGAGTATTGTAGTGTAGCTGTGTGGAAATTTATGATTATTTCTCTTTATAATCAAATGCTACATTGTATAACTTTCATTAATATTGACTTATATAGCAAAATTGGAGTTCATTGAACTGTAGATGCTGGAAAAATTAAACTGTATTTATCTACGTGATTATGTCGTTTTGAATTACTTTGTTGCTGGAGTAGAATAACTTTAATCATTTTATGGGATGCTTCAAGTTCCTTTTTGTACTGAAAGTCTATGTTTTCAAAAGCAGATTTTAATATTTATAGTATACTAAAGAAATTATATTCTCACCTTTATGGGGCCTATTCCAAATCTACCGTAAAAATTAATGTGAGAATTTTTAGTTTTTATGTTGTACAAAACCACACATCTGATTTTTCTGTATTTTCTGTCAGGATTCAAAATAAAGCCTGCCATTTATTTTTGCCTGATTTCGTATAAAATAAAAGTAGCTAAGACTGAAGAAAATCTTTGATGCTGTGTTGAGTACTGAAAATATAGTGAAATTCAGTTGAGTTGAATTGTTGTTCTAAAGTAATGGTGCTATCCCTTCTGTTACCGAGTGATGTAGCATTAAACTTGCCATTTCTGTTCCGTAGTACTAGTAACTAGAAACAATGTGACCGAAACGTTTGCGACTTTTTTTTCTTTGATAAACTTGGAAGTGCATAGGTTTCTTGTTAATTCATATGTTACACTGGCAACTTTGGTGATGCAGCTTATTGGAAAAACACCGATGGTGTACCTGAATAACATCGTAAAGGGGTCTGTTGCAAACATTGCTGCAAAGCTTGAGATTATGGAGCCATGTTGCAGTGTCAAGGACAGGTGAGGAGGCAATGACTACAATTCTGTATATTATTTGTATTGTTTTACATGGTTTAGAAACTTTATGATCAGACTGAAGTGAGAGGAAAAAAAAACCCTAGCCTATACAGTAAGAATAGAATAGGAATTAAATGAATTTAGGTATGCTGTTTTGAGATGCTGTCTAACAAGGGTGATTCAATATACTTGCCTGCCATAGATAACTGTACGTTAATATGTTTATCAGCTCAAAAAGTAACTATGGACCCCATATCTTGTATTTTAGGTTTAGGATAATGATGTTTGTATGAGGATTATATAATTGCAAATGTCTCGTTATAATATATGGTATTATCTCTATTTGTTTTCTCAGTACTGTAGACATAGAATGTCAATAATAAATGTTTAATATCACTGTTAATGTTTCTGGTATTCATCTTCAGGATAGGGTACAGTATGATAATCGATGCTGAGCAAAGAGGACTTATAAAGCCTGGACAGGTAACTGATTGTGGATATTACTTAACATACTGTATATTAGCATGAATGCCTCGTCAAATGTGATGCCTAAAGCCAAGCGTGGAGCCCGAAAATTACGTGACGTGGGGCAGCTCAGACAATATAGAAGGAAAGCTTGAAACTCATAATTTATATAGAGGCGTGCAACTGTGTATATGGTGTCTAAAATTGAAAGGGGATAGACTAGAATATGGAAAATAAAATGGAAATCAATTGGATTAGGGAATGCTGCCGGAATAGTGATACTTTAAGGGTATATAAGTTAGAATATCTTCAAACATCACTTATTGTTCTTCCACCAAAAAAAGAAAAGAGCAGGGGCATCTGCCCCTTCTGGAACCCTGTGCCTCTTGCCCTTGAAGTTATGACTCTCCGACCTGGCATTAGATTTTTTTGGATCAGATGCCAATTCAAACTAGGGTTCCTATTGCGGAGGGGTAATTCTTAGAGATCCCTATATCATACTTCAAAATTGTGACCCAGGCTGCCATTTGGTTTGGTAAAAACCAAATGGACCGATTATCAACTGAATTTATTTTTGGTATGGTAACTGATTTTCACAATCTGAAAATTGAAAAACCCAAAACCATAAAATATCAAAAATAGTTGGTTTGGTTTTGGTAAATATTGAAAATGACCAAAATCGACCAACTACTGATTTATTTTTTTGAATTGATTATTACCGAAATATATCAAAGAAGTTGTGGAAATGTTTAGTTCACTAATAGTAAGCTTACAATTTTAGTTAATGTGTACGTGTGTGTACATATATATCCGCAGGTTTTATACTAGATGAAAAACTACTGATACCGAAAACTACCAAAACTGCAATTACCGAGGTTTTTGGCTTTTGGTTTTGGTAAAAGACCCTTTACCAATTCTAACTGACCAAATGGCTTGTGATGCTGGATGTTCCAGCCGCATGTATTGTGCTATATCTACCACCTGCAATCGGATGTCTTTTATAATTGGCTATGTGTTTCATTATCATGCCTCTCTGGGTTTGTGTTGAACTCTCATAACAAATTGTGGATATTATGCAGCAATGGCCTTTCCCATAATTTGGTCTTGGCTGTTTAAATCTTGAACCTTACCCTTGTTTTAATTATTAATTCGCATTATGACCTGTCTCTTGTATTGTCATTTGGAAAAAAGGTGGATGATTCACATGTTTGGATTATTTGTGGTTCTGGTTCATGTAAACCAGCCATGCCTAAGAAGCTTCATATTGTTTCTTTTTCGTAGCTTTCTGTACAGATTGACTTAGTTTCTTTCTCATTTATTTTTAGAGTGTTCTGGTGGAACCCACTAGTGGAAACACAGGCATTGGGCTTGCATTTATTGCTGCCACTAAAGGATATAAACTCATCTTGACAATGCCAGCTTCAATGAGTTTGGAGAGAAGGGTTCTTCTAAAGGCATTTGGAGCTGAGCTTGTTTTGACTGATTCAGCAAAGGGAATGAAGGGAGCAGTTCAGAAAGCTGAAGAAATATTCAAAAGTACACCCAATGCATACATGCTTCAACAGTTTGACAATCCTGCTAATCCTAAGGTGTCCTTCCTATTCTCATTTTGTTGAACAATTGGCTCCTTTAGCAGCTAGGCTGTTCAGGCCCATGTTACATTATTTTGAGGCTAATTGCTTAGTACTCCATAAAACTACAATATCACATTGCCCCCTGGTAAGTCAAAGTAACCCACCTTGCCCCCTTGATTGATTTTTGTGTCTCACTTTGCCCCTTATCATCAAGTCCATCAAAAAATTAGTTAAAAATGCTAAAGTGGCATGAGTGGGACCCACAACTTTGCTGAAATGTATGCCACGTAAATGGCATGTGTGTATGAATTGAACTATTAAAAATAATATTTTAAAATAAATCAATCCATTGCAATGTAAATTGAGTGTGTGGATTGGTAGTCTAAATTGAGCTACAAAAACTAGGTCACACCCGCATTGGGGTGGTGGTGGGAATCGGGTTGAGAGAGAGGATTTCACAATGTGGGGAGGAGGGGAGGAAGGGAGGAGAGTGGGGTGTCGGGGGGTACAGCGGGGTAGGTGGGTAATGGGGAGGGGAAGAGGGGGATTGGGGATTTATAAAAATATTTTAAAACATTAATTTTAGTAATCAATTTTTTTAAAAGAAAATATTCTATTATTTAATTGCACACATGACACTTACGTGGAATACATTTCAGCAAAACAGTGTGTACTGTTTCTGTCATGTCGACGTTTTGAACTGATTTTTTGACGGACCTGATGATGGAGAACAAAGTGAGATGCAAAACATCTGTCAAGGTTAGAAGGTGGGTCACTTTGACTTCCAGGAGGCAATGCGTGATTTGACCATACTTTGAGGGGGCACTAGAGCAATTAAGCCTTTAATTAACTACCATGTTTCAATGTTTTTTTTTCCTGTTTTTAATTGTCATATGCCTGCCCAAAACACTAGAAGTCATGTCTGCCATGTTTTTCTTGGGAGGGGTTTAGAGTGTCCACAGTGATGGTGGAAATGGTGCTTATATCTTGTGCAAAGAAATATTTCTACTGTGCTAAGCTTCACATATGTATACTGAAAAGCCCACAGCCCAAAGTAGTCATCGATCAATATATTCCAGAGTAGTACATTGCTTCTCAAAAACAAAAAGAACTACATGTACATGAGCTTGACCTTGGAAAGCAAATGAAGTTAACGAATTAGATACTAGTCAACTCAAATCCAAGAGATATTTTTACCTTGAAAAAGAAAAGTCTCTTGGCTGATTATTTTTCTTCTTCAGTCGTTTTTGATCATGTGCTTCAAAGCTTGCTGTAAATGATTAGTTTGGTTTTACATGGAGTCTATAAAGCATGTGAGTTTGACCTTCATCACCTTACCATAAGGATAGCAAATTGGCATAGGGATCCACTATGTAGGTAAAGCGTAATACCATTATGGCTTCCAATATGGTTAGATATATGTTCTATATGCAGATACACTATGAGACAACTGGTCCAGAGATCTGGGAAGATACAAGAGGCAAAGTGGATATATTTATTGGAGGAATTGGAACTGGTGGAACCATTTCTGGGGTAGGACGATTCCTTAAAGAGAAAAATCCTAAAATAAAGGTATGCTGCTTTTCTGATTCATAATTTCCAAACTCTGTCTGCAGAAGTGCTGACCAGCCTGAATCTGATAGCCTTGCCTTGAATGTGTCAATTAGAGGGCAAATTTAATTTGAAGTAGATCCTGGTATATCTGTGTACTGGGTGGAGGGTGAATTATTTTCAAAGAGAGAATTTCTCTTCTTTTGTGTTTTTTAATTTTTTTTTTAATTTTCCTCCCTGCCTTTCTTTTGTTATCCTTTCTCTTCTTGTTTTGGTTCCCATTTGAGTGACGTCATCTGATCATTAAAGTAACAGATTATTGGTGTAGAACCCTCGGAAAGCAACATCCTTTCAGGTGGAAAGCCCGGTAAGATAGAGGACCAGCCTTCTAATGAGTTTAGTGTGCAGTGTTTTTAAAAATTCTCATTTATTACTTATTTTCATGTTCATTTACTTTTCATTTTTGAAAATACAGGTCCCCACAAGATTCAAGGGATTGGAGCTGGATTTATACCTAGAAATTTGCACCAGGATGTTGTCGATGAAATTATAGAGGTCTAATCTTATTCTAATTTAATCTATTTAATTTATTTTTCGGTATGTATGTTTCTCTCTCTCTATGTACTTGAAATAAGTTTTAAAATGTTATTGTATCAAAGCTAACTTTCTAAGTTAATAAGATAGAATTGTGCTTTTCTGCATTATAAATCATGGTTCCTTTCTTCCAAAAAAAAAAATGAAATGAAGTTATCAGGGTTCCTTTCTAATTCATCCTGTCAAATGTTAATTTTCTAGTCATTCATCTATGTATCGTTAATCACATAAGGCCCTTGTGAAGTTGGTTTTTAGTTTAGTTCTCACAGATTGTGATTTTGGCAGATCTCAAGTGATGAAGCTGTTGAAACCGCGAAGCAATTAGCACTCCAGGAAGGCTTGTTGGTATGCCCTTTTAGTCCTTGTTTTAGGGATTAATCACTGGGAGATCATAAGCGATGAACTATGGTTGACCTACCTATGTTTTGGCTAGTCATTGTCAGTTGTCCCGTGATGAAAGAGAATAATCATAAGTGTTCAAGAGTGGTTCGATATTCAAAATATCTCTTTGTTTGGAAAGGAAGAAGTCAGTTTTCTCATGGAGTCTTTGGTGATGATGATCTAGACTCGAAGACGAGTCTTTTCCAACCGGGGGAGTTTCATGCAGGAGCATCTACAAGGCTCTCTAAAAGTACTTGGGTCCGTTAGTCAATTGGGCTAGGGTTCTAGTTTCTTTAACAGCAGCATTAGATACCCATCCTTTAATGAAAGGGTTCCCAAAAGCAAATTAAATAAAACAGTGCACTTCATTCAAAGGAGGCCATCTCTGTATATTTCATTATAAGGAGGCCAGCCCCTCTCGTTTATCCATCCAAAAACTTTCAAAAGAAAAAGTTCGGGCACACATCTTCTTCTTCACGTCTAACAGCAAAAGTGCCTACTCGCACAACCTAGAAACAGACTCGTGCATGATTTTTTCATTCCAACCAATATGATTTCAACAATATTTTGCTGATATTTCGATATGGGATGAAGAAATAATCTTCACCCCCCTTTCCATATCGATCCCCCCTTTTTTGACATTTCGACCAATAATATCGGAAATTTCAACGATTTTTCTGTGGTTGCTGCATATGGAGTAATGTTCTCTTGCCATACTGGTGTATCCAGACTATGAATCTAGACCACACATCCAGACTATATTTATGTATATATTTATATATTAAATTCTTTAGTTTAGTTGTTTAATTTTTACCTTCGTATCATATCAGGTTGGCATTTCTTCCGGGGCTGCTGCTGCTGCTGCCCTCAAGGTTGGTAAGAGACCTGAAAATGCAGGGAAGCTTATCACGGTATATCATCTCTCTATTTTTCCGCTTAAAAATTATTTCTGTATGAAATTGATGGAACTTACGCATTGTGAGTTGAGCTGCAGCATTAATTGGTGTGCCCCGAGAGAAAGAGGGAAGAGGGAGTAGAAAACATAGAAGATGTAGGCTTTAAAATTTAATGGACGATCAGAGGAAGAGGTCCAAAAATTGTAAAAATCCTTGTAAATGGGCTTTTTGGTTTAAGGGTTGGGACTAATAAAATGCAGACGTTTGTGCTAGCATTGTTACTTGTGAGAACTTGATTTGACTGGGAGAAAAACAATGAAAGAAGAGATGGCATTGTTGGATACTTATTTCCTAAATCTTGGGGTGGGACTAAGAAAATCTAAACACCTTTGTGTTAAGAATCTTTTCATGTGAGATGGCTTGATTTGACTGGGGAATAAGAAAACGAAAAAGAAGAGATGGTTTCACTGGATACATATTTCCTACACTTGTTGCTGGGTCTGATATCCGTCTTAACTTTCCATGTACAAGATATTACATGGATTTAACTAGGGCATTCCCAATGGATTTAACTTGATTCTGCACGTTCAGATATTACTTTTACTAGTCTGGTAAAAGGAATAAAGGTCAGTCCATCGTTTTGCATATTGAGTAGTGCTCTATGGACTTGCCAGATAAAATCTGGACCATTGAATTGAGGCATCCTAGTCATGTTCTGATTTTTCACACAATCACCATTTTTTTGGGCTGTTTTCTGTATGATCTCTGTAGAGCATGCCCTTTATATAATTACCTCAAAACTCTATTCCTTTCAATTCTTTGTGTATCAATTCATTTCAGAATTTGATTGCTTACAGGTAGTGTTTCCAAGTTTCGGTGAACGATCTCTCTCCACCATACTTTTCCAGTCAATCAGAGAAGAATGTGAGAAAATGCAACCCGAACCATGAAGTTCCTTTGTTCGAGCAAAATTTATTGACAGTTACGCAAATTGTTTATTTTGAAACTCTCTTTCATAATATCCCGTTCACACATGAATTCTTTCTCTAGAATTTCTTCTGTGTATTCCTAAGAGAGGATCACGGTATAAATTCTCCACCGGTGGCTGCTGTTGGAAAATTTATATTATTTAATAATATTTAATTTCTTTAGTGAATGAAAAATAAGTCTCCAACTGGTCGGTTTCCTTAGATTTGTCTGTCGCTGTTCAACATGCGCAATGATGCACAGGTTATTTCTCTTGAACTTACACTAATTCATAGATACGTTATTTTATCAGGGGTGCATTGAGTTTATGTGAAAATTAGAGTATTCCCCAGTACTCTATTTTATGTTTGTTAAATTCTTTTGAGTTTTGTCTTGGGAGACTGGAGGCCTATAAAAACTGCAAGGGCTGGGGCGAAATCTTTAGATTCAATCGCTAAAGTTGTCAGTATTTCTATTTGTGTTCGTTGATTTACATTAATTTCATGTAAATTTGTTATTGTATTTAATGATTACAATTTTGTTGAGTATTATTAATCCAAATTCATATTTTCTATTGTTCCACCTATTGCTGCTCTTTGACATAAATTTTTAAGAGAATTACAATGTGAGTCGATTTTCTGGTGTTTGTTATTTTTGTCCCAAAAACAGTTTAGCTCCTGATTCAACAGTCTTGGTTCTTGTTAAGTTGCAATGAATTGGGGTACCCGGTTGTTGTTGCAATATCCATATATATAAAGGTAGGGGCAAGGAATCGTACAACACTCAAAATACTAAAAAATGCCCTTAATTAAAGATAATATTAAGAACAATAAATACTAAGTACGCTAAATTTGTGCCCCAAGTTTGAGTTCCAGTGATGTGGCATGTTTCATGTCATACATATTTAATTAATAAATTCCAATTTGGATTATTATTTTATTTATTTACTTCATGCATAAAATGAAAAAATTTAAACTTAATGAGTGATGATTTCCCCATTCCAATTTTATTCACTTACACTTCATTTTATAACTAAAAAATGAGTGTAAGTGGATAAAATCGGAGTGGAGAAATCATTAGATTTTGTTCCTAAAATAAACCCTACTACTAGCCCCAAACCATCAATATGCCATCATATTCTTCCCACCATGTTTGCTGCTCTTTCTTTTTCATTCTTCTCCCCTTGTGTTTTTAATTTAATTTAATTTAATATTTCCTTCATCTAAGGTGTTCTTCTTCTGGGTTTTCTACGATTGTGCTACTTTCTAAGAATAAAAAAGAAAAAAAGAAAAAAATGAGGTACGGAGAAACATGGTGGGAAGGATATGACGGCAAATTCATGGAGTCACAACTGAATCGAATTTCCGTTTTAAAAGTTTCAAATTCATACCCTTATTTCCAAAATGATGATGATGATAAAAGTTTGAAATTTTGATCCTTGTTTCCAAGATGACGATAATAATCAGAGCCAAACAATGGTACAACGACAAGCTAATTGTTTAGGGTTGTAGTGATTTTTAGGGATTTATGTAGAAATGTCACATGAACTTATACCTAAATTCAATTTTTTACCTTAAAGAAAAATTTAAGAGAAATATCCCCTTAATTTTTCAAATCCAAGATTTGTATCTGAGTTTAACACCATCCAATTTTCGATGATATTTTAGTCTTTTTATTTTTAAGGGTGATTTAAAAATGGAAAAATCATTATTAAAAGAAATTGTATATCTTTTAAAAATTAACCATTAAAAATCAAGAATCTTTCCTACTAAACATTAAAAAATGATAAAAATGAAAAAATAAAATTGAAATTTGTTTTTTTTTTCTTTTTCTTTCCATCCCCCTATGTCATGTCTCTCTACAAAAGACCTCCCAAACTATAGGGTCATTTTCAAGTTCGTACCCAATTTTAGGGACATTTGCAAGCATATACTCAATGTTTAGTATATGCTTGTAAGAGAAAAATTTAAGAGAAATTTAAGAGAAATATCGCCTTAATTTTTCAAATCCAAGATTTGTATCTGAGTTTAACACCATCCAATTTTCGATGATATTTTAGTCTTTTTATTTTTAAGGGTGATTTAAAAATGGAAAAATCATTATTAAAAGAAATTGTATATCTTTTTACCTTAAAGAAAAATTTAAGAGAAATATCGCCTTAATTTTTCAAATCCAAGATTTGTATCTGAGTTTAACACCATCCAATTTTCGATGATATTTTAGTCTTTTTATTTTTAAGGGTGATTTAAAAATGGAAAAATCATTATTAAAAGAAATTGTATATCTTTTAAAAATTAACCATTAAAAATCAAGAATCTTTCCTACTAAACATTAAAAAATGATAAAAATGAAAAAATAAAATAGAAATTTGTTTTTTTTTCTTTTTCTTTCCATCCCCCTATGTCATCTCTCTCTACAAAAGACCTCCCAAACTATAGGGTCATTTTCAAGTTCGTACCCAATTTTAGGGATATTTACAAGCATATACTCAAATTTCCGGAAAACCTACAAATTGCCCCCACCGTTACACAAATAATTCATGAATCTATTAAATGCCGATGTGGCAAATGTGAGCCCCTATTTTTTATGACGTGAACTTCATGTGGGCAGAATATATAATAAACAAATCTTGGTTTGAAAATAGTTTTAAAAATGTTACATAGGACCAATTCGATGAATAATAAAGAGTTTGTGGACGATTTGAACGAATAATTTAATTAAGGGACCAAAATGCAATTCGAGCATAAATTTGAGGACCATTCGAGGGACTTTACGTGGATTTTTCGGGATAGCAAACTGTTTCTTTTATTTTTTACTTTAATTTTTAGAAGAATTGAAAGCGTGGTGGTCGGAAATTTAGCCCAATATTTTACTGGTAATTTCTTGGTTCCCACATATCCTTTGTTTTTTGTCTTTATTATTTTTATTGGGGTATGAGTCACGTGTAAGGTGAGGAAGGTGGAAATAAAAAAGACTCAAGCTAAGTTAAGCAACTGAATCGTTTTGTATTAATTTTTTTCATTTTATTAAAAGCAATTAAGTCGTTTTGTCTTAAATAATTCTAGCTCGTGCATCTTCTAGAATATAGTTTCCATGCTGAATTAGTATGAGAAGCATCGTGTCCTCTTCATATTTCACACTACTCAGTAGAGTCAAATTCCAAAGTTGTTGAAGATGCCGTTTGGAGTTCCCTTGAAAATTACAAACCAATAAACTATTATTTTCTTTATGATTAGAAAAACACTTTTAAAAGATATTGACGTTTATTTTTTATTTTTCATTTCCAAACTAAAATAAAAACGTTACCAAATTAAAGTGTTATTAGCCAAGACCGTCAACGTCATGAAGTCAATTAATTTTTATTTTTTTTAAATTCAAAATGAAGTCAAGTAATTATCTCATCGGGATAACGCGTTCCTCAAAAAATTTCCACGTAGTATGCTACGAGTATAAATTGTTTACCAATTTTAAACTTAGTTAGTTATGTTTAATTAACTTTAGAGCATCCACAATCATGCTTCTTATTTTTTAATAAAAATTTAGCTACAAACACTATAAAGCTATTTTAGGAGCTCTTTATAAAATTTCAACTCCAACCATGCTCCTAAACTAGGGAATCATAAATGATTTATTTCTTTTTTTAATTTAGCATAAATGCTTCATCTTCATATAAATAATAATTAAAAAAAATTTAGCATTAAATAAATACTTAAAATAGCATTAAAGTAATGCAACATTTAATTATAGGGAGCCATTATGAGTCATTTCTCTCTCTTCATATTTAGGAACTCCTAGTGGTCTTCTTATTTTAGGAGTTAGATATGAAGCATGGTTATGTTCACCCGTTTTGATTTGTCTCCTGTGATGGTAGGGTAAAGTTCCCAATTATCTTAAAAATCATTAATTGGTCAGCAAGTCAACTTTCTTTAGTGTGCCAGCGTGTCACTGTTAGCAATGAAAATCCTAGCAGGCTTTTTTTATAAAAAAAAATAACTTGCGCCCCAAGTTACCTGATTTTTCAATAAGCGATTGTGAATTTGAGTGAGGAATATCTCCCAAGTAAGTTCTTTTCCTGCCTAGACCGGTGAGGACTTCACAATTTTTCACAATACAAAACTGGTAGTTCCTGCCAGAATAAATGATAACAAAGTGAACTGCTTTCAAACAGAACTTCCTTTTACAAAGTTCAAAAGGGAAAAACTGACTAGAGAAAGACAAAAAGAGGGCTGTGCTTCCATTTCTGCCCGGGCAGATGCTTCTAATCTGGATTGGACTGGATATGCCTGTGCTGGATTGGACTTTTAACAACTTCAACTGCGGGCTTCAGCTGCAAATTCGATACCAAAGCTTGAGTTTAGAGAGCTTTAATCTATTTCAAGCTCTGGAAGGCTTTTGGACGGGCAGAACTAGGACTTCTTCAGTCTAAAAGGGGGCAGAAGTGGCTGGACTTAGCTGGAGTTGTACTATGGTACCTGTGCTGCTTAGTCAGGGCTCTCCATAAATTTGTTGAGGTTTTCGTATTTGTGAAAACTCAAACTCTGCTTGCCTTGGCTTTGCTTAACCAAATTTGTAACGAGAGAAATCTCGCTTTAATTGATTCTTTTCTAAGTTCTGAAAACTGGAAGCTTTGACTTGTAGCTGGCTTCTCTTGTGGCTTAGCTATCTTTTGGGTTGCTTCAATTTGCTTGAAGGTTTTCTGAGATCAAGTGATCATTTTGAGTGTTTGTCTTTTGACTGATTTTTAGTTGTGTTGATTGGATCCTTTGACTGTTCACCCTCCCTTTTATATTTATAGAAAACTTTTTGGGAGTGAAGGTTCTAATTTTAATAATGGGCCGCAAAATTACCCAAAAGATCTTTTATTTTAAATGCAAAAGAAAGAGGGTTTTATCATTTCTTGGCAAGTAAGCCTCCAATCAGTCAGTCACTCCTCTCTGTGCTAATGGGGAACCTCACCTTCTTTTTCCATTTTAACTGTTGTTCAAACCGTGATGGTGAGTGTGATTTTCCATTTCAGCAACTCCTTGTTTCCTGCTTATCTTTCTTTTAGAGAACACAGTCTGCGCGTATCTAGGGTGGGCATAAAAACCGATAAACCGAATGAATGGCAAAGCTAATTAATCAAATCGAACCAACCCGAAAAATGAAGTTTTTTTGACTAAACCGAAAAAGTCAACACTGAACCTGACCCGAACCGAAGTCAACGGTTCGGTCTTCAGTTCAAATTTTTTTTGAACCGGTGAACCTGACCCGAACCGAACATTAATTAATAATATATAAATATACCACGTGGCCTCTGTTTATTGGGTAAAAGAAGAGTTTCCCCTGAGGATGCTCGCACTAGATCACAACCACAACTTAACCTAGCGCCTTTACCTTTCTCTCAAATTCAATCGACCTCTCTCTCACTCTCAGTTTCAGTCGCCGCCTCTCTCTCACCCTCTACCTCTATCGTCTCTCTCTCGACCTCACCCTCACCCTCACCCTCACCTTCATCGACCTCTCTCTCTCGTCTCGCCTCGTCTCTCTCCATCTCATGTCGATGGTGGAACTGTGTTAATCTATGGAAGGTTTTGAAATTTTGGCTTCGATGGAGGTAAATATTTGTTGCTAACCTTATTTTTGTTTTGTTTTGAGTGTGTTTAATATGTTGATTTCTGCTGCTAGCCTTGACTTTGTTTCTGATTATTTAGTTTGATTTCTGATATTTGATTTCTTGTTATTTAGTTTAATTTCTGTGTTTTTTATCCTTTACTGATTCAGTGCCTTTGAGAAACGCTCCCTTAAATAATTGTAAGTTCTCGTTTCATTTTGAATCACCATAAAAGGGTCTTGCTTATTTTTGCTATTTTATGTTTTTTTTTCTTTGCCAATCTGACATGATGAGCTATATGAAATTTTCTCTTTTCTGGGTTTGTAGAGACGCTTTTGAATTGAGATGGGTTTGGCTTAGTTTTTAATTCCTGTGATTTTTTTTTTGGCTTAATCTGTAATGGGTTATGTGATTCTTTTCTGTTTCTGGTATCAACTTTGATCAAAATCAGGCTTTTAATTTTATTTGAATTTTTTGTTGTTGTCATTTTTGGTTTAATTCATATGATATGGTTCATGTTTATTCTTTTGGGTTAAGGTTTATTAAGGGTTTAGTTCTTTGATAATTTCTCTCGTGTGGTTTAATCTGACATGAGTTCATGGGTAATGTTCATGTGGTTTAATCATTCTCTAAACTATGAGGCTAAAGGTTTTCAGTATACAATCCTCTTTTGTTCCATATCATTTTTTCTGCAACATGTTTTCTGTAGTTCTGCATTTGGACCAGTTTTGACTGTTGTTACAAGGAGCTCATCCTAGTTTAAGTTGGACTCAGTGATCACTGTTATTTTAGTTCTATTAAGAAAACTCGTAAATATATGTGAAACGTACTTCTCCGTCTCCAGACTCTGCAGTTTCCGGTATCACTTCCATGAATTTTGTTTTTCTGACATGTTTGAATCAATAATGATATTGTTCATGCATTGTTGTTCCAAATTTCAGAATTCAGATTATAAATATTGAGCTCTTGTTTTCAGCGTCTATGATTTATTTGGTGGTGTTGTTTTGTTATTGGGACATTCAGAGGTTTGTAAGAACCATAAAGTAGGACCAAAACAATGCATACAGGGGTGTGACTGCCTTCATTGCTGGAAACTTTCTTTGGTAGTTTTGTGGTTGTTTTTTGTTGTGCACCTATGGTTTTTACTATGAACTACATCAGTAGTATATCTGAAAAATTGTTTTATATCACCTTATCAAAGTGTTTACCAGCTATTATGTTTACAAGTTATTTAACCAGCATAAATATTTTGGTGCTCTCTTTTGAAGCAGCAAAGTGTTTGCCCAAGTGGGAGAAGTGATGTAAGAAAGAAATTTTGGGCTTTACACTCATGGCCTTATTATTATTTTTATGTTTCTCACTTTTGTTTCCAATAAAATTTCAATAATTTGTTTTGATGGCAGGCTATTTAGTTTCTTAGCTACTGATCTTGTTTTACAAAGTATGGATATTTGTCTAGGAAATTAAATTGGTGTTTAAGTTCTGCAGTTGAATAAAGATGCATGCAGTTATTAATATGTTAATATGTTTTTGGTTTCAAACATATGTTTGGCACATTGTATAATTGTATTTGGAAAAGTGCAAAACTACTATAGTTACTAACGCTATGCAGACAGTATTGATATTGAAAATATTGGCACACAATCAATCTCCAACTAAATTTTTTGCCAGTGCGAGTGTTTTTTGTCATGGGATGTAAGAACCAACTAATTTGATAGTTGGATGATGCTTGTGATTGTGATTTAGTTTAGAAACTTTAAAAAAACAGGTTATAGATAGGTTGAATTTATATAATTTGGGTGAGGAAAAACAAAATGGGCTTTAATGGATGGCCTGTTTGAAAAATTGGTTTTGGGCTTGTTCATAAGAATTTAATAGGTTTTGGTAATTTGACAACAAAAAAAGGGTTTTGGCTGAATGTAAATCTGATTTTGGCTTTGTTTTGCTAAAAAAATATGATTTGGGCTATTTTTTTGCCGAAAATAAATAAGATTTGGACTTTTGAAAATGGTAAAAATGGGCTCAAGCCCAAACCCGATCAGAACCTTAGAACCGACCCGAGAACCGAATTCATTTTCGGTTCAGCCTCCTTTCGGGTTTCACTTAAGACCCGATTCCGAACCCAGAGACCCAGAGCTCTTCTTCGATTTGGCTCGCGGGTTGGCCAAAATTTGACCCGAACCCGAACTGTGCCCAGGCCTATGCGTATCCTTTGAGAATAGTGCCTGCCGAATATTATATATATATATATATATATTTATATATATAAAAGGGTTTTGATCTTTCTCTGTCTGTACAAGACTAGAGAAATTTTCTACAGGCGTGTATTCATTCCTGTAACTTTCTTTGTGACTTGAGTCGCAATTTTTGACTTTTCAAAGTCATATAAGTTATGTTGGGCACGTGAGCATGTTTCTCCTTTGAGCTTCTTCTTTTCCTTTAATTCTTTTTTTAAAAAAACCCTGCCAAGCTCATTTTGGTTTTAAGCTCAATTTGGTCTTCTTCCAGGCCCAGGTCATCGTGGGCTTTTTGACTTTAGACTGGGCGCACCAAATTTAGGCCCAAACAGGTTGGATGTGGGTTTTCTCACTTCCTCTCTAAATTTTATCTAAGAAGGTGATTTCGGAGTCCATTATTGATGCCCTTAATTGGATTGTCACGTTGTCTTCTCTTGTGGAATTGTGTGTCTTGTTGTTGTATTGTATGCCAAATAGAGATATGAGTGAAGGAATGGTTATTCGATATTTTGTTTCCTTCTCTTCTTATTAAATTTGATTTTGAGTTTAACTTCTACGCTATGTGTAGTAAAAGTCTCTCTCTAATTTACACATACGGGTATCATTGGAGTTTGAACCAGGGACTATTTGGAAGCACACCAAAAATCTAGTCCAATCCAACTAACACCCCATTGGTGAAGTATATCAGCAGAGTAATTGTCATAGTTTTGGTGCCACAAAGTTAAACTTTGCGGAGGCTTTTGCCTTTTGTCCTTCTACTGAAGTTTTCAATTTTTCTTTTGTTCAGTTTTATCTATATTTAATCTGAAAAATAACGAAGACCTAGAGTGGCTTTAAAGAGAATGTTAGATTGCAAGCGAGCCACTATTAGCAATTAAACAGAAATATGAACTCCTTATAACTTATCTATTTTTAATCTCCCAAAATGAAAAATCATTTACCTCTTCCTTCGTGTTCACCTTCAAGTCCTAGGCACTATATGAGTAAGAACCATTACAAATTTTTTTGGCAATATAGTTACTTTTTTTTTTTTGGTGACTAAAGTCTTTATTCTCGGAAAAACATGACCAACAATCTCCAAAAGTCACAAAACAAAAGGTGATCACTGCCAACATTTTTTGTAGTGAACCATCAAACAATCATTGTAAATTTGTAGCTTGACCCTAAAATAATAGGGGCACTATATGTGATGTGAATTATACCACTTAGTCATGGAAGTGTGTCCGTTACCCTTGCTTATACTTTAGAGTAATTCAAACTTGGATCCGAAAAAAAAGCATGAAACGGGAGGTGTACATAAATTTAGAATTGATTCCCACTCTTCCCTAAATGGGAAATAGGATCAAGGTCAAAAGAATGAAGAGATGATTCCTTGGAGACACACTATTCTAATCTTATGGCGGCGTCTCAATGGAATTGAAAAGTTAGTCTTTAGCCTACATCACATGCGCCTAATTCTAGAGCTAATTATAGCTAGTTAGCTTTTGCCCAGTTAATTTACTCTCCAACGTGCATCGATCAAATACAATAAAAGAATGCTGGTTTGGTGGTGACTACTGGTACAATAAAGCTAAGGCTTGTTAGGGAGAGGTCCCCCATCCTAAACACATCTAGTGATATATAAACAAGGGTTTGGAAGCAAAGAGCTAATTACCTAGATAGATAGCTTTCCCGCTTATTTTTCCATTTCCAAGCCCCATTTCCCATCAACGAACACACCCGTAAGGTTTTGTCATCCGCACAAAAGGCGAATTAAGCTTTTATCATCCGCGCAAAATATTAATAATTAATACGTGTGGATGGATTCCAAGCATGCAATGATGCAACACATTAATTCTACAATTAACAGCAACTTGTATGGATAAAAAAATAAAGTATATTGTTAAGTATGTGTGGAAGGATATTGAAGCAATTGGATCCATCTTTCTTGAAGTTTATATATTATGAATAATATGAGCATGACCATAAATTAATTAAGAAAGGCTGGCATGTTGAAATCACCAACGTGGTTGTTAACTTGTTAATTAGGTTAACGACAGCCTCTTGCTCCACACATGAAACCCTATGGGAAAATAAAAGGAAGCTAGTGGGAGAATATTTTCCTCACATGGTCAAGCCAGATTGAATGAATGAACCCGTCAAATTGCAATCTCTCCATTATTTATTATTATTGATCCAACCCAAAGTTGACTAGTGGGTGAGAAAATAATGAATTTATTAATAATAATAATAATAATAATAATAATAATATTATTATTATTATTATTATTATATATTTTTTAGATCTTTTCTATTAAGAGGGGCGATAGTATATTAGACTCACACACACTACACGAATGCTAAAACTCGAAGTCAAAACATTCTTATTATTCATCTAACAACGTTATTGATAACCAGTAATGAAACAAAAGAATCAGTATGCCTGATGACACATGCAAACGTTCATATGTTAATAAAACTAAACAAAAAGGAAATATAAAATTGGAACGTGGGTTACGCCTAACCTAATTATAAATGATCATGTTGAAGCAGTACGTATACAAAATATTGACTTCAAGTTTCGTTTAATTTATTAATTAATCTCAATTCACATGTACACTTGCCTTTGTTAATTTCCATCTATCCATCCATCTATAAATACACATTGCTCGCATTCCTCTGCCTTCCAATTCATATAACCCAACACACACAACTTCAACTTGCAACCATATATCATATTTATGGACTCCGACGAAGCTGAGCTCTCTTTTCTTTCTCCTTTCCTCTCCCCAACCAGCAGGTAATATAAACATGCTCTCTCTCTCTCTCTCTCTCTCTTATATATATATATATATATATATATATATATATATATATATATATGTGATTTCAGCATTATTTTTTATATTTTTTTTACAAGCGACTGGGGAGAATGTTTTATACAAATATTCATTGGGAGTGTTGGTTTGAAATATATGCGCTCACGTGTGTGGAGGGGAGCCACTCCTAGGCCTGGAGTGGCCCTTCTTCCCATATTTTTATCTCTCCTCTATTATATATTATATAGAACATATAGAATTTGTAATAAATATTTAGCTCTAGAACATATAGAACATGTCTAATTTATTTTATAGTTCCCTCTAAAATAAATTAGACATGATTAAATTATAAATATTTAGCTCTAAACATGTAATTATTGAATACTTAGGTGTTTTATATATTTGTATTTTCTACTTCGCCCCCTAACTTTACAATTCTAGCTCCACCCTTGGGACTCTTGGGTGGAGATAAAAGAACTTAACCAATTGAGTTATACCCATTGTCATTTTATTTTGTCGAATATGATAAATATAATGTTGTAGGGAAACTGTGCTGTAATTTTCTTTAATGATAATAATAATAGGAATTAATGTGGACATTATTAAATTTTCTTGGCCGGGGAAGATGGTGGTCGGAGGACACAGTAGCCATAGTTACTGGTGCAAACAAGGGCATTGGGTTTGCGCTTGTGAAGAGGATGGCGGAGTTAGGGTTGACGGTCATATTAACAGCCCGAGACATTGAAAGGGGTTGCAAAGCTGTGGAGGCTCTGAGAGCCCAAGGCCTTTACAATGTAGCCTTCTCTTGCCTCGATGTATCGGACCCTTCTTCAATCAGAGCATTCGCATCCTGGTTCAGAAAAAGCTATGCAGCCTTGGACATTCTTGTAATATTAAGTTTTCTCTTCTCCACCATACCATTTCAAGTTACTTATTTTACATGTATTGATCACTTCATTGACCACTTCTATTAGGTGGGCCCACTAATATACATGGGATTCACATGCATTAGAGAAGTGATTAGTAATGTGATATATACATGCGGTGATGTATATAGTGTTACATATATAATATTGACCTAAAAATTGGGCCAATTTCTGAAAATTCAAGGTAAACAATGCAGCTGTGTCATTTAATGATCTCAATGAAAACTCGGTAGAACATGCGGAGACAGTGATGAAAACCAATTTCTATGGACCCAAGTTGCTGACTGAGGCCCTCTTGCCCATGTTTCGAAGCTCTTCCTCCATAAGTCGGATTCTTAACATTAGCTCCAGACTTGGCTCACTAAATGTAAGTGAAACAATTTTATAAATAGTTATATACATAAATTCTCCTATGCGGAAGTCCGGATGTTATTACTGTACAAATACCACCCATCTCTATTTTCCTCCCTATTTATATAAAATATATATTTTACTTGCTCAAATAATATATGGCCTTGCAGCTACTAAGAAACCCTAGCATAAAACAACTTATGAAAAGCGAAAGACTATCGGAAGAGGAGATTGAAGGGGTGGTTAATTTGTTTCTCAACGACGTGAAGAGCAGCACATGGAAGAGTAAAGGGTGGCCGAAATTATGGACCGACTATGCTGTCTCAAAGCTTGCACTCAACGCATATACAAGAGTTTTGGCAAAGCGATCTGAGGGAAGGGGTTTGAGTGTGAATAGCTTCTGTCCAGGCTTCACACAGACATCTATGACTCATTGTAAGGGCGACCACACCGCAGATGATGCCGCGGGTATTGCTGCTAGGCTGGCCTTGCTTCCTTCTCACCAGATTCCATCTGGAAAATTTTTCTTCTGGGGTAGTAGTGATGCTATAACCTCTAGATTATAGCTTCAGTGATTGCATTTGGAGTTAGATTTAGTTTTTTGGCCACCAGGGCATAATGAAGTGGGCAATCTTTCGAGAGGGAGAGCGTCTAATTATTTTTTTCTGTTAAAGATACTTTGGGGATGACTATGTGGGAAGATAAACCAAGAAAATTTAGTAGGCGACCATCACTTGTTTGATCGGGCGTATTTATATCTTTGTGAGTTTGATGCTATAATCTTAAAAACACTAGAAATTGTTAGAACTAATTGGTCCTATGTCCATCGGTTATATAATCTGTGTACATCACAGATCTTACGCAGCGGAGAGGTAATTTTGAAATTTAACTTCCAAAAAAAAACTTAAGACCTACATATTCAAACCTTCTTTGACCAATTGTTTTTGTATCAAGCTCAAAACTGCGACACATCATAACATAGTGGGAGACGTTATTTGGTGACTTTTTACTTTATTTTTTATTTTTTAACAGAAATCCAATCAAAGAAAGTATGCAAACCTCCTTCCACTGTCGGTTATTGCATAATTTAACATCACCAAATTCTTTAACCAATTGATTTCAAATCGAGCCCAAAACTTGAAAAACATCCATTTAATGAGATTGTACTGAAATCAAATCAAATAAAGTATGCAAACCTCCTAGCCCTCTTTTTGGCAGGGGGAGGGGGAGGGGGGTAGGAAGTGAGCTTGAGCCAAGGAACATAACCGTGAGACCAAAAGTGGACAATATCTTGTTGGTAAAATAGGGTTGTGACAAAATGATATCATAGTTAAACCCCGACTAGAAGTTTGCTCGCGAGGACGCTGGGTGAGTGGATTGTAAGACTTATGAGCCCTTAAGGATACAAGGCAAGAAGGGGCAAGAGTAGTGAGCAATCGTACATCACTCGGGGACGCAAATGTAAAGTGCCATATATGTGCAGGCAAAACTTGAGTTCATAAGAGGCCTTTTGGGCAACATAAGATAAGCATGAGCCCAATCACAAATCCCCCATGTTGTCAATGGGGTTAATTGACCCCATGAAAGCCATGAAAATGGTTGTGGAGGTCCAGTTTCCCTATTTTCAAGAGCAGTAGATGCTGCTATCATTATCAAGATTTTGTAATCCATTATTATATTTCTGTTCATTCAATTGTTTAGTAATGGCTTCCACTACTACTCCATCAAGCTTGACATATTGGTTGAATTATTCTTATGATAATAGCCATGCTTGTTTGTTTGATCCACTATCAGTAAAACGAAGCCTTATGTTTTCTCGTTATTATGAGCTCTTACGAAGTGTTTCGTTACCGTAAGATGTAAAGCTTAATCTGGTCAAGCAAAATACTTTTAGCCTTAGATGGCAGCACAAATTTTAACAGAATCAAATATTTAGCAAGTCTTGCTATCTTATTGGCAATCCATACCAACCAAATGGAATGCATTTTATTTATGGACGGACAATTACAGACGGCCCTTCTGCTATGTACTGCTTCCATATTATCTATACCTTTAGTATTAGCATAAACAATTTACAGACAAAGGGTAAATCAAAGGATTACTAAACTATGAATTATATAGCTTTTGCAAATCCTACCCTGAGATTACCGAAGTCAAACACTGTGTGGTATGCTCCCAAGAACAGAGCTCCAAGAACCCTGCAGAATGTGCTAATTTCATGACATTCTTGCATAAACCTTGAAGATCTTATGCGAGGTGAAGAATCACAACGAATCATGAAGTCGAACCTAAAGGAGGGTCATAGTGACTTACCATAGAGGACCTTGCGGGGGAGGCACATCCAAAGCAACAAATCCACTAAGGCAGACAATAGAACATTTTCCTTCAACTTTAAGTATATACTGAACATTAAGTCCAAAACATGTTAGAAATGGAGTGAATCTAGAGGAAATTGGTTGAATTAAGTTCCTTTCTAAACATTTGAGTTATATCTTAACAAAACCATGCTACTTATGTTACAAAGTGTGAAGGACTAATAGCTATAACAAAACCTGTACCTGTTCTGGGGAGAGGGTGAAGGATTTGTTCCCAATTGTAAATGAAACATCTGGCATGAATGCAATGTTATTGCAGTTGACAAATGACCTTCTCAACGGATTTGGAAGCTTCTCGCACAACTTTACTCGCAAAAAATTCACAAAGAAAGGAAAGAATCAAAAGAATTTTTAGCTTTGGTGTATGCATATTTATCAGTCAAGCCTTATACTTTCAGAAGAACTACCTCATTCACATAGCTAAATATTTTTTCCTTTGCTATTTGCTTTTTAAGCTGCAGCTGAATCCAGTAGACAACCATTTCACACAAGGTACATAGAGGAGTTTCATCAACTGATGACTCCTTCCCAGTTTCATTCTCTATCACTGACTCAATATAGTTTCTGCAGAAGTAAATTTTGCCTTGTGCTATGGTTATTATGATGAAGATATAAAAAAACTGAACAAAATAAACAAAATAATAATTGGAAGAAAAAGAAAAAGTCTCAACTTCACATTACGAGATCCATTATATGAACATAGACTGATATCCACACACACTATATCAGGCCGTACCTGCAGACATATGAGGTAAACTCTAATGCATTTCTTCATTTTCTAAAAGGAATTGCAAAGGAAGTGAAAAGGGAAAAAATACGAACCCCAGATACTAGATATTCCCATATCAAATTTCCGTAAGTGTAAACAACATTTTTACATTCCAAGTTTGCATATCCGTCTGCTCCAATGGCATGGTTGATCTGAGCCACTATAGTCTGAAAAAGGAGAGGTAATCAAGGGTGAAATACAAGTTGTTACTGCTCAAAGTCTGAAGTTTTAAGCATGAGTTTATACAGTTGGACCAGCAAGGAAGGATGTTCCTGAGTCCACAATGGCAGCACAGCCACCCTTGCATAGTCCTGAAAATTTTAAACTTTCATGTCATATGATTGTAAATTGAATAAAAACAGAATCAAGTTATTTGGTTTTTTTTAGGCCTCTACATATGTTTTAGGGAGAATTTTTGGCTTGTTAAGACCAGACATGTACATGAATTCCTTGACTCACCAAGCAGCAAATTTAATCTCTAAACATAGAATAAAGATGGTTAAACAACATAGGAGTGGAAATGTAGCAGAACCTGTGGAATTGTCTGCAACAATAACATCTCCAACATCAATCTGGAGAGATAAACAAAACTGAATCAAATTTCATCCCATTTGGCAAGAAAAATATATTCGAGAGGAACACCAACTTCTTTTTGCTATAATAAACCTGCCAGTAACCCTTTTTTGAAATCGGGACATAGGTGTGATCACCCATAAAGTGCCTCCAATCAAATCCACCAAAGACGATCTCACCTCCCACCCTTGATGTTGGATCATGATTTAGCCAGATAGAGAAAATTTGCTGGCTCATATGACCTTGTTGCACCATGTTATACCTGCACCCAGAAAACTAACTCATGCTTTTAAGCCATCAAAACTCCTTCTATATTTTTAATCAGCCGGGAGTGGGGATTCAAATATGAGATCTAATCCAAGTTCCAACGCTAAGATGAAAAGTACGACTAGACTAAGAGCTAGTTAAAGATATATCAGGTTTAAGCAGTTTATGCCAGAAACATACCACAGTGGTGTGGCTTGGCCAACAGAAATATCCTGAAATCCAAGTCCAAGGACCCCATCAAACCGTGCAGCTAAGAATGAAAGGACTCCTTCCCTTGTAACCTCAACAAATTCCTAAAGGATGGAAACCAGACATAGCATCAAAAAATTGGAAAAAGAATATATGTAAACAAAAAAAACTTTAGATAAACCAAAATGGAAATAGAGAACGAGAACTACTTGATCTTTGATGATCACATCCCCAAGTTTAACGTTGTCCCCACTGAAGTAGCCGGAAATGGAACCAGAGCCATAAGGAATTTTGCAGGGTATTCCTAAATAATAACACAAAGTAATTTTGAGTTTGATTCTATTAAAAATTTCCTACAAGAAATCTTCTGTGTCAATTATAAAATTAAAAAAAGGAGTCAGTTAGATGCATACTCAAATGTAAGGGATAGGAAAGATTACCAATTTTGGTGTAGGTACTCGATATGCTTGCCCTGTATTTTGAATGAAAGTAACAAGCAATCTGCATACAGTCACACTTTAGAAACTACTCAAAACTCTAAGAACACCATAGATTCAAAGCATTTTGATAATTCACTGCAATACTTACAGAAAAGATGCATCTTGAAGATGGGACCCAAAGATTGGAGCTGCCAGTATCAAAGACAACAGCCAAGTATTGTGGGGGAGAACCAATAGCAATCTCTCCATAATATTGGGTATCAAAGTAATTTTTGAGATACACAATATTAGATTTAAGATTATTGGAGTTAATATTTACATCATCCAGACCTCTAGGTTGAGAAACTTCTGTCTTGGTGATTCTTGCAGCATTCAATCTGTTGAGGCCTAAAGGCTGCTTCTTGAGACCAATTCTCAGTAGCCCATCATTGGATATTGCAGCAGCCAAGGAGCCTGACCAAACCCAAATACAAATTGCAACCAGAAGACCCTTAAACGCCATGCTCATAGAGCTCTCTGGCTCCTGCCATGACCAAAAAAAAAAAAAAAAAACAGTTTTAGAAGAATGAGCTCCACAGCTGTACAAATTGGACAATATGTATTAAAGCTGGGATTAACTATCCATTTGCACTGGGGACGGACCTATGCTATGTACAACTTGGGCTATAGCCCAGGTTAGTTTTTTTCTTTTCTTATAGTTAGTGTTAATGTTTAAGCATATACGATGAAAAGTTGCTGGCGTAAAATAGGCCTTTTAAACAAATAAAATAAAAATGATATGTTCTTAAATTAAATTTATATATATTTATGATCAATTTCATAAGCCTTTCTTAAGGGTTTAACCGAGCTTAAAATCTAACAGTCCAATAAGATAAATCTAGCTCACCTTATTTTGAAATGCTGAGTCCCTCTTCAATTTCAGAAAAGTTTGTCCAACAAATTTTTAATAAATTTTTAAGTTTTCACTTCCAACTTCAAAAAATTCTTACAAATCAATCATACTGCAAAGTTTTTGACATGATTAACAATATAATAATCAATCTGACAATACAAAATTATTACAATATCTATGCTTAATTCACATAGTAAACAGTTAATAACATGCCAATATTGGAATATGAGTTACTAATATTGATGGGTCGTAATGGGAAACAAAGTTCGCAGTTACATACCTCACTGGCATTGGCTTTACGTGGTGAATTGTGCGAGTGCTCACGAGTAGCTCAATGGGCTAACCTTTTTGTCCACCGTTTTATAGAACACAGAGATAGAGAGAGAGAGAGAGAGAGAGAGAGAGAGAGAGAGAGTTTAGGAAACCACAAGGCAGTTTCCAAGTCCGTGCGAGTTAAGAATTAGCCAAAAGAATATACGGATACAGCCACGCATCTTTGGTTGCAGAGTTTGCTGCTATGCCACCAGAGGATTATGCCTACAATGTCGTGGCCTTGCAAATTACAATATCACTTCTGTGCAAAATGCAGACATGCAATTCATATAGCAAAGAAGCAAAAAAAGAAAACCAAAGAAGTACTTGAAAGTGGGAAAATGCCTGTGGCAAAGGGTCATGCAACAATTTATTGAGTAAGCAATAATTGGTTACTTTTATGTTGGGTTCAAGAGGACGGTGTGCTCATACATCCAAGCATTGAACAACATTAATTATTACATTAAGCAAGCGATTGACCTTAAGTAGTTTGTTTAATAATGATTAATGCCCTAATGGCTAATTACAAGAAACATACAAGTTACTTGGATGCTTAAACGAGCAATGTCGAGAGAGGGGAGACTCGAACACAGGAATGACCCATATTGTAATTGTCAATTATCACAAGAGATTGCCACTCTTGAAAAGTCATAATCATAACACAAGTTTTCTTTTTCCTTTTAATATAACGAAGGAATGATAACTTTTTTGAAGTGTCTTTAAAACCACTCTCGTTACAGATCGTCCCTTAATAATTGTGTTTCAAAACAAAATCGAATGTGTTGGGCTAAGTGGGTCTGTCTAGTGATGGGCCTAAACAGAGCATCGAGGCTAAGATTGGGCCGGGCACTAAATTAAAGAGTTAAAAGCCCAAATCACGCGTGTAACGGGCGGGTAGATTGTTCATCATCATTAAACGGAAAAGAAAACTTTTGGCGCTTGAGAGACGTTCATGTCTCCAAAAGGGCAAAATCAAAAACCCAAAACCAAAAATACGCCGCAAAATACGAGAGTTTGATTCTTACTTTCTCAGTTTCTGTTCAAGAATGGTGTTGGAGGACGACGACTGGGACTTGAGGGCCGAAGAACTCGATTCTCTCGAAAGAGACGCTTTCCAGAAACTCGCTCAGCAATGCATCAACTCTGCTTCTGCTTGTTCTTCCTCTTCTTCTTCTTCTTCACATAATCACCACCAGATGCATCAGTCTTTACCTTCCACAATTGCTTCCAAAGCTCCCCTGCGAAACCCATTCCCAATTCTCTTCCTAATAAGGTGGAACTTTTCTTTTTTCCTGTTTCCTTCTTGAAGTTTCTAGGGTTTCAGATACCTGATTATTTGACAGTGTTCTCTCTTTTCACTTTGTTCTTTCTTCATTTCTTAATTTTGAATTATTACCCTGCTTTTGGGACTTTTTTTTTTAAAGAAATATTTAAAATAAAATAAAAAAGTGAACACCTTCACTGCCTCCACGGCTATACTCGCTTTTTTCAATTTTTTTAAAGAAATAATGTAGCCGGGAGGCTATACTCGGTTCTGCTAGTTTTTTAATAAAAGAAATAGTATAGCATAGGATTTTTTCTTTCTTTAAAATAAATAGTATAGCCGCGATGTTACACGTGGTTCTTTGAAATTGTTTTAAATTCGTATTTAACTTGTACATATATATTTTTATATTTAATACATGTATTTTTTATAAAATTTTCAATAATACACAAAAATTTTACGAATTATACACAAAAGATATTTTGTTGCAAATTTGTGCAGGTAGAGAACTTAGGGGGGTGTATCCAATTCTAACTTTTAATGACTTTTAATGAGTTTAAAAGTCCGAAGGTATCCAATTGTGACTTTTAAATAGTCTTTAAAAGTTTAGTTGTATTCAATTGGGAGTTTTAAAGAGTATTTAAAAGTTTTGAGGTATCCAAAATGTTAATGACTTTTAAAGACTTTGTTAAATAAATGACTTTTCAATACTTTTAAAGTTAATTCTTACTACCAAAAGTCTTGGTAATTTACACCAGACTTTATATCGTATTGGGAAGCTGAGAAGATAGAAACAAAACATCTCCAATTCTTTCCTCCCTCATTATATCAAACCAGCAAGCAGACAGATCTATTTTCTTCAACTATAGGGCTCTGCTGGTATCCCATCTTGTCTCCACTTCCTCCAGGTTAGTAAAAAATCTTGAATATTTTTCTTCTCTTCTCATCCACACGTTACTTTCCCTCTGTTGATGAATATTTATTCTACTCTTTTCCTCATACTTGCATCATAAAGCTTATCAATATGTTTGCATATAAATATTTTATTATATTGATTTTCTCATATGCTATGTTTGCATACAATATATTATTATATTATATTTTGCCCCTAAACCTATTAATTTATTATTTAGGTACTGTTTCTTTATCCATAATTCGTTAGGTGGATAATTTTTCATATAATATTCTCAATTTGATCACGTATTGGGCTAGGAGAATTGTTGGAATATAGACTCTTGTAATCTGACCAATTTTGTTGATTTGTGAGTGTTTATGAAATATTATTGATGATTGAGTACTATTTATTTCGTTTGATAAATAAAAATTTAAAAATAAGTATTTAAAAGTCTATAAAACTCTATGACAAAAGTATATGAAAGTTTGTCACTTACTTTATAAAGTATGTAAAAGTCATTAAGAATATGTCAACTCTAGGAAAGTCACTTACTTAAAAAAAGTCTTTAAAAGTTAGAATTGGATACACCCCCTTAGATTCCTTAGTTCACCGTGCTATTGCTGCTGTGTCTGCTTTTTTCCAATATTCTAGGCTCATCCATTCCTTCAGGACCCACAGGCACAGAGAGCCATCATCCGATCCAAGTTTGTCAGCCATCCTCAGCTCACAGCCACCACCTTCAATGGCCAGTGCTTCACTCAGCCTCTTCATCACGAACAAGAATGTTCCGAATTGTCTGAGCATGGTTTGAGGGTTTTAATTTCTCACATAGACGAGACCGATGACGGGGTCTTTTCTAATTTCTTTAAAGAAATCGTATAGCCGTGTGGCTATCCTCGTTTTTTTCAACTTTTTTAAAGAAATAGTATAGTCGAACATATACGTACATATTTTTTTATAAAATTATCAGTAATACACGAAAACTTCACCAATTACACACAAATTTTTCACATATCATTGAATACAAATAATATATACGAAAAATTTATGAAATATTATATATTGACCAAACTTTTAAGTTCTAATTTGCCGAATAAAACAAGTACGTATGTTATTCTTATAGCCATCCAGCTATACCAAATTAATATCTATAAAGTATAATCTAATGCAACTAGGAGGGTCTTATTTCTTAATTTTTATTTATTAAATCGTATAGCCGCTCGAACTATACTCCATTCTTCTAAATATAAAAAATATGTATGTACATATTCAATACGAATATTGTTGGTTTACTTTTTAAAAAATTAGGAGAAAACATAGTATAGCCGACTATTTCTTTTAAAACATTAATTTGTGTGTATTTTTAAAAATTATGTAAACAATTAGCCGAACGGCTATACTTTTTATTTTCAAACATTAGGGAAAAACAGAGTACACCCGTGCAAAAAATTATAAATTATAGCCTCACGGCCGTACTATTTTTAAAAAAAAAATTGGAAAAACATAGAACAGTCGTCCGCTATACTATTTAATTAAAAAAAATCAGAAAAAAATACCCTCCTAGTTGTATTATTATACTTTATAGATTTGAATTTGGTATAGCCCCATGGCTACACAAAAATCCGTACATACATGTTCAATGGGGGCAAAATAGAGTATAGCCGCACGGCTATACCAAAATAATCTATATATATAAAGCAAAAGGCAAAGAATGGTGAAACATTCAAAATACCAGAAAATGCTCTTGATTAATTCAAACATTAAGAATTGAAATTATTAATTAAATGAGGATAATATGGTAAATTCACAATTACAAATTAAAATTAAAAACAAAATTAGATAATGAATCCTACTTTTATGGAAAATAACTACCCATTTTTTCTTTTCTTAATTCTAAAAACACAAAAAAAAAATAAAAAATCAATTGGCACACACGTGACCATGTGGCAAGAGGCTAGTATCTATAAAGTATAGACTAATGCAACTAGGAGAGTCTTATTTCTTAATTTTGTTTTAAGAAATAGTATAGCCGCACGGCTGTACTCGCATTTTCAATTTTGTCAAAAATAGTATAGCCACTCGGTTCTGCCTTTTTTTTTTTTTTTAAAAGAAATAGTATAGCCGCGTGGATATACTCGGTTTTTTGTATTGTTTTAAAAGAAATAGTATAGCCGAGGCTATACTCTTATTGAATATGTACATACATATTTTTTTATAAAATTTTGAATAATACACAAAATCTTCACAAATTATACAAGGGGAAACACCATATCCACCCCCCTACCAAGGTCTAAAAGACCATATAAAATCAGGTACGTATTTTAATTTTTTGGTACGTTTCTGTTTACCAATAGAACATGTATCAAAATAACTATTTCAGTGAAACCTAGGAATGGAGAGCAGCAGAAAATGGCATCAGAAGTGCTTCTGTTTCATCATGAAGATATAGGGGTGCAGATTTACCAAATGGCAAAGGAAAATGGCAAAAGATCATACACTTATTGCAAACATAACATAACCACAGAGATTAAAACTAAGATGTTCAACAAAACCATTGTTTGAAATTGTGTGGCAAAAGATCATGAACTTGTAAAATCTTCAACATCACATTGATTTTAGACAAGGCTGAAACTTATATATATTTCGCGTTCGATCATTGGGAGCAGCATCAAATCAAAGCCACTCTTTTTCAAATGTCCAGTAAAATATTTTCTTTGCTGAATCAACTTTTTCAACTTAAAAATGCTTATTATCACAAAAGGTTCCTAAAATTTACGAAACTATCAGATTGCATCCTTAATGTTTTTTTGTGTCGTTGGTGGTCCTCAAGGTAAGTGTGTGTGATCACAAATGGTCCGTGCCGTTAGGTTCCATCAAAAACTTCGTTAGTTTGCTAAATCCTAATGTGGCATATATATATATATATCACAAAACATCCATGAGGTTTACACACCTATCACAAATGGTCCCTGCAAATTTTTTTAATTTAAAATTCATAAAATTTTGGTTTTCTTTTTTAAATCTTATGAATTTTAAATTATTTAAAAATATATATTGTATTTTAAATACACATGACACTATATTATTTTATATGTGGGCTCCACATCTATGCCACATCAACAAACTAATGGAGTTTTTAAAAAATTATTTAAAATTCATAAAATTTAAAAATGAAACCAATGGTTTAGGGTTTATAAATGGTCCTCATGGTTAAAATCCTTATATAAATGGTTTTTTCATTTTTAAATTTTATGAATTTTAAATTATTTTTAAAAAAACTTTATTAGATTGTTGGTGTGGCATATATGTGGAGCCCACATCTTCAAAAATAAAGTGTCATATGTATTTAAAATACAATATATTTTTTTAAATAATATAAAAAAGAAAACCAAAATTTTATGAATTTTAAATTAAAAAATAAAAAAATTTCGGAGGACCATTTGTGATAGATGTGTGAACCTTAGGATGTTTTGTGATATGTATATATGTCACGTCAGGAATTAATCGGAGTTTTTGATGGTCCCTAATGGCAGGGACCATTTGTGATAATATATACTAACTTTGAGGGGGACGAGTGTCACAAAAAGGTATTAATGATGGAATCTAGAGTTTTGAAACCTTATGAACCTTTTGGAATAATAAGCCACTTAAAAATGAAAGAAAGGGAACAACAAAAAAAGTTACATCGAATAAAAGTTATATGTGCTCATGTGAATAACAAAGAAACCAAACCACACAAATCCGAGTGGGCATCGGAATTTGTTCGGAGAGGAAAAGGAGATGAAAGAATGGCTGAAAAGCCAGGCAGAATATCAACGAACAAAGAAATCAAGCAAACAGAGGGGTTTTGGAGGACTCGTCCCCTTCAGTTTCAGCCATTAGACGGCGGCTGCGGGATTGCATTTTCTCGAATGAATTTCAAGGCCCTTTTTCATAGCCTAAACCTCTAACGCAAGTTTGTGGGTTTGTGGTTTTGGGTCTGTTTTCTTGTTGGCCCCTTGGTGAGCTTGTTCTTTCGTTCTTCTTTAGTGAATTTGAATTTCTTAAAAAATGAAATGAAAGTATTATCATGTGACGGTCTGTTTGGCGGGTAAATTGATTTTATGGTGTGTTTACTAATTAGGAATTGAAATTCTCACTAGAAATTAAATTCCACTTTACTTCACATCAAAGAATCGAAAAAGGAAGTGGGGCCTACACAAAATTTTGGAGGAATTCAATTCTTAGGTGGGAGATGGTATTATAATTTCTGAAGACCTAACCCATTAGGAATTCATCTTTTTTACCCATTATATCCTCACACAATTTTCAAATTTTCAAATTTGCCATCTACTTTAACCCAACAACGAGGACATTTTAGTAATTAGCGTCACTTCTACCTCAATTCCATATGGTTTAGTAAACAACTTCAATAAGAATCTAAAATCTAACTCTCCTCAATCAATATGGTTTAATAAACAACTTCAATAGGAATTCGGAATCTAATTCTCCTCAATCTAATTCCTCCTCAATTCAATTCATCCTCAATTCAATGCCTCTTAATCCAAATACGGATTAGTAAACATGAGTGAAAACTCACACTAAATGCCAATACAGTTGAATGAATTGTGATTAATTTATAACCTAACAGAGAATGGTGAATCTGTCAATCTATCATTCACAACGAATTTTGCATAGGATACAAGTTCGAATTGTAGAATAATCATTTATTTGATTCTTTTCTTCAATGCTTTTTAATATTTTTTAAGGAAGATCAAAGGTGAAAATGCAATATAAAGGGAAGATAACCAAGAGATACTATTCTTTAAAGTAGGAAAAGATAGGGAACTTAGAAAACAAAAGGCATATATCAACTTAAAAGATATATTAATAAGATTATCATCACCTATACATCTACCATATACCCACAGTGAAAATTGACAGATTCCTCCATCAAGCCCTCTTGGCAAATTTCCATGTGATATGTGTTTAAGAATATTGAAGTCTCACATAACTAAATGATTCTACTATTAATCACATCAAGACTTTTTGTATAAAACTCCACACCTGCTAAATATGTGATTAAATTTGAGATAATATCGATATCACTAGTAGTTGGCCACAAGTTTATTCCTCTGAAATTTAAGCAGGCCGGTTGATTGAGCCTTATTAAACCCAAATCAAACAAACCCCAAATTGAACCAAAATCAAACAAACCCCCAATTTTTATTTTTATTTTTAAAAAAGGTGACCAATGTGGAATTTGTTTCACGTGTGGCCCATTAAAGAGTCGTCCCACGTGAGGGAGAATGTTGAAGAATATTGAAATTCCACATAAGAAACTTAACCAAATAAAATATAACTTATAATGAATGGTTGCACTACTAATCACATCAATATTGATGTCGCTATTAATGGGCGTGGATCTTTGCTACATATATAAACATGAAACCAGTTGCTTTCTCCATACCTTGCATCCACATTGCAATCAACGTAACTTCAAAATGGAGGAAGCTAACAGTAAGTTGCCCTTGCTCATCTTCTCACTTTCATACAGACACTGAAATAAAAAAAATTCATGATTTCCCATGACTCAAGAGTTCTGTTGTATTTTTATTCTGCATCTTGATTTGTGGTTTTTCCAGGTGTACAAGATAGAGACAACAAGTTCTTAAGGAAGGTGGTTGACGAAGCATATAAAGGTGTTGAATGTGGAGATGGGGAAGATAGAGACAACAAGTTCTTAAGGAAGGCGGTTGAAGAAGCATATAAAGGTGTTGAATGTGGAGATGGAGGCCCCTTTGGTGCTGTTGTTGTACATAATGATGAAGTACTTGTGAGTTGTCACAACATGGTCCTGAGGAACACAGACCCAACTGCCCATGCTGAGGTGACAGCAATAAGAGAGGTAATTGGAATGGAAATGATGACCTACCTCACATGAATTCTTCTCTTCTCATAGTGTTCTAGAAAGTAGCATAATCCTTACTAATGTTTTTGCTTTACCAGGCATGTAACTAGAAAGTAGCATAATCCTTACTAATGTTTTTGCTTTACCAGGCATGTAAGCAGCTAAAGCAGATTGAACTTGCAGACTGTGAAATATATGCATCTTGTGAGCCTTGCCCCATGTGCTTTGGTGCCATCCATCTTTCAAGGATCAAGGTTGAACAAGCCTATATTTTGCATATTTCTGCCCTGCAGTCATTTGTGGTTTAAGTGATAACGTGTATCAGTACTTTTATGTCTACCAGAGGCTGGTGTATGGAGCCAAGGCTGAAGCAGCCATTGCTATTGGTTTTGATGATTTTATTTCGGATGCATTAAGGGGTACTGGTTTCTACCAAAAGGCTCACCTGGAGATCAAAAGAGCAGATGGCAATGAGGCCGTCATTGCAGAACAGGTCTTTGAGGAAACAAAGGCAAAGTTCCAAATGTACTGAACTTAGTCGCTTGCTGCTATCATTATTATATTTCTGTTTGCTTAGTAATGGCTTCTATCCATCAAGCTTGACATGTATTATGAAAATAACCATGCTTGTATGTTTGAGCCACTACTATCTGTAAAATGAAGCCTTATGTTTGCTCCTATGAAGTGTTTCGTTACCACTGTAAGATCTAATGCTAAATCTGGTCGAGCAAAATACTTTTTATCCTTAGATGGCAGCACAAAATTTATAACAGAATCAAATATTTGGCAACTCTTGCTATCTTGGCAATATTTGGTTGCAGATTTTGCTGCTATGCCACAAGAGGATCGTGCCTACAATTTCGTGGCCTCGCAATATCACTTCAGTGCAAAAGGCAGACATACAATGCAATTCATCTAGCAAAGAAGGAAAAACAAAAAAAAACAAAAAAAACAAAAAAAACAAAAAACCTAAGGAAGTACTTAAGAAGTGGGAAAATGCATGTGGCAAAGGGTCGTGCAAAAGTTGATTATTGATTAGTGTTCAATAGGAAAGTGCGCTGCCAATGGGGTCATACCATAGTGAAAAAGTGTGTTTGGCCTAAGACCATAGGTTTCAGGCTTGAAACTCCTAGATACGAGTGTCTGTAAGTAAATCCCCCTCCCCTTTCCTACCTTTGAGAAAAAAAAGAAAAAAGAAAGTGTGCTCATACTTCCACAAGCATTGAACAATATTATTACATCAGGCAAGCAATTGACATTAAGTAGTTTGTTTGATAGTGATAAATTGAAGGGAGATTCATTATTATATCAAATTATAGGAGCCCAAATTATAAAAAAACATTATATGAAATAGACTTTAGAAACATACCCAAAGCTCATTTACAACATAACAAAAAGGCTTTTAACTTATTTTAAATTACAAAACTGCCATTGATTTCTTAAAACAAACACAACCCCAAAATCTCATTAAAAAGCCCAAAACAATCAATAGGGCATCAAAGTAATTTAATAATCAAAATTAAATTCAATAGGGTTAGCTGTATTTTTTGGGTTTTTTTTGGGTTTGTTTGTAGAAATTAAATGGTGTAAGGTTTATCTACAGCATTAGTGCTAAGAATGAGTATATGACTAAATATCTCTAAATTTATGGTATGCTATAAAATATTGCATGCGTATTATTTTGATACAAGCGATGTTGGGGAAAGAGTACTCAAACACATCAATGACCATTGTTGTAAACTTGTAATTACTACTTGTCACAAGGGACATTAAAAAAAAAGAGGGATTTTCGGCTCTGTGGGCCTGTCTAGTGATGGGCCTAGACGTCAAGGCTAATATTGGGCCAGGCACTAAATTAAAGAGTTAGCGCCCAAATCACGCGTGTAACGGGCGGGTAGATTCTTCATCATTATTAAACAGAAAGAGAGAACTTTTTTGGCGCTTGAGAGACGTTCATTTCTCAAAAAGGGTAAAATCAAAAACCGAAAACCAAAAATACTCTGCACAATCCGAGTGTGTGATTCTTACTTTCTAAGTTTCTGTTCAAGAATGGCGTTGGAGGATGACGACTGGGGTTTGAGTGCCGAAGAACTCGATTCTCTTGAACGAGACGCTTTCCAGAAACTCGCTCAGCAACGCATCAACTCTGCTTCTGCTTGTTCTTCCTCTTCTTTTTCTTCTTCACATAATCACCACCAGCTGCATCAGTCTTTTCCTTCCACTATCAACAGCAGTAACACGATATGCTTCCAAAGCTCCCCTGCGAAACCCATTCCCAATTCTCTTCCTAACAAGGTGGAACTTTTTCCTGTTTCCTTCTTGAAGTTTCTAGGGTTTCAGATACCTGATTAATTGACAGTGTTCTCTCTTTTTCACTTTGTTCTTTCTCCATTTCTGAATTTTGAATTATTACATGCTTTTGGGACTTTAAAAAAATATAAATAAATATATATATAAAATAAAAGTTAACACCTTAATTATTTCCATTGGTGTGCCGTTTGTCATTTTCTTTTTTAGGATGTGTTGTTATATACATATTTATTTGGCAACAATGCAGGTAGCACCTTTGTCTCCTGGGACCAGAGTACTACCTTCATTAGTCCCATGTAAAGTGAATCTTGGTCAGTTTCCTCCTTCCCCATTTCAATTGCTTTGAACTTTTCTCTATTACTTCAGTGTCAAAATTCATCTCTTTCCAAGAAAAAAATGTGTATGAAAGCTACTTTGACTGCTTCATTTTTAGTGCCACTTGTATTGAGAACGAATGGAGGTTCCTACTCTTGAAAGGACAAAAAATGATTTTTTGCTTCATATTTAATCGTTTTCTCTTAAATTTTGAAAACGGATCAGGAAGAAACATCCCACCTTGACAATCACCAATGGTTGAATCTTCCAATTTGATACCATTCTGAACTTGTTGCATTCAACTGATTATATTACTTGCTGGTTGCATTGTTCTGCCTGCTGACCTTAAGTAATTTCTGTATAACTCTCGGCTCCTTTCTTCAACTTGTTGCCATTTTGCAAGAAGATGAGCGTCTGAAGGAGCTACCTAATCTCTCTGTCAAATTTTTTCTTCATGCTAGTGGAAACATTGCCGCAAAGTTTCCTTATGACCAGGTATTCCTTCTATTTGCTTAAACAATGCTCATTTACAACTTGTCAAACTCTTTGTTTGCTATATCGATTATGTTCTATCTTGCACCAGGTGCTAGTAGGTGCTGTCCGCAAGATCCCCAAATCCACATGGAATGCAAAAGAGAGGTATACCTCCCCTACCTCCCCAACTCCCTTTATCTTCATACTTTTGGTTCTTTGGTTGTGTCTTTCACAAATGCTGGACATGTTGTGAGTTGGAGCCCAATCCAGATGTAATAGTGTTGAAACTGCAGGTTGTGGATGTTCCCTATATCTTCTTTGTCACCAGCAGAAAAAATTCTTCATGAAACTTCTGGTGTTAATGTTGAGGTGATAACTCTTGCTCTTTTCCAGTTTCTATTCCGGCTTTGCATGACGATTCAGTTTAAATTAATATAAATTGAGTTTCATTGTATACACTGTTACCATTTATGTTTGAAGTTCACCAAATCTGGATTGTTTTTTAACTTAAACTTTACCATATTTGATATTTTGTTGCAAATTTGTGCAGGTAGATAACTTGGATCCCTTAGTTCACCGCGCTATTGCTGCCGCGCTTGTTGTTCCAGACATTCGAGGTAAATGGTGATTATGCTAGTATTAATGAAGTTCAATTCATGCATAATGGAAAGAACTGTCGTTTTTTAGTTTTCAATTTCACTTAATTCTCTGGTGGAATGCATAATTTATAAATAAATATCCGAAACATGTAATTCAGAGAAGAAAAAGAAAAAAGAAAGATAGTCAAAAAGCATCTCTTTGAGTCCTATAATTGGATGGTACACTCATGAGTAACAGGTTTTTATCTTTTTCAATCTCAATTGTGGTCTCCTATATCTTTGCTCTGTTTTAAAGTAACAAGTTTATATTTTTCAAACTCAATTGTGGTATCCTATATCTTTGCTCTGTTTTAAAGTAACAGGTTTTATACATATTTTCATTCCTTTTTCTTTTTTTAACTTTTGCATCCTATTTTCTGAAGCTATTTTTTAATTGTTGTCTTTTGTTGGTGTCTTCACTGTCCAGACCAATATGACAGGATACCTAGTTGCATTGAATCAAAGCTCTTGCCATTTCAGCGAGAAGGTGTTAGGTATATTGTGAATCTGGAGATTTCTCCTTATTTGATGACTGTTGTGTGCTACTTGAATGTATAATTATGCTTTTCTGATAATGTTGAGGATTTTTATTTATCTTTATTTTGTTCCCATAAATTATTCATTTTCTTAATTATTTATTTGTAACTTTTTCTGTATTGTTCTTTTTTTAGGTTCATCTTGCAGCATGGAGGGCGTGCTCTCCTTGCAGATGAAATGGGATTGGGAAAGACTTTACAGGCAAGAAATTCTTCATGTGAACCCTTTCTGTACCTTCAATCATTTAAATGGTCCCAAAAAATCAATCCTGCATTTTGAAGTACTTTCTACAAGTCTCCCATTCCTGATCTTTTCCAAGCAGCTCCAAGTCTCAGGGATTTTGACTTTTTAGAACTTTATTAGTATGGTCACCTAAGAACACTAATGAAATCGAACCACATTAGGTGAGTGCTTCCTATCGTTATATGTATTATAGCTGGTAAATGTGAGAAACTTTAATAATCAGAAGAAATTTGGAGGACAAATGAAGAATACTTATGGTTTCTATTATTGCAAGGAAACTAGAGAGATGGAGAATAAAAAAAGAGAGTAGAATATGGAGGACAAAGTATAGATAGAAATATCAGGGGACCAAGGTATTCAACAACACTTAATTGTCACTCATAAAAAGTCTGATTTGCTTTACAAGAGAAAGCCTTATAAGCTTCAAAAACCCCACAGACTTTAAGAAACTATAAAAGACTCTATCAATAATAGAAGATTCTTAGAAAAAACAAAAGATGATAAATCTTTCTTAGACTCAAATGTATCAACTCTTAATAACTCTTTTATCTATTAGTAACTAGAATAATTGATACCATTTCCGGTAACTCTAATAATAGGGAACATTGGTGTTATGTGTTACCAATATGGTGGAATTTCCTCTAGCTTAGTCATAAGGGGATTTGTAACAATATAGTAAAGAGCCCTCCGTGAGGTTGAAATTTACATCAGCAAAAGCATTCCCAAATTCTGCCTTAAATTGAAACCTTACACTCTTTTTTTTTTTTTTTTTTTTTTCAGGCTATTGCTGTTGCATCTTGTGTTCGTGACTCATGGCCTGTTCTTATACTAACACCATCTTCCTTGCGTCTACAATGGGCATCTGTAAGTGCATTATCCACTTCTGTTATTGAGAAGGTTGATCTTGCCCAAAATGATGTGCTCTTCTGCTTTCTTCCAGATGATTCAACAATGGATGAACATTCCTTCATCAGATATACTTGTATGCCATCCGCTATCCCTGCATAAATGTTCTAGTCTCTTCTTGACTATGCCGCTTGAATATCGTTTACATTCTCACTGGTCTGATGTGTTATTATAAACTTGATATTTGAATTTCACTGTCACCAGGTTGTTTTGTCTCAATGTGGGGGTTCAAACAGAAGCGGATTTACAGTCGTATCCTCAAACACCAAAGGGACCATTCATCTTGATGGCCTATTTAACATCATCTCCTATGATGTAGTCCCTAAATTACAGAATTTACTAATGGCGTCAGAGTTCAAGGTGAGAATTGAAACAATCAGCTTAAAGTTCGTTTTACATTCTTTAGTATACACAACACAATCTTATTATCTTGGATCATCACTTGTGTAAGAAGAGAGACTATATAATGTTTTCCTTCCAAAACAGCTAAAGCGCCTATTAAGTTAACAAATGTAAATGTGTGCCCAAAACAGTCATTAAGAAATCCTGTTGGTATTTGTTCCCTCTTTTTCCTACTGATTGCATATGCTGCTTTTTATGATATTTTTTTGTTCAGGTTGTGATTGCAGATGAGTCGCACTTTCTAAAAAATGCTCAAGCAAAGAGGACAACTGCCTCCCTTCCTGTCATAAAGGTCTTTCTCTTGTGAACTGATGACTAGCTTGCAACTGCTAACTTTTTCTCTCCGTACTTCTGAAACCCTTAGAGCAATCATCGTAGACCTGTATTTTGAGGTGTACTGCTCCTAAGGTTTCTTTCAAGTATGGACTGGAGAAGTAACTATCTTTCAAAGTGAATTTTATTCTTTGAATAGTAAAGTCCACTTTGGTAAACAATGCAATAGGATGCAAACTCAGTAAGGGTATATTTGATATCTCTTTCTCTCTCACTTTGTCAACAATTTCAGAAGGCTCAATATGCAATATTGTTAAGTGGAACTCCTGCTTTGTCCCGACCAATTGAACTATTTAAACAGGTACTTCTAAATCCTAATTGAGAAGCTGCATATATTTAAGTATCTGTATCTTGAACTTGATCATTCGTTTATAAATTTCTGTGAACTTAACAGCTGGAAGCCTTGTATCCTGATGTATACAAAAGTGTTCACGAATATGGTAATCGATATTGCAAAGGCGTAAGTCACTATTTCTTTACCTTGTAGATGTTCTATCAGGTTGTAAGGGATTTTGTTGGTTACTGTTTTGAAATTTCAGGGAACATTTGGATTGTATCAAGGTGCAAGTAACCATGAAGAATTGCATAATTTGATGAAAGCAACAGTGATGATCCGTAGACTGAAAAATGATGTTCTCTCCGAGCTTCCTGTGAAGCGCAGGCAACAGGTCAGTGTCTGTGTTTTGTCAAATCTGCTTTTTCACCTGTGAGATGCCCTTAGTAGTCCTGTTACAATTGCTGATCTTTATTATGTCCTCCCCCCTGCTGATCTCAGGTCTTCTTAGATTTGGCTGAAAAGGACATGAAACAAATTAATGCTTTATTTCGTGAGGTAATGAAAGTCACTGGTAGTATGTTTATGTCTAACACTCTTTAGTCAAGTTGATATGTTGTATCATGCTAAGATAGGTATTCTGATTCTGAAATTTCTTTTTTCTCTGTCTTTTATCAGTTGTATGATTTCTTGGCTGTGGCACCATATTCATTCACATCATTTATGTGCCATGTAAAGTTTGCTTGTTAGTCTGTTTCTCAAACTTAAGAAAAATTAGAGTAGGCATAGCTGATGCTTATCATCTGTTTTGTAGTTGGAGGTGGTAAAAGCGAAAATTAAGGCCTGCCAAACAAAAGAGGAGGTTGATTCACTGAAATTTTCTGAGAAGAATCTTATTAATAAGGTATTCATGCAAGTTACGCTTATAGCATAGGCACATGGGGCCAACATGGTTGCTAATTTTGGCGTTGCATGCTAGCCACCGCATTTCTTATTCTTAGTTTTGATTATAAATTATAATTGGATAGCTAACTTTGAACCCTTTAACAACCTCATGTTGTGCTCCAGATATATACTGATTCTGCTGAGGCCAAGATCCCAGCAGTTCTGGATTATCTGGGAACTGTGATTGAGGTACTTCACCCCATGTTGATATATCTATCTCTCTTTTGTTTTTTCTTAAGTGCTTTTGTTTCTTCAACATTAGTGTAGTCTGCATATTTTACATAATGGTTCTTGCAGGCAGGCTGCAAGTTTCTAGTATTTGCACACCATCAGTCCATGATTGATTCGATTTATCAGTTTCTTCTGGTAAGGCCACTTTCATTCATACTTTACTTGAAGATTGATCAATTCTTATAACAACTTCCAAATTTCCAGAAGAAAAAAGTGGGTTGCATTCGAATTGATGGAAGTATCCCTACAGTGTCGAGGCAAGCTTATGTTACAGAATTTCAAGAAAAAGATTCTGTCAAGGCAGCAGTGGTATAGCAGTTTGCTTCGTTTATATAAATTGTTTTTTGTGTAATCTAACTGAGTTCTGTTGAAAGTTGGATTGTAAAACAAAACAAATAAGAAAGAAAAAAGTTGTACTGAATTTTGGAATACTCATCTCAGGTGTGATTCTGTGATTAAAGTCTAATATTCATCTTTTGAATATCATCATGCAGCTATCTATCAAAGCTGGCGGTGTTGGATTAACTTTGACAGCTGCAAGCACCGTTATTTTTGCCGAACTCTCATGGACTCCTGGTGACCTAATTCAAGCTGAAGATCGTGCTCATAGAATTGGCCAGGTAAAGTTTATTGAATTCTGAAGCATTTATGCATAAATAAAAAATATTGACGTCTTCAACAATTCATGTTTCCAAGGGTGGTTGGTGTGATGTTCTGTTCATGCTTTTAGGTGTCTTCGGTCAATATATATTATCTTCTAGCAAACGACACAGTAGATGACATAATATGGTACGCTTTTACGCAATTGTCTGTTTTCCAATCGGTTTGATGGTTTTTGTAACTCTAATCCTTTTCTCTCTCTTCAGGGATGTTGTTCAGAGCAAGTTGGAAAATCTAGGACAGGTAATTTCATCCCTTTTTGGGGAGCTTCTTAAATATAGACAAAGCACTGCACACCTTACGCCTTACTATTCTCTGATCCCTCTGCTGATCTCAGGGGCAAAACCTTTTTTTTTCTTGAATAGTTAACTGAACTCTTTTTTTGGACAATCAGATGCTCGATGGCCATGAGAATACATTGCAAGTTTCAACCAGCCAGCCGCCGCGAAGCAGCCCTGCAAAACAGAAAACCCGCCAGCCGCCGCTAAGCAGCCCTGCAAAACAGAAAACCCTCGACTCTTACATGAAGCGTGGCAACAGCCAGGAAGACTCTGAAAATCTGCCCAAGTTCAAAAACCCAAGGCACTGAATGAAGGCTGTACAAAACGGTAACCTACTGGCATGGAATTTTGCCAGTTTGAAATGTCGAGAGCACAATAGAAGCCAAACTAGTTGGCTTGATGGAGCTAAGGCTCAGTTGTAAAACTCCACCATCTGGGTATATACAGCAAGAACAAGAGAATTTCCTTAAAATTTGTGTGTGGTTACATACATATATGGATGTCATCGTGTATGTATATGTATATTGCCTTATTTGCGTTGTACATGCATATATGAATGGATGTAAATTTTGGTAGCAAGGGCAAGCAAAACCTCCTCCAATGGAGATGGAGGGTTAAATGTAGTTAGGAAATTGCACCTGTGAATTCTGAGCAAAGCAAGCCACTGACCACTGCAATATGCGGCGCGGTTACGATGGGTATATGGCCGACCAACCCCAAAGCAGTTATGCTCTCGTCAGTGGTGGTTCAGTCTGTACGTGTTGGCGGTGGGGCCACCTGGTTAGAGTTAGGGCCGTACACCACATTTCCTCCCCCTCCTCTTACCTCCCACTCGCTGACACGGTTATGGGAGAATATTGTTCCTTGTTTTTCGACCAATCGTCAGTTTTCATTCAACCATGCATAACTTTCCATTATTTTCCCTTTTTAATATATATATATATATATAAATAAATAGGATTTCGTCGTTTGTTTTCTAAGGAGGAGGCGATCACTGAAGATTAGAAAAAATGCACAGCATCATGCATGAATATGAACAATTAATTGTCTGAATTAACATTAATGGCGTCTACCGCTTCATCATGATTCATATGTGGGATTTGGTTCTTTTATTTTTTTTCTCAATGTCGGGATGGTGGCGTTTGATTCCAGGTTAAGTATTCTATATGTATACTTAACATAGACATGATTTATGAATAGATTTGGTGAATTTCCTCAAAAATATTAATTTTTTTACACAAATCTAAACTAATCTAAAGTACAAAAGAGATTATCTAACTTTGGTGAAAAGGACGGGCACACTGCCTTATCTAACTCTGGTGAAAGGGGCGGACACACGGCCTTATCTTACTATGGTGATGTATGCTAACAAGATTAGTTGCTCATGTTCTTAAACTTATCAAGAAAAAAATCAGAAGTTTGACGTCAAGGAAGGAGTTTTGAAATAGTAATGAAGAAACATCAGATAATTATGACATTAGATAACTGTAATGATGATGAAACAGAGATTATGAAATATGGGAGCCGATTCTATTAATTTATTGGCAAACAGTACGAGAATATGAAATCCTAAACATTTAAGATGATCTCAAATCAAATTATCCTACCTCATTTTTCCCCAAATTTTCATACTTCAAATTTGAGTATACAATTTTATTAAATTGCTTAAAAATGATTTAACTCTTTAACTTTTTGTTGTGATTTTTTTTTTGGAGTTAATTTTTACTCATACCTTTGTGATTTATTTTTCTAAACAAATTATAATAATAATTAAAAAAAATCAAAATTCTACAAACACAATTTTATTTCACTTAAAAATGCAACATTAAATAAAAAATGATGCAATAACAAAAAACAAATAAAACAAAGATGGAATTGATTTTTCTCTCTCTCCCACTAAGTACTAACTATTCGGACACGATCTCTCTCTCTCTCTCTCTCTCTCTCTCTCTCTCTCTCCCGTATTAACTCTCGCACAATAAGCCGTTGGATGTCAACGGTACTATTATCTGGGCCGTTGGATCTCAAAGATAAAAGTTGACAGGCACCACTACTTCCTTAATTACCACAACCGAGAACCGACTCTCCGAATTTCTCTCAAATTAAAAATAAAAGAAAAGAAAATGAGTTTCTAGATTCCGTGAGTGAGATGCTCAAAGTTAATAGTTGACAGGCACTATTTGTTTAATTACCACATTGATTCCGTGAGTGAAATGCTCGCCAAGGAAACTTATAAATAGCAGTGAGTGAGTGAGATGCTCTGTGAGTATTGGCAACAAAACGGAGAGAAAAACTTCACTTTGAAAGTTGAATTCTCTTCTACTCTCTCTGTTCTTTTGTTCGTTAATTAGCAGCATTCTTGTGTTGGTTAATTTGCAATGGAAGAGTCTCTTGTGCCGTTAGGTTTTCGTTTCAGGCCCTCCGATGAAGATATTGTGGGTTCCTTTCTCCACCCGTTGTTGGTAGAGAGCAAGCCCTTCATGTCGCTATACAACAATTTCTTCCATGACTGCAATCTCTTCGGCAACAAGACAGAGCCTTCGGAGATTTGGAAAAAATACGGAGGGCCGCAACTCGTTGATACAGACTTGTACCTCATCTCCAAGCTCAACAAGTTAACCCCCAAGCGGATGGATCGAAGGATTGGCAACGGGGGTACTTGGAGCGAAACTGAATCCTCCAAATTGGTTCATGAAAAGGTCTCTGGAAATCCCAACCCAAACCCCATTGGCCGAAAGAGAAAGTTTCGCTACGAGAATAAAGGTTCCGAGGATCACACAGGGTGGCTACTAGATGAATATAGTCTTTTCGATGGTCCCAAGAATGACTACAATCAACGTAGTTACGATTTTGATTTTGTCATTTGTCGGATGAGGAAGAACGATAGGGTCGGGATCAAGTCAACAAATCTAAAGCGTGGATCACAAGATAAAGAAGAAAAGAAGATGACCACAAACAAAAAGATGAAAAAAGATGATCAAATGGGATCAACAGAATCATCATCTCAACAAGGCTGCTCTTCTAGTCCAATTGGTGGTGATCTTGTGGGCTTTGATCCGATTGATCTGACAATCTTTGAGGAAAATACGACGGCCGACATGGAACAACTACTTGGTGAATCTTGGAGCCCAAGTAATTTTGAGAATGTGGTCTCTCATGATGTTGATCCGATCGATGAAACCCAAAGTAGCCAATTGTCTAACTGGTCCCAAGCGATATTAGATCAGCTCCTGGTTGGTGTATAAAGGAATTATTCTACAAATGATGGATGTAGCTCTCTAATTTTCAATGTGTGCAGAGAACTGAGTATTGATGAATATATTTGTACCACGATTTTTATCGGCTTTAGTTTCTTTAATTGTGTACCTTTTTGAGTTATCAATGAACTGATTCTATTTGTCTAGTAAATTTACTCTCAATTTGTTAATTTGACCAAATATTGCTAGCTAGCTGTAACTTAAAATTGCTCTAATTAACTTGGAAACACGAGGGAAACACGAGTATGCCAACAAAGGATTAGCAACACTTCCAGTCTCTTAATTCATACAATATGGCTATACTCGTATTCAACATGTACATACATATATTTTTTTTTATGTTTAATACACATATTTTTTTAAAATTAAAATTTCAATAATACACAAACACTTCACAAATTATACACAAAATTCTCACGTATTATTGAATAGAAATAATATAGATTAAAATATTAAATAGTTGCTGAACTTTTAAGTTGAAATTTGCCGAATAAAACACGTATGTATTTTATTCTTATAGACGCATGGCTATACCAAATTAATATCTATAAAGTATAAACTAATGCAACTAGGAGGGTCCTTTTTCTTAATTTTGTTTTATTAAATAGTATAGCCGCCCGGCTGTATTAACTGTTTCTAATGTTTTTTAAAAGCAATAGTATAGCCTCCTGGCTATGGAGGAGCAGAAAGGGAGACAAAGGAACATCACATGAGAAATTACGTGAAATGTGTCATTCATATGATGTTATTCGTGTTGATGTCGAGGAAAGATCTAACGAGTTGCGACAGGAGGAGTTAGTTCTCTACTCATGACTCATGAGCTCTTGCCCTTTTGTATTTCCTAGAGTCTAGTTGAAAATGATACAGCTTCGGAGAGTGAATCAGATTTATCTGCTATCACCCATTAATATTGACATTAGTTGGAGCAAAGGTAGAAGATCAGGATTCTTAATGGCATATTGTCCTTGGTCTGCACTTGCAGTTGCTTCATATACTAATTTCAGCCTTTTCATTAATATCTCCACGTACCACCCAAATTCATTTAACATATTAATAAACAATCATGTCTACAATATTAATTTATCACAAGTATTGTATTATATGTGAACTACATAAGTAACGCGCTGGCAAACAATTTTTGAGTAATTCAAAATTTCTCTCTTGAGCCAAATAGGAAATGTGAAAACATCAGCCCAATAATGGGAGGTAATTAACAGCATGATTTGGAAATGTTGTCTAGTAACTCCTGCCCCAGTAAGTCCACTTCTTTGCTGGCTTTCCGGAGGCAAAGCAAAGTGTCCCTGCACACAAGTTGCATTATTAATTTCCAAACACTATGGCAATACTTTGCGGCGATGCACAGCACTAACGCGACGACTGCCGTCCTGAAATTGCAAACATGTTATGAAGGTTTGGAAGCACATGAAACTAGAAATGTACCATCAGGAAGTTCAGGCTGCTCGAATGGGGTGCAGAGTGACTTGGCTGCTCCAATTTCTCCCTTCGTTCGTTTTTTCACCTCCTCTTCTACTTCCTGAAAAATATGAAAGAAAAGGAAAAAAAGGAGGGGGGAAATAGATGACAGCAGGATTAAAAGGTTTGTAGAAACGAACATAAACAGTACCACAAATAAGAAGACAGGTAAAATTACTAATGATTACAAATCAAACAAAAATGAGTACATATTATCTAACCAGACCTAGTTGTCAAGCTCAACACAAAGAAAACTAATAGGTCCAAGGTTCTAGAATTAGTACTGAAAGTAAACAACCTGTAAATACCCAATAGTCAAGGCTAAGCTCTTTTTGAAAAATAAAAAACATTTGGTTGAAAGACTAGCTGATATAAAGAGAATCCATTAGTAAAAAATTTGAATGAGAAATCGATACAAATCTTGTGATAACAGTAAGATTACAACAGAAAAAATAGATATCAACAATTTTCTGGAAAGGATTACCATACCATTTCGTCACACCAAGGAGCCAAGATCATTTTCTTCTGGTTTAGAGCTTCAATAAATTCATCCCATGTCTTTGCAACCCTGATAGAAGCATCTCGCTTTTGTTTTGCCACATCAAACAGATTTTCCTGAATTCTATCCAAGATATCTTTTACTTGCTCAACTAAATTGCTCACAGGAATGTCCAGTTTATCTGAATTGTCACGGCGGGCCAGGCGGACCTAAAAACCAAATGAACATTATTTGATCCTGTCAGAGAATCAACAATTAATAGAAAATGCAAGGTTACGAACCACAGTTTTCACACCGGCATCTTAATAATTGCATATCTTTTAAACTTATCAGTCTATTCATGTCTTTGGCACCTCAATCTTCCAGGGTGAATACCGAGGTATCAAACCTTGGCTCCAGTTTTAAGCCATACATGATAGGGAACAGGGTAGCTATTGTTATTTTGTCCAAGCAGCAGACAAGTCCTGGCTTAAATATTACCAGGATAAAGATGCATCTAACCCCATTTTAGATGACATGTCAAACTTTTAATGTAGGAGACTCAGTAAAAAAACCAGATAATGCCACATCTATCTGACCTGGCATTACCGGCTTACAAAAGAACATATGAGCAACTAAATTTAAAATGAAAATAAAATTGTGAGAGCAGCCTCACTTGTTTTTTTTCCAAATCCCTTGGCCCAATTTCAATCCTTAGAGGAACGCCTTTCATTTCCCAATGTGAATACTTCCAACCTGGACCATAGTTGTCTCTTAAATCTGCCTCAACACGAAACCCTGCTTCGGTCAAGGTATCCACAGTTCTCAAGCAAGCTTCAAACATTTCTTTTGTATTAGTATCCTTGTAAGGCACTGGAACCACAATAACCTGGGTAGCTGCCACTTTAGGTGGCAATACCAAGCCTTTGTCATCTCCATGAACCATCACCATCACTCCAATCTGAACATAATAATAATAATAATAACAATTGATAAGATCACTAACAAAAAACAGAAAAGTTATCGGTGAAAGAAAGAATTGCATTTTGGTGCTGGGACAAGTAGTACTATCTGTAGGTGCTTCAGCAGATGACAGAAAGACATTATAAGACATGAAGTATAGAAAATTTGTCTAGTCTAACCTCCATGCTAGACTAGACAAATTTTCTATACTTTATAGACCTCCATCAAAACTTGCCCATAGTTCATTCATCCTTTATTCTTCAATAGATGCTAATATTGTGTGGCATTCTGATTTCACATTGAAGCACCAAAGCTAAACAAATTGTGAAACTGCGTATGGAACTGTCACAAAGGCAATTACATCATGCTACACAGACATGAAATTGTCCGTAAGCTAAATTTTATGCCTGAGCACATATATATAAATTAACTTGAACGCATGCCGACAGTGATTAATGTCAAATTAGGTTCTTACATCAATGTCAAATTAGGTCAAATAAAATATAGATATTGATGTGTTGATGAATGGTGACCAAAAAAATTATTTGATGCATGCCGACAGTAATTAATGTCCAAACAAAGAAAAGAAATTTGTTTTTGTATAGAATAACAATATTCCCAAGAGCTTTGACGCAGGAAAGAAAAGAAAGCAAAGTTACCGTTCGAGTGCTATATGCCCAAGAGTTTTGCCAAACCATGGCCTTTCCACCCTTTTCATTTTCAAACTCTATCCCAAACATTTTAGCAAAATTTTGACCCAAACAATGCGAGGTAGCACCTTGTACACCGCGGCCAGTATTTGGAATAAAAGCCTGCAAGCATGAATTAATATATTCAAGCTCACCATAGAAGAGGCATAAGAAGTATGCTTAAAAAATTATGTATAAAGAAAATATCAATTACCTCCACACTTGTAGTGTAAAGGCCACCAGCAAATTTCTCAAGCTCACTCTTCTTTCCTTTCACAACTGGAATTGCCAAATATTCCTCATATATCCTTCTGTATAATTCCAATATCTCAAGAACCTACAATCAAGATGAATAATCAAAAACTAACCTTCAAAAAAAGGTCTTCAGCACAGTAGAAATGCAATTTATCCTAAAGAAAGTGGGATTGGAGATATAATGGGCATTGAAAGGGGAAACAGAAATCTGAGTGACTCCTCACCTCTTCATCTGCCTCTGCCTGTGTTGCAAAAGCTGTATGGCCTTCTTGCCAAAGAAACTCCCGACTCCTGATATCATATGAATACATACAAATTTGAGGCAAAACCAAATTTAACATACTTGTCAAAAAGAGAGGTCAGGAAAATGGTCCTGTGACATAGAGGACAATTAGCAACCCTGGCTAAAGATGCAACAAAACACCAAGTACGAACTAAACCACAACTTGAAATCTATGCGAACATATCAGAAGGAATAAAAAGGGTTAACTCATCTTGTCATTATCAATGCTACAAAACTAGTATATACAACACCAAAAGCAGGAAGACAATGGAACTACCTGATAAATGGAGTAGGATTGCTGAACTCCCATCGAACAACATTGCACCATTGATTTAGCTTCAAAGGTAAGTCACGGTGTCCTCTGATCCACTTAGAGAAATAAGGATACATAACAGTCTCACTTGTTGGACGTATTGCTATTGGCACTTCCAATTCAGATTTTCCAGACTTTGTGACCCAAGCAACCTACTTAAGAAATGAAAGAATGAAAAAAGAGGTAGCATAAAACAAGTAACATATGCACATACTAAGGGGTGACTGGTGTGTAACTACAGGCACAAATTGTCGCAAAGTGAAAAGTAAAAGTAAATGTTTTTCGTTACACAACAAAACTCTATGAGTTAAACACCATGGCAAAAAATTTATAATTGCATGCTAGATACTAAAATAGAAGGCAAGCCAAGGAGAGGAGAGAGTGAAATAAATAATAATCAACAACCAACTGAGTGTGCGCTTTGATGTGTATGTGCCTGTGTACATGTACGTGTGTAACACAGTAAATAAAGTCACTTAAACCATCATAGCAATAAAGTGTTATTTCTCACCTCTGGAGCAAAACCCTCTATATGATCCTTCTCTTTTTCCAGAACACCTGGGGAGACAAACAAAGGGAAATAGGTATTTTTTACCTTCATTCTCTTTATTTCTGCATCGAAGAATGCCTACAAATTAAGGAGTTGGAAGTGAGAAATTTTGCTGGAATTATCATATCCATTTGCTAAAAGAATAGAGAAAATATGCAAGCATAAACGATGAAACTATTACATTGAAATCTGTTAGGTAGAGTTCATAGCTTTGATAGGTGCATATGTCACAAGGTTGCCATCCTCAATCATATAAGTGCAAGATGAGATTATCTAAACTCAAGACAAGAGGGGGTATATTAAAAAGTACTACCAGGTTTAATATTGTTAAAAATAATTCAGGCAAAATAGTCATCAACTGACGGGCAAGATGACATCAATTGATACCATGCTAAAATGTCAAATTTAAATTGAAGCCTTAAGAACTATACAGGGAACATGTAATCATAACGCTGAAACCAGATGGTTGTTTCTAATAGCAAAGAAGAAACACTGACACCATGAAATTGAATAACTAAATAAGAAAAGGAAAGCTTACTTGCATCGTCTCCCATATTGACATCGTCCATGGCCTTAATATATAACAACCAGAGATATCATAGTATTCAATCATCTCACTATGAACAACAACCTACATGGAACAAACAAGAGCCCATATATTACTTAGTGAAAGAAATTGCTTAACATAAACCTGAAAAGATAAAGACAGATACCTCAGAATACCACTCTCCAAAATTCTCATCCTTCTTCTTGGAAAGACCGAGGCCAGTTTCTTTCTTCACCTCCTTCTTTTTCCCTCCTAAAAATTTGAAAGAAATTCAGAGGTAAGCTAACAGCAACAAAAAAATCAAAGAAGAACCAGAAAATTGAGGGATAGAAGAGCAGAGCTCACCACTCTTAGCATTGGTGTTAGACTTCTTAGCACCGGCATCGATGTTAGACTTCTTAGCACCGGCATCGGCCATGTTTGGATGTTTTCAACCTATATTAGACCACATACACCACAAAAAAGACTATTATAACAATGGGCAGTACTATTAAACCATAAATCTATAAACATTGACAATTTTATCTATCTATCACAATTAGGCTCATACTCAGTTCTTTGTGCTAAAGAAACCCACAAAATCTAACATTTAAAGCAGACCCAGAAGAAAACAAAAGCCAACAGGGAAACCCAGACTCCATTTTGGAATAATTCGAGCTCAAAATCGAGAATGAAAAAAAAAAAGCAGAAGTAGTAGAAGAACGGAATGAAAGACAATAAACCCAGAAAAATGACAGCAAACAATCTGGGTAGGTTGAGTCTCTTACCAAAATTGAATCTGGTTGGTTGCGTTTGCGGCTCGCAGTTTTGGCCTCTCTCTTCTTCTCGCTCCTTAACCTCCACTTGTGAGAATAAGGAAAGAAAGAAGACAGCAGACTGGAAGACTTGTTAGTAGTAGAGTAGGCTTGCCCTAAATGAAACTGCAAATAAATGAAGAATTTGTCCTGAGACCCTTTTGGGCTTCACCCCAGCCCAAACAAGCAATAAGCTTGGCCCCAAAGCTACCCAATTGACTCGATTTTCCTCTTTACGTGTCTACAGACTCGTTTCGACGTGTTCTATGCAACGGTCCAATTGAAATTTCCAAATTCCTTCACAATCAAAATTTCCAAATATTCCAAAGGCAAAATAGTCTTTTCTCAGAATAAATTAATAATTAAAAAATCTAATTAGGATCAGGTTATTACATTTAATCTGTTAATCTAATGGTAAATTAGGTAAACCACATGACAGTGGACCAATGTACACATTAGGTATACAAAAATAAACCACAAAAGATATGTTGTGTTATTTTAATCAACATGGTCCAGGAGTGTAATTATTAAAATTCAAATTGGCTGTAAGGGCAGAAAGAAAATGGTGCTGAATGATCTAAGAATTTTAATTATAAAAAAACGCAGATCGTTGAACTTGAAACATTCATAACATATGCAGTCACTGGAAGCAAATCCGCGTTGAATGTCAACAAGTATTTCTTAGTCTAACCCCACGTGCAAATTAGCTGTATGATTCTATTATTTTTATCCTTTTCTTTGACTAGAAAGTTAGCTGCATGATCTGCAATGGAAACTGGCCATTACACTTGGTGTCATGCAAATTGCAGTAATTGGAAAACATGTACAGAGATGATGACAAAGTATAATATGTATTTACATTTATGCTAGTTTAAAAAACTAGGACTTTACAGGCATGCCAATACAAACTTAAGTCATAAGACATACAATGCTACACCAAATTCAAACCAATTCTATGTCAGATCCCTTCATTTGCAGATCAATAAAAAGCTTATCTAAGCTACAGGAACAAGCCCCAAATCCTTATTGTCTTCCCCAATTAAATTAGCTACAATGAGGCTCACATCTTCCAGGCCAACTCCAATGTATAAAGGATTGGTCGGAACCCTAACCGAATCATCTGTTCCTTCGGGCTGAATCCCACCTACAGTGTTCGAAACCCTAATGTTAGGGCCATTTTTGCATTTTCCCATACACTTGCACCCAACAACAGTTCCTTCAACACCCATCACCCTCTCGAACTCTTCCAGCAATACGCCACCTCCTGATTTCTTGCACTTGTTGCCCATGCACACCTCAATCTTCAGGGCAGATGCTCCCATAACTGAGCTACTAAGAGCATCATTATGGCCAATACTATCACTACTGCTGATACAACTTGTCCTTGTTCCTGAGCAGCATTCTGCTTCCTGATTCTGTGAAATGTCAAATTCAGTGACATTTTCTACTGCGGTGTTCTCTTGGTGAGTGGCTATGTCTAATGAGCTCGGTAGGGTCAACACCGCCCCTTCTTGATGATTAAATGGCTGCAAACTGTCTAGTATTGGTTTCGCAGGGGCTTCGCTTCTCAGGCAGTTCATGTCAACCACCTCCCCACATTCACTTTCACTTGATTCAGATGATGATGACGAAGATGATTCACTGTCAACCATGTTTTTCATCCGTTCAGCTTTAAGCCTGGCCTTCGCTTCTTTCCTCTTTCTCTTTAATTCCTTCTCCTCTGCCCTTAGCAGCTCCAATTGTTTTAGTAATAATGCCTCTGCACCTTCCTGCATACACAGCAGATTTACACATTTAATATCCATGATTTTGAATGATAGTCAGTACCCAAAATCCAATTTTCAAGGAAATCAAAACATATCTGGCTCATTCTTCATAAAAGAACCCTGATTCTTATAAACATACACACACAAAATACATAATTTTATCCTACATATCACCAGCCCAAGTACATAATAATAGATTTGCTCCAAACTATGTTAGTTCTCAAATTCAAAAGGGAACTAAAAAAGCCTACCATTAAAATGTAAAATTGAAAATTTGAAGACAGAAAGATGGATTTTTAACCATAAAATGTAAAGCAACCACAACCACTTATGACCAAGAACAAAGATGAGGTGAAGTTAATCAGAAACATACCGAGATCAGCTTTCCCTGAAATTGAGCGACCAAACCCTCCTGAGAATCTAACGGTCCAAAACCCATCTGAGAAGACGCGGACAAGTCCTTGGACAACCCTTTGAGCAACTTCAGCTTCTTCTTGATCTCCTTCTCCTTCTTACAACCACATCTGGGACCCACGCGATAATACTGCACATGCCCGTCATCACAAAATCCAGAATTCAATTGCCCACGAAACCTTCTAGTTCTCAAAGACACTCCAAAATCTCTACGACCCTGAACCCGAAACTCTCCATGAAACGACGCCGTAGAAGACCGAGTGGTATCGATTCCGGCGCCGGAAAAGTATGGTACTTGCCGGGAGACGACGCCGGAAACTTCCATGGCTTTTTCGTAAACTAGATGCTGAAACTCGGAAACTCTAAACCCTAAACCCACAAAACGCAGCGTATAGCAATAGCAGATAAATAGCTTAAGAGATCGTCGTCTCAAATCCTAAAGATCAAAGCTTTTTTTATCTGCGTATCTTCCTTTCCTTGTATTACAGGGACGGAGAGAGGAAGGAAGCTAGAAGATGGCTCGATAACTGATTGAACACGCGGGCGTTTTAGATTGGCGGGTAGTGAGGTGGAGGCGGCGCGTGCTGGGCGCCTGGAAGCTTGTGACCATTTTCGGTTGTCCACACGAATTGAGTAAAGCCTTCACCCTTCGATGGATTCGACGGTGGAGATTAAGCCAAGTGGTGCCACGTGTGCTGCCAAGTAGGCATTTCTCACATCCGTAACCTTTTTCACCAAAATGTTCTCTGTTTTTATTTGTTGGGTATTTTTCCTTTTTCTTCTGTAAAATCCTTTTGAACTTAATTAATTAAAAAATAATCCCCTAAATAATAATTATTTTTTCTTTCTAAGATAGAGTCAGTCAATATGTGCATGACAACTTCATATTGGACTCACATAATTTCTTCTCTTTTTTTCTAAAAAATAAAAAGAAAAAGAAAAAAATTTCTAATAGTTATATATAAACAAGTCCTTTTATTTTATTTTAACTTCATAGTTATAAAAAAAGGATTTAAAAATCTGACCAAAAAAAGAAAAAAAAAAAGTCTATTGTAAAAATAATTCAACTGTGCTTTATATTTATAACTTCACAGCCTATGTGATAAGGCAACCAGCCCAAAATAAGAAATAAACTATTTGGTAGAAACAAAATCACAATGAGTCAATGACACAGACGCCACATAAACATAATACAGATTTTCAACCACCAGGATCAGAATCAATCTCATGCAGCTAATTAGCAAAAGCAGCAAGAAATTTCCATGGATACCAAACATTCTTGGGGACAATAGTTCAGCCTGTGCAATGTACAACCAAGTTTGAAAATACAAGTGCTAAATTTATGGATCTCTTTAGAGAACAACAAAAAGGTCAAATAAAGCCACAGGCAGTTGAGCTGGGATCTTATCACAAAAGAAGATTAAATACAGTGAACATTGTTTAATATTATACACAAAAAGCAGAAAGTATAATCAGCAGGAGATCTTTTACAGCAACTGTTACCATAGTCAGTTGATCATAGTAGGAGCTTTGATTGGTGAAGAGTCCATGTCCATGCCATCAGTAGTCGGCCTGGAAAGCCGGTTTTAGGTAGCCTCTGAGTGATTCAACATTCTTGGTGGAGATTTCATTCACTTCTCAATGCTTCACAAAACTGGATTGAACCTTTTGCAGTCAGATTATTCGACTTCTGTTTGCAGCTGAGGTTCCTGTAAACTTCGAAAAAATACAATGAAGAAAATGCTTAACTTTCTTATAAACTTATAACTGGCGGCAGGAAGTCTCTCATTGCAGCTTTTTAGGAAGATGCTATGCCTGCCAACAGCTCTTGAGAACCTCCCAAGTGTCCCGGTACTCGCTGTCTTATTTCTTCAAAAGCACATAATGTTTCAGAGTCCAGACCTCCAGCAAACTGCAGACATATCAGGAAACAGAATGAGAAAAGAGTTCCACAATGTAGGCAGCTCAGAGGACAAATATAAAAGGTGTTATTAAGGGCACATGACATAATATCAAGAAGAAAGTAAACAATTGCATTCCATGTGTAATTCATCATATGAAGTCAGCTTCTAAAATTTTATAAGCTTGAAGATCTTATGAAGTTGGTTTGTTAAAAGGTTGCCCTATCCCATGATAAGAGGTCTGTCTTGTAGTGAAAAGAAAGATTGGAACAGAAAAAAGGGAAAACGAATCCAGTTGCAGCAACTTTGTTGTTACTCCCAGGCAAGAATCCGATTAGACAGGGAACCTAAGATGTCTACATAACAATAGAAAATTAGACAGGGAACCCAAGCCATTTCGGAGAAATGCCGCACATGATGAAACATAGCCCCCCAAATCCATCATATGTCCAGTCTCCATTAACCTACTATGAGGTCATAAACTGAGATAATGCACAGCAAAGAAAGGAGTTTCTCCTTTTTATCATCCTTGGTCACTGTTCAGCATCTCATAATAAAGAGGGTGGGTGGATTCATATTAGAGGGAAAAACAACACTTGAAAGTGTGAGTTATACATTTGCTGCTCCAAAATTGAAACAGTAGCCCCTATGATATTCAGTGCAACCTGACTTGATTGCCCTTATTTTCTCTTAAATGGATTCATTAGGCTCCTTGTTAGGTGATCCTATCCATACCATAACTATGAACTAACATAGAAATTGCTGACTCAAGGATTACCTGGTGAGCCCTATATACAAAATGCACGCCCTGAAGCAGAAGAGATTCTTGACTTGTTTCTCTATCTGAATTCTGAATGGATTCAAGCTCCATCGTCACCCTCTTCATGTAAACATTAGCCAGATTCATGGAAGCCTTCTTTATCTACACAATTTGGGGCAATATAAACACAAGCATATTCCTCAATAGCCGCTAAATAATGATGTACACAAGGCTTTAAAATAATTCCTGACATAAGATTACAGACAATGAGATAGAACAAAGCCACTAAATACAGCAGGAGATATGCTGATATAGCTCTGCAGTAAGTTTAATCTACCAAAAATGCGAAGATACTTTAAAAGGTTTCTGCCACGCTGAAATCTGTATTTTTCAAATTAAACTGCATAATTTCATTATCACCCTCAATATATTAGAGAATGCACAAAAAGAAGAATACCTTACTCACAATCCCAGAATCAAGCATCCAATCAATTGGAATTTTCAATTCCTGATAAGAACGCATAACTGAGTTTCTTAACTTAATTAGCCTTTGCATATTTCGCTCCGAACCTTAGACAATGAGATGAGAGAGAGCAACATTAACATGCTGGGCCTAGAAATACTTTTAACGAATATAAAAGATAATTTACATAGTTCTTACTTGTCTAATAAGCCAGCCATCTTCTTCAAGGCAGCTGCACATGGAATGTCAGTGTCATCCTTATAAGAAGAAATCTCACTTTGCAACAGTTTAAGGTCACGATATTCTATTGCAGCTTCTCGCATGGCATCAGCTTTCCTCTCAGGCCACTTAAAATGCTTTAAGACAGCCCTTTCATCAGCCTGTAGAAGGCATGAAAATGTTAGACTTATCCACCCATTCATGTATCTGACTCTCTGAACCAGTTAAGCTTCTTACATTACAATCTAGTAGGGGTGCCCAGTTTCAAAACTCTCCAGAGCAGAAGCCAATGGAAGATTAACATTTTTAAGTACCTAAATGGCGTAAAGTAATGCAAGATAAGCTGAATTGCAATCAGAGATACCACTCGACCATCTTAGGCAGGCTAATAGATTACAAATATTTAGAACCCCCTGTTTGTTATATGTTTGGCTTGCAATTCTCTCCATAAAATATATCCTACAGTTGCAATTGATTCTAGAAAATCTTGGCTTCTGCTTATGGAATGGTACAGAAAATATGGTACTTTTTTGATTTGGTAAAATTAAAGATAGTTGGGCGTTAGAAAGTACCAAGGATGAGAGTTCTCCATCAAGCCAATCCACAAATTTTAGGACATCTTCTATATCAGTATATGCTGCAACCAGCACCTTCTGGATAAGGTCATTGATGAACGCTCCTTTTGTTTGAACATCTGCTTTTATCTGGAAAGAATTGTCATTAAATAATGATTCAAACTTCAAGCTGAGGCAGCAGAAACAAAAGAAGCAATAAGGTATCAAACTCATAAAAGCTTACAGCTAACAGATGTGCTGAACGGTTTTGAATCTCTCCCACTATGCTATTATGTGCACTAATAGCCGATGGTTTATGATGGTTTCTAGATTCTGGAGAGTCCCTCTTCCCCTCTTGCTTTCTTAATGAGTGATAAAATTCTACAAGGGATGGAGCCTTCTGAGTGGCACTGGTAGTTGTTCTCACTGAGGGCTGAGGTGGAGGTGGTGGTGGGGTCGGGGATCGAACTGATGGTGGCGGCGGGGGCGGAGGTGGTGGCCCAGATTGGGTGGCTGCAACTCTAGGAATTGCACCAGTTGGTGCTGGAGCTGGTGTTTTATTAGCACTTTTTTCTTTGACTGCCTCTTTCTTTACCACTGGGCGTTCTAATTTGTTGGCAATGAGTTTCTGAAGGTCTTTAAATTTAGGGCTCTGGTACTCTCCATTTGTCTCCCGCTACATCAGGCAAAACAGAAATGATATCAAAACTACAGATAATCAAGACTATACTTCAGAACAACCAAATTGAATTTTCTGCCAGAAACTGATACAAAATCTTAAAAGCGCAAAACCCACAATCAAATATTAAGAACAAAATCAATAACTGCAGTGAATAAACATTGCAACCAATAAAGGGACTACCATTTCATGGAAAACAATCACAGACCCATGAAAGTTCGTGTCATTACCTGTTCACGAGAGGTAAAAGCTGCTATCTTTGCTTCAGCAGCAGCAAGTTTCTCAGTGAGGTTTTTGTTCTGTGACTGCAGCTCCACGTTCAAGCACTGAGTCTTATCCAACTCTGCCTTCAAGGCCAACACCTCAGCCTGCAAATTCATGATCAAACTCTCACTCATGTCAAATTTTTCCTGCAATTCTCTGTTTTTCTCATGTGGGTCTTCTTCATTTCTATTGGAATTAGGATCCGCAGGCCTCTGCCGCCTTGGCCTTACAAATTGCTCAGCAACCTGCCGATTTCCAGGCCTACCCACAACTTTAGTCTCTTCAAGTTCCTTACTTTTCTGAGATCCCAACATTAACTCTCCAGATTTAGGCTTGTTGAGCAAAAGAGACCTCCTAATGCTCCTGGAATTGTCACAATTCACATCTGGGGAGACTGACTTTGCTCTTGATGGCCTTGGACTAGGAGACTCCTTTGCTTTGGAAGAAGCTGAAGCTCTGAGATAAGATGGTGGTGTTGGCTGTGACATATTACCAGAAACTTTGCTTTCACTCTTTGTCGAAGATGGTGGCGTCCCTTGCTTCATGCTCATGGCCTAAAGGTATTGTCTTCTCGAAGCAACCTGCAACTGCAACAACAAAACAATGGAACAGAGATTTGATTTAGGAGCTTCTGTTAGATTCTGTACTGCAATATTGGTGCATGGGTACTTATGGGGCCTGCACTCGGCAGTTGACTTACCTACTTTATACATCAACTTTCATCAATGGCTCTCAAGAACCCACAACAGGCATCCCTCATTGACCACACCAAATCGAGCAAAAGAACCACTTATCTTGGCCAACTTTCAATCTCCAGCAAATTAGCAACAAACCCAATAGAGAGTTCACGACGTCTGAGCCTGTGGAAAATCTGAGGTGCTGAGAACACAAGTATAACATTCCATATTGTGATTGTGTTTTTATCAGTTTCTGTGCACATAATGAATTTTCAGTTAGAATTTGTGTTTAATGCATTTTTAATTCTTGGTTATTTAATGATGCCATAAAATTATCCATCCATCATCATTTAGACTCCACATCACCTAACACGCTTAATGGTGAATTAAATTCAATCCCAGAATTTTAAATTTTGTAAGGAAGAAACGTCCTCTGGGGTTTTATGAGCCACTAAAGTATTCATGAAATTTGAAAGGAATCTAAATACTCTTGTCCTTAACGATAAAAAAAAAGAATAAAAAGAAGAACCTTTAAAATTTTCTCTTTTAATAGCTAAAAAACAATGATCAACCTTTTCGTGGCCCATTTAGAATTTTTTTTTCAAGATTCTCTTTCAATATTTTCATTTCATTTAAAATCTGAAAACGGTCAACAGGATCTAGTTCAGTGAAAAAAAATCTCGACCTGTTAGTACTTTCAGATTCGAACTCCCATGACACCTCGATAGCCTTTTTCATACACACCTCGATAGTGTGTATGAAAAAGCCTAATTCTCTTTCTAACTTTTACAACAACAAAAAAATATCTGAAAACAAATAGAAACGTTTTAGCATCTTATAATATTTGCTATCGTACTTGATGTGCCCATCATGCTCAGGTTGTCGTACCGCATATAATAAGAGATGGGTCCGTGACATATAGGGACAGGCACACATTTATATACTCATACGAGAGTCGAGACTCATGAGAATGTTTGGAAGATATGGATGAATGCAGAAAAGGAACCCTTTTTCGAATCAAAATATATTTATATTCAATCGAACGGTGGTTTCTTAATGCGTAAAGATCAATCATAATTCACTCATAAATGGAAGATTTTGATTCATTCAAGTTGTCTTCTAAGCTCAAACTGCTCCCCTCTCTAAATGGTTGGTTGCAAGTCACAATTATGGGCCACTGAACTAATCTCCACAGACCCTAATTATTAATCCCATTGGCTTAATTAATTTTATAGGATTTGGTGCATGTTTGGTTTTATAGAATTTGTTTTCTAGAAAACATTTGACATTATATATTTTTTTAGTGCTGTCTTCCATACATATGGAATTTCAAATGAGTTGTGTTGTGTTTATTTAGTCTTCTCTTTGTGGTATTGGTTACTCTTCAACCAATTAAGATGCGTTTGTCCTCTCAAGAAAATTGAAAAGAAACCAATCTTTTGTTCGTGCAAGAAAAGGAAATTATATATATACTAAAACTCAGTTCACCGATTCACTGTTCCTAGACTATTCATTCGCAATAGTGAACTGACGTTTGTGTCCCTCTCTTTTTACTGTTTTGCACACTTATTTTTCCCATAAGCACAGTAAAATCACGTTTTTGTCCTTTAGTTTCAGCTCTTTCCCGTTTTGCCCCCCCTCTCCTTCGATGATGCCTACATCTGGAATGTTCGACGTTTTTGCAGAACCATCTGCCCAAGCCTTCAGTTTTCGTTTCCATCGCTCACCCCCTTCGTTGCCTTCTTCTTTCCATCCGCTTCCATTGTTCACCTGTTTCCTTGCCTTCTTCTCTTTTGATTCGAAAATCGATCTCCATCTAAAAGCTGTGCGCAAGGGGTAACGCCGCCGTCGGCGTACGTGGCACCGACACCATCGTTCTCGACGTCGAAAAGAAGTCCACTACCAAGCTCCAGGACTCCAGGTCCATCTCTCTCTTTCAAACAATGTTTTTCTGTGCTTTGATCTAACAGATTGAAAATGAGGTTGGGTTTAGGGTTAGGGTGCAAGAAAAAAAACAGAGTAATTAATTTTGATGATTCAGAAAAAACAAAAAACAGAGTAATTAATTTTGTATCTTATATTTTGATTTGTATTTGTGACTATTTGATTACGCAGCCATACTTACTAACCATTTGTTTGTTTGTCCTTGATATTTATATACGCAAAAGAAACAATTACTTCTGGAAACCCAAAAAATAAAAAAAAGATCAACAAATAAAACTTTCTTTGGAGATGAGTTTTTGTGTACAAAACTACCAATTTTCAGAATTCCACAGAGGCTAGGAGATAGTCTGGCCGTTTATGTATGTATATAATTTGGTATTTATGTATTGTAGTGTTTATCTTGCAACTGAGGGTTCTTTGAATATGGTTATTCTCTTAATTTGATTTGGTAAGTTTGAGTAGTTTAGAAGAAACCATGACAGACAGAATTTTGTACTGCACTCTTCTAAAATCTTAGTGCACTATAAAAGGTGACACAAGTTATTTCAGTTAATTGTTGGGGATTCTGAGAAAGATAGATAGATAGATAGATAGTTCTTTTGGCAATGGTTAATGTTGAAAGTTTTGAGAAACTCAAAGCTACCCAGCAATCGTTAAAGGCTAGCCTAGAGAAATCTACAGCTCTTTCTTCAGCTATTGATGAAACTGGGTCTAGGATTTTAAAAATGTCTTTTTGACATGTTGAACTAGACTCGATAAGGGTCGTTTAAGAACGGATTTTTTGTAAACTGGTGTTGTATATAACTTGGTTGATTATATAAACTCAAATCATGTGCTGGTATTTGCGTGAGTAAAATTTAATGACATTATCCTGTTGCCTGCATATTGTTTGCCTTTTGTATTAGTGGTATGGCATTGTCATCTTTCATATATAAACAATACCAGAATGAGATCCCATACCAGAATGAGATAATTGTGTAATAATTATGGAAGAGACCCAGTATCACCATAACTTCAAAACTGGTGCTATGAATGCTCTGGTAATTTTACTTTATTTGGTAACACATTTTTTTTTACTAGCTGAAGTATTCAGAAAACAGAGTCTTTCAGCTGGAAGGTAAAAATGGTTGCTTCAATATAAGATCATTCAAACAAAACATTTGATTTAACAGTGTATAAAATATGTAGAAACCTATTTACTCTCTGTTTGTTTGCTTCTATTTAATTTGGTATTTGTTTTTGTGTGATATATTTCTCTTAATGGTAAAGCTGCAAGTAAACCATCCATCACACGACATAATGCAATGGACTTATTCCAAAACATAAATTTATTGTTTTGATTAAGTGTTTTACTGCTCATATTCAAGTCATTTTAAACTATAAATCCCTAATTGATGATAATGTCTAATATTTTTAATTAGTTGAAATTTTTATAATGAGTTATTGGATGAATGTTGATGATTTTGTTTGTGGATAATGATTTATTGGATTGGATTAATATTGATGATTTTGTGTGTGGATAATGATTTGTTGGATTAGGTGACTATATATGATTATTTGATTTGTTGGAATTTAAGATTTATGATTTGTTGATTAAATTTTGTGATGGACTTCTTTTCCTCCCACTGTTTGTTCATTTGTCTTAATTAAATTTGTTTCTATAAAAAAATGATTTGTTGATTAATTGATATGACTGTTTGGTTTGATTAGTTCATGTGTATGGCAGAAAAGGTTCGCAGCTGCATTTGGAGCCTCATTTATTTGGCTTGCGGGCTTGATTTACTTCTCCAGGTTTTCATTCTCTTCCCTCTCCATCTCTGATTTTAATCTATTGGTTTGAAAAAGCTCATATTCAAGTAATTTTTAAACTCTAAATCCCTAATTGATGAATGCCTAATATTTTTAGTTAGTTGAAATTTTTATAATGAGTTATTAGATGAATGTTGATGATTTTGTTTGTGGATAATGATTTATTGGATTGGATGAATATTGATGAATTTGTGTGTGGATAATGATTTGTTGGATTATAGATGACTATATATGATTATTTGATTTGTTGGAATTTAGGGTTTATGATTTGTTGATTAAATTTTGTGATAAGACTTTTTTTTTAAACTTAATAATCTGTTTATCCATGACGTGTCAGAAAAATCTAACCAGTTTTTGCCTTTGGTTGGGATTCTTAGGGGATGGGAGATCTTTTTTGGCTGGCTTTTTCTCGGATGAGAGCTTCACTGTTGAAGCTTGATCTGGCTTTCTTGCGGCCATTAATTTCGTTTGTGGGAAGATCTGGCTTCGCTGTTGAGGATGAATCTGGGGCCGTTGATTTCCGTTTGGGACGGTGTGTTGCAAATCGGACCGCCCTTTTGGTCTTTGCCTAATTCATTTGCCTGTGGCCTTTGTGTCACCTCAATCAAAATCAGTTTTCTTCTTCTTTTCTTACTCTCTCTACTTTAAATGCTTCAATTTTCTTCTTTATTAATTTGATTTTGGTTCAACAATTTGCAGATCCCTTTGAACATGGAGAGGTTTTTGTTCTCGATGATGGTGGAGAGGTATTTCGCTTTGGACTTCTTTCCATCTTTATGTATATAGCTAACCAGCTAAATTGATGGTATGTACTTGGATTCATTGAAACAATTGAGATTGAGTGCCTATATCTTAGCAGCTGACTTTGAACCTTAAAATTTTCAGATATTTATGATGACCTATACTTGGGTCCGTTGCAATAATTGAAATTTGAGTGCCTAGGTCTAAGCAGCTGACTTTGAGTCATTAATTTCTCAGATGTATATGATTTTGATTATTCCTTCAGGTTTCTTTATTAGTTATTTTCCCCTAATGACAATTCTTTCACTTCCAGAAACTAATGACATCATTTGTTCATTTTGCAAGATTGGTGTATACTATGCTACTCCACAAGTGACATCTGGAGGAATTGCATTAGAATTCTTTGCCACAGTTTTAGAGAGAAATACGTTCTCCAGGGAAGATAAAGTCTGTAAGAACAATAACCATTGTTTCTTATTGCATGACAACTATTTGATGAATGATTATATTTATCTCTATAGGTCATCTAATAGAGTTTGATCTATATTGTTTGCTTATAGAATGTGCTTTTATACTGATTAGGTAAATGCAGATGAAGAAATTGGGGTTTGGGTTTGTGTAAGAGTGCAAAAAAGTGAGGTAATTTTGAATGCATCAAAATGGTTTCTGCATCTATGAGAGTTGTAAGCCATGTCCAGAAAGAACATTTCTATTACTTTTGCCTTTATGATTACTTAAAGACATGAAAAAAATTTCTATTCAATGCAATATTTGTTTTGAAATTTGTTTTACTCTGTGCTTTTTTCTCTTCCAATTATTGTTTTTTTTGAACTTAATGATCTATTTATCCATGACGTGTAAATAATGTAGTAGCATATTTAAATTCTTCTTAAAGGGTGTTTTGAATAAAGTGCTTGGTTCTATTCTTCAAGAAGACGTCAGTCTTCGTAAACTAAATTGAGTTTATGCTTAAGGAAGTAAATATTTTGCCATATTTTTGTTGCACTGTTTCTTTTCTTATTCTTATATGCAAGGATGATTTTGTCTTCTTTTCTTTTTCAGTTTCAAACAGATTTACAGTTCTTTTCTCTTGCTTAAATTTGTGAACTATATGTATATGGAGAGCCCAGATGAAGAAATAGCGGTTATGCATTATGTAGCCTTTTTATTGGGTTTAGCAATAGAATACAATGTGTTCATTTGATGTTTTTAGCTGAGATTGTGATCATTTTCATTTTGTGGATTTTCAGTTTTTGCAAGATGGTAATAGTGTATGAGAACGTGAGTAGAAGGCGGTTCTTTGCAGGCTAGACAAGGTTGAAAATGGTTTTTATTTTATTTTATTTTTCCTGCTTTTGTTAGACCCTTTTTGTTCACCAGGTGGTGCAAATGTTACATTTGTATTTTTTTGGTTTCATTTTTTTTTTTTTTTGAAGAGTGGTTTCATTCTTTTGTTATACTAATGCCTCATTGCCTTTTTTTTTTCCTTCTATGATGTGTCTCTAGAACCAGCAAAAGTACTCTCTGGACTTGCTCCACTTGAAGCAGTGCTATTTGATATTGATAAAACTCTGTGTGATTTAGATCTCATTCATTTCAATGCCTTCCACAAAATGCTTCCACAGGTAAAGCGATTGTTTTGTTTCCTAATATTCTGTCATAAGGGAAATATGCAGGATTTATTTGATCATAATTTGACATTTTTCTTGGCTTTTATGGACTACAATGTGTTCAATTAGAAAGCATTAGTTCATTTTGTGTTTTTAATTGAGGTTGTGGTGATTTTCATTTATTTTCTTTTTGTGGCTTTTCGGTTTTTGCAAAATGTTAACAGTGTACAAGAGAATCAACAAGAGGCTATGAGTAGAAGGAGGTTCTTTTCAGGCTAGACAAGGTTGAAAAAGGTTATATTTTTTTTTTCCTGTTTTTGTTCACTTATTTTCCCTAAATATTATGCTCAAAGTAATTAAATTTTTGTCCAAAATGTTTTATTTGTGTTTCTTGATTTCAATGAAAGTTTGGCATTTCATCCTTTTTTTTGGAATTTTCTTTTAAATTTGTTCATAGCCAACTGCTATTATACCATTTTTAATAATCTGTTACAAACTTGATTTTAACCTATGTATTTGCTTGAACATTAATTTCTCACTATTAATACATTCTGGTAGTTTTTGACTTCACTCAATTTTTTTCATTTATCTACACTAACACCTACCATTTTCTAAATTTGTACCAACAGAGTTAAAACCCCTACAGGAGACGAGGAAGAATAGAAACCACTTCTACAGTAGAGCCAACGAGAATAGATCCCTAGATAGATCCCTTTCAACAGACATCAAGGCAGAAAAAGGCCCTTTCTCCCACCAATAGCATATATGTAAAAGACATGTCCAAACTCTTTTGAACAACGAGCGGCTCAACTGTTGATATTTTGATTGCTACTTGGTTTAATAAAATATAATCAATATTTTAAGATGACAAGCAACATATAAAACATGTTGTTAGTCTTTATTTTGTAACTTAAACTTCCTATATATTTTCATAATTTTGTACACATTTCAAATGGTTTTATAACCCGCAGCATTGCGCGGGCACTTTTGCTAGTGTAGCATAAAGTGTAGTTTATGTCAAAATCAGTATTGGGACGGTTTAATTATTACGTACTCTAACAAAAATTATATTTACCAGACAAATATTCAGATTTTGGCCGTGGAAATAAGAAAAAGATAAGGAGGAAAAAAAGATGATTGCGATTATTTGTGGCTCTTAGGATTTGAGTAGATATTAAACTAGCAATTGTTAAATTGATGATAGGGTAAGATGGGAGTAAAGGATTATTTATCAAAAAAAGGTAGAATCACTGATTATAAATCAGTTTATCAACTAACTCTTAGTTTTAATGATACATCTTTTTCCACCATTAGAAAATATCCCATATTCAAATCTTCCACTAAAAGACACAATAAGAAGTTGATCGCTAGCTATGAGAATCCTCGGTTGTAATTTCTGAATTAAATATTGGGCTAGAGTAAATATATTCCAGACCCAAAAATTAAGATAGGGACATCTAAAGACCAGCTAAGACTATTGGAAAAATACCTTAACTTGCAGACTACAGGTCTTAAGTTTCAAATTTCCACAACATTTTGTGTGTGTAAGAAATTCCCTTCACCTCTAATTTAGACTATCGTTTGTATTTGTACTAAAAAAAAAAAATAAAGACTATTGTTAAATATTTTCAAAGCAACATGCAAATAGGGTTCTATCCAAAAAGTATAGTTGCAAGTTGCAACTTGCAGCTTCCAAATCCCACCACAGATGTTATATATGGATCAGAAAAGTAAGATGAACCTACGGATAAGAAAATACAGTGCTGCATAAAAAGACACGAAAAGCAAAAGCAATAGTTGATTGAGAAAGCTAAAAGTCATCGGCAGCACATACCTTACTTAACCCTCAAATCATATGAAAATCGAAGTTCTACTCTTTCTCTTTGTGCCTGCTTTTCCTCCGTCATAGTACATGGAATCCATCTGCTGCTCTGCATACACAAAATGAAACGTTTCTCGGTGTTCTGCCAGCCAGCCCTGAAACTGAGTGAAATGAAAAGCCTTTCAACTATTAACATATATAACAAACAAAGGTTTCAAGTTCCAATGTGACCCCATGTGAAAATTGGGCCTGCATGGCTTTCCAGTTTTAAAATTTACAGGGACCACGCAGATGGGAAAAATGGTTATAAAAGAAAATACATAGCTCACCCGTGAAACTTTTTGAATGAACTATATATATACATGCAATGCAACAGTGATGCATGTGACAGTGAGTAATTGTGAGTCTGAGTCTGAGACTGTGACTTGTTCTTCTGCATGCGCTGAATTTCAAAGCCACCGCAGACTCAAGCTAGCTAAAAGAAATTGCTTGGTGTATGCATGATGCCCAATTGCTTTAATTTAGCTCATGCTTTTGTCTCATACTCTCCAACTTATGGACCACCTTAACATGGCTGATAGCCCCTTACATTGGTTTCAATCTTCACTCGGGCATTGTCAAATTTCAAATTTTCAAAAGGGGTAGCTAGCTAAGATGGAGAAGATTTCGGCTAATGAAACTCCGGTTTTTGGTTATCTGAAAAAACTTTTAGCCATTCTAGAAATACTGTACGGAAACAGGCCCATAGAATGCATAGGTTAATAGGCAAATCTTAGAGAACATACATGAAATGCAGATTGCAGAAGAAAAGTATCTGAAGGCTGAAGATCAACAAGCCAGAAAGAAAACTGGGGGGATGGGATTCCCTTTGAAGGATTTAACACTTTGAAAGTTGTATATACAAGTTAATAAGAGTGTGTCCAATTGGTTGGTAAGTTGCAACTTTACATCACATGATGTCTCATTTGTTGGTTTGATTGTGACATATATTGTCTCTAATTGATGTTGATTGAAACTATCTAATTCACATGAGTAATTAATTAATCAAATTCCTTAATCAATGCTTAATTAATGCTTGAATTTACACAGGAGAGGTTAACACTGTCAGTCTAACTGCATAACATGTGATCGAAGAAAAGAAAACTACACACAATTTAGACTACTTGCAAATTTAATATTACAGCGTCCCAAATCACAAAATATGTCCAAAAGATTTTTGGGTTTTCTCAATGATTGAATAAAGAGGCCTGGGTCCACTTTCTTCAATAAATCTTTCACTGTGGTGTTAGATAAACTCAAGCTTAGGTCACATATGTTTGAGATATTGGGTCATGTTTTTTATGGGAGGGAAGGTCATTTGACTCTAGCAAATATTACCGCATTGAAATGAGCCCATAAAGTAGTTGATAGGTGATCGTCAAAAATAGACGGTTCGGATTATGAAAATACAATGTGAATGAGCTCACAAGAGTGTCCCTCAAATAATCTAATTTTGATCGCCTTATCCCTCTCCTCTTCCTTCCCCGTTGAGTTTTTCCAACTACACACGAGTGTCTATAAAAATAGGAGGCTTTGGTCCCAATTGTTGATGCTTCAAAAGAAAAGCTGGGATTTTTTTAGTACAGAAGCAGAGTATGAAATAGGTGGCGGGTCAGATCAGAGGTCAGATGTCAATGGCAGTCTCAGTCATCACCAGGCCACTAATATGTGCATGATCAATTCAATAAGTAGATGTAGAAGTAGAACCACCCATCTAGAGCTAAAATAAAAATGCTTAATGTTATGGGGTTTTGTATGAGCTTGCAAAAAAGTGGGCTTGACTTGTTTTGTATGATTGTTTATGGAGTAGAGTTTAATCCACTTTTTGTTGTTTTGTGAATGGAGAAATTGGGTTGTTGAGGGGCCATTTCAGATATCAAAGGCCCCAACCCCTTCAATCATTGAAAATGTTAAAACACAAGAAATTGAATGAGCCCTCAATCAATCAACTTATAGTATGTATTACAGCTAGGACTAATAATAATACATTGTTATTCAAGCTACTAAACCATAAATACCATAAATAATTATAATGAGTTTTAACTCATTAGTGTTGTGTTGCTCTCCAATTGAAGCTTTCAAGAAAGAAAGAAAAAAATGCCTCTTGGTAATTTACCCTCTCTGCATAAAAATATATTACATTACATATTCTTTTTGGATAAAAAGAATATAAAAGATCTCTAAGATGAGGCACTTGCATGCAATGCTACCAAAGAGGCATAAATGCCATCCTTGATACTGATCAAAGTCTCATGCTTTCCTTTCTCTGCAATGACTCCATTTTTCACCACTGCGATTACATCTGCACCCTTAATCGTGGATAACCGATGGGCAACCATGACTGTGGTTCGATCCACCATGATTCGGTCCAATGCATCTTGAACCACTCGTTCAGATTCAGCATCAAGAGCACTTGTGGCTTCATCTAGTAGTAGTATCTTTGGTGCCTTCATTATAGCTCTTGCAATTGCCACCCTTTGCTTCTGTCCACCAGACAATTGAATCCCCCGCTCTCCTACTATTGTATCATAACCCTGCATTGTTTTTCCAAACCTCACATGATTAATATTCAACATTCTGAATAAAATTTTGTGAATTTTCATCAACTAGTCCTCATTTATGCAGCACCATGGTGATAGGTTATATTATAGTATTTGTGGCCAAAAGAAATTGACAAGCTTGTTAATTTTGTAGTGCCTACCTGTTGTAAACTACTGATGAACTTGTGAGCATTTGCCAATTCTGCAGCAGCTATAATTTCAGCTTCTGTTGCATTCCCTTCCTTTCCATATGCAATGTTAGCTCTGATAGTGTCATTAAACAATACAGGCTCCTGGCTCACCAGTCCCATTTGCTGTCTCAACCACTTGAGCTGTAGCTTTTGGATTTCAACTCCATCTAATGTAATGTGACCGGAATCAGGTTCATAAAATCTCTGCAACAAAGAGACAACTGTCGATTTCCCACTTCCACTTTCTCCAACCAAAGCAACTGTCTGAATAACATAATTAATATTGTAAGTTCCAGAAACCTGAATAAGACTACGAGGTCCAAATCTTATTAATTGATTGAAATGAGTAAAAGAACAAAACATGTTACTAAGTTACCTTGCCATGATGAATGGTCAAGCAAAGATCCTGGAAGATTGGCACGTCAGGTCTAGTTGGATACTTGAAACTGACATGGCGAAGTTCAATTTCTCCCTTCACATTTTCTATAGTTGTTCCAGATTCATCACTGGAGTCTATTTTCGATTTCCGATCAAGAATTGCAAATATGGAAGAAGTAGAGCTCTTTCCTTTACTTAAATCAGAGGTTAGGGAACCTGACTGAGACACTGCGATAGCTGTCATCGTGAGAGCAAAGAAAACCTGCAAACCAGGAAAGCAAAATGTTAGCAATGGACTAGTGAAGATTTAATTCTTAAGTAACAAGTACTTATTTAGCAGGGTTCGGATCCTCTGCTTATGTTTTCTCTTCTATTTACTTAAAGACTTGTGGGGCAAGGCAGAAAAACTAACCCGGAAAACATCAGAGAATGTTGTTTTGCCTGCTGCAACAAGTCGGGCTCCAGCATAAAAACTGCAGGCATACACAGAAAAGAGAAAAAAGAATGACAGCCCAAAACCAATCCCACTGATTAACCCTTGTCTTATCCCTGTCTTAATAGGGCCTTTGCATTTCTTCTGGTACAATTCAATCACCTTCTCTTCAGCACAAAAGGAAGCAATTGTTCTAATACTCCCCACTGCATCATTGGCTACTTGACTTGCATCCTCGTACATTTTCTGCAACCATTTAAAATTTTCAACATTTACAAAAAGGAATGGTCTTATATATATTATGCATATGAGATTGGATGATGTTCTATACATACATATATATATATATACATATTCTCTTCCTTTTTTTTTTGGTTGTTGTAAAGTTTGGACTTTGGAGAAATACCTTTGCATCTGCACTGAATCCTTTCATGAACTTCACTTGAAAATAACCATTTACGCCTAATAGAGGTAGCAGAACAAGGATTATAAGAGCGAGTTGCCAATTTGCTACAAAAGCAATGCACAAACCAGCAATTGCAGTTGCTAAATTCTGAACCAGCAAACCTAGAGCATCTCCAACAAGACTGCGCAGAGAAGCTGCATCTGCAGAAAGCCTTGCACCAATTGCACCACTTGAGTGCTCAGGATCGTCAAACCAACTTACTTCCATATAAACCACCTTCTCAAAGCACATTGACCGGACTCGTTTTATTAACTTACACCCGGCCACAGCAAAAAGGTAATGTCTTGATGGCTGTGCTATGAAAGATCCCACTCCAAAAGCAAGAAAGATTAATGCCCAAAACTTTGAATCCTTACGGAGTTGATGAGGTGGCTCGAAGAAGGTCTTGATAATACTGGATATCAATATCCCAAAAATAGGTAAGATTACCCCATTGGCTGCTGCAGCTATAGTACCTAGTAATAACACTGGGATCTCTGGCTTGTTCAGGTAGGCCAGGCGGCGAAGTGAGATTTCTGGAGGGACTGTTGATGATGTTGAAGCAGGAGATGCTGTTTCAAGGACACCTAAGGGTACACCATGTGAGATAGAGAAGGAATGACGACTACTACTTCCCCTTCCAGATGATCCCTGGCTTATGGATCGTAAGTTTGAAAATCTTTTACTTGAATGTCTTCGAGAATCCACACTGCTAAGCCTTTCGTGATCATTGACAGCAGTCTGTTCTGATACGCTGCTCATTTCTTGCAACCTTATAAGCTGGCTATATGCTCCTTCAGGGTCCTTAATTAGCTTAGAATGTGGACCTGCTCACTTGAAAACGATCAGTATGTGCAACACTATTGGACTAAGAATAGGATGAATTGTAACAGTATGATGAACTATAGACAATAAGATTCGGCATTCAAATGCATTACCATTTTCAACAATTGTGCCTCGATGTATAACTGCAATGGTGTCAGCATTCCTTACTGTGCTCAAGCGGTGGGCTACAATGACAGTAGTCCGGTTGACCATAATTCTGTCCAGTGCCTCCTGCACAATTCTCTCAGATTCTGCATCAAGAGCACTCGTGGCTTCGTCTAAAAGTAGAATTCTTGGGTCTTTGAGAATTGCTCTAGCTATAGCAACTCTCTGCTTTTGGCCCCCAGATAGCTGAGTTCCATGCTCACCAACCATTGTGTCCAGTCCCTAAATGCATAAATCACAAAACCACAAATAAGAAAAAAGGAATTGAATGAATCTATGTTAAATAAATAATTGAAATAATCCAAAGTTTAATAAAATTCTTGTAATATGTCTATATTTCCATTTTTGCAATAATACAATGATAAGATCACTAGATATCTCAATAACCTTCCATGGTTGTGGAAGGTTATTTGTCTACGAATTTAACCTGAGGCAAAATTTCAGGCGAGAAAATACCCAAACTTAAAAGGAAAGTTTAGACGAAATTAACCTGAGGCAATTTGTCTACGAATTTAGCAGCGTTGGCAAGCTCGGCAGCAGCCCTTATTTCTTCAGTGGTTGCACCATCCTTCCCATAGGCAATATTATCTTTAATGCTACAAGTAAATAAAACGGGTTCCTGGCTGACAAGGCCTATCTTCTGTCTGATCCATTTCAGCTGGAACTCTTTGAGATTAATGCCATCAATAAGAACTTCGCCAACTTGGGGGTCATAAAATCTCTCAATCAAACTGATTACAGTTGATTTACCACTTCCACTCTCTCCAACCAAAGCAGCAGTTGCACCACTAGTTATTGAGAGAGAAAATCCATGGAATATTTGTTCATCCGGTCTTGCAGGATAACTAAAATAAACATCCTTCAGTTCTATGTCTCCACGGATATCGTTTAATTGTTGCCCATTAGTGTCATAAGTATCAATCTCTGGCCTTCTGTTAATTGTCTCTAACATCTTATAAGCTGCAGCTTGTCCAGCAGCAAAAGCACTCAAGCATGGAGATGCCTGCCCAAGAGACCTGAAAATTTATCATAGAAACATTGTTATTGTTAGAAATATGCCCTTAAAGCCAACTAATTATGTAATAGTTAGAGTTAGAGGACATCTTTGATAAAAGACATATTATGTTATCAATGGGCAAGAAAGGTTGTTTTATACATTAAATCATCCTATATTATCTTTCAATATGTAGAACAACCATAGTTCAAGGAATGCACAAGTGGATATGAGAGCTATGTAATGAGATTGCATACATGGAGACTTCTCATCATCCCTAAATCCTGAATATGTTCATAGTCATAGGAATATTGATTGGGCGCCAATATTCCGCAAAAACCAGTACACATAGTATCATCTCTATATGTATGGAATGGCAAGGTCTCAAGTCATTAAGTGTGGAGACACATAGATATGTGTGTAGGTGCTTGTAGAAGAACAAGTACACTGAACGCGATCCAACACATGAGTTACAACATGGAAGTCTTTACTCACATGTCAAGCTGGAACTCATAAATTGTAATAATGCAAACTAATCCTTAAATCTGAGGCATTATAGATGTTTTGTGGTTATGTTAATCTTTGAGGGCACTATACGATCATGCTGAATTAGGCATAGTTTAAAGGTACTCATCAGGATTCTCAATAGAGTCATGGAAGCAAATAAATGTACAACAAGGAATTTCTACTCTCAGTAAAGGAGAGAGAATACTCCAAGATATGATTGGTCAAATTTATGAGCAGAGTAGTGGATAAGACTTGAAAGAAGAAGTCTTCAAATCTTACTAGGATAATCATATAAAAGGAATGATTCACATTAAGATATTGACAATCAGATTCCATGATCTAATAATGTGAATAAGGAGTATTGACATAAGAGAAGGATCCAATTGTACGGTCATTCCAATTTGAATAATTTCTTTCACAACGTCTCATTTAACTCGGATAGCCGTGACTTGCTGCTAGGCAACAACCATGGTTTGTGGATGTCCTAAAAGGTTTCAATTAACCTCTATTAATAAGAAGAATTTAATTGTGGAATTTAATTTGTATATTATTTCTGAGGAGTTGAGTCAACCCACTACCATGCTAAAGGGAACCTACGGATCTGCACACTCAAAGAATGCAATTAGAGGTACAAATGAGGAAAAATGAAATGAGGAGACACAAGTTAATGGTTGATAATCAAATGTCAAAGTCAACAGTAAAAAGTCAACATGTTTACCGGAGCAATTGACCAAAGTCAAATAGTTCGACTGGGTCAATTAAGTAAGAATATAATTATAATTTAAAAGTTAAATTATAATTAAAAGATTAATTATGGAATTAATATTGATATATAAAAATATTGGATTGGGCTTTTAAATATGATTTAAAATGAAATTGACAAAATAGCCCAAAAGGCTATTGGGCCCAAGGGATAAGTAGAATAAGATGACATGACTCATGGACCAAATGGAGCCCCAAATACCCACTCAATTGCCTTTTGTGTTGTCATGTATAAGCTAAGTGTTGGAGAAAACCTAGCTAGGGTTTTTGGTTTCCTATTTTGGTTGATGAGTGATCATCTTTGTATCTCATCTTCCATAAATCAAAAATTGGTCAAATCAAAAAGTAGACTAGCATTCATACTTCTTGATTGCCTTCTCTTCATTTCTAGGAGCATTTGGTGTGGTGAGGTAGAAGACTCCAATCTTGGAGCCTTAAGGTGAATGAGTAAAAATCAAGAGAAACAAAATGTCTTTCCAACAAAGGTGTTCATTCTTGAGAAATCAAGAAAAGGTCATCAAGGGTAAAAGATCTATTCCCTTTTTCCTTTTTCTATTTGTGTTCAAAGAGATTAGGCTAAGATACTTGGTTTAAAATGAAAAAGGTTAGTTCAACTAGTATAAACAAAATGAATCCGTTATTTAGAATTTTTTGTTGTATAGGTTGTGGCTAAAGTTCATTTCCTAAGCATTACATGCACGTTTCCTTCAGTTATATCTTGATCTTCTGAAGAATCACATATCAAAATTTGGACTGAAAGGGGGAGGGGGAGTAGTCAGTAGATCACGCAGAAATGCAAACATGTTAACTAGCACAATAGTGCTAGGATCAACAAATTTGTTCATTAAATTTTACTGAAATTCAACTTACATGGAGCCAGTCAACACAGCGAAAACTACATTCATGACTTCTCCTCCTGTATATCCTCTTTCAAGTATCATCTTTCCGCCAAACCATGTAGCCAAAGCATAACTGGAATTTACAATAAGCATGACCGAACCAATACCGAACCCAGATGCCAAACCCTCTTGCACACCGGAGTTGTAAGCTTTAATTAAGGAGTTGTTGTAATTAGCTATAGCTTGCTTTTCTCCTGTAAAAGATGCAACCTGAGTTGGGAACATGTATCAGATTTAGTTCTACACAAAGAAAATAGAAGTAATAAATTTTGTTTTAAAGATTTTAAAGACAAGTAGGCCTACTGTTCTGATAGACCCTATGGTCTGCTCTACCACAGTTGCTGCCACTGAATAAGCAGTTTGTTGACGGGATGCCACCTTTGAAATAACGAGGCCCATGATGGCACCAGAGAGGACAAGAAGGGGAATAGAAGATAGCATGACAAGGGTGAGAAGCCATCCCTTAACAAATGCTATAACAAAGCCTCCTACGAATGTTGCAATTAACTGGATAAATTTTCCTACCTGCAATAAGAAAAAGAAAGAATAAGAGGTTACTGGAGAAAATAGCAACAACTAAAGGCTTTTGTGTGTGGCATGTAAATACCTTCTCGCCCATGGCCTCTTGAATAAGCACAGTATCACCTGACATCCTCCCAACAATTTCCCCAGTGTTAGTTTCTTTATCAAAAAAGCCAACATCTTGCCTCAATATTGTTCTCAAGTATAAACTTCTTATTCGAGCAGCCTGTCTCTCTCCAGTGACCATCCAGCAAGACATCTCTGGCATATAGAAAAAGTTAATCATCTCAGTTTCCGAAAAGCCAAATTATTTGTTTGATGCACCAGCAGGGAGTTCAGTGTACTTACGTAGAAATGAAGTTGAAGCAGCTCCCACAGCCAAGTAGACATACTTTAGAGCAGCCTGAGAATATGGAATTGGCCAAGTTATTTCTGATTAAACCCTAATTTCATACAGCACAATTTAGCAAATATGACTTTTGCTTAATCGAGAACTTATTTGGTGAAGGAACACCCTATTTTAGCAACTAAGTTAGAGATACTACAGAACCAAAATAGAAGTTAAAAAACAGAAGTAGGCTCAGTTGATATAATTCTGTTGGAACTGGATAGAACAATGTATTCAAGTAGAATTTTGTTGTTTCGTTTTGCTGCTGTTGCTTAGTTCACTGAATTTCTATGAAGATGTTACATTAAGAGAGTTAACTATCTAACAGTTTTTAGTCACAGAATATTTACCTTGGTAACTGCATCAACCACTTCTTTATTATTCTCAGTTCCTCCAAAAGAATTAACCACATCTCCAAAGATTATGGTCATTAGAGGCATACAGACCCCATTTCCAATAGCGCTGATTGTGCCAACAGACATTAACAGGTAATCCAAGGAATCAGAAAAGGAGAAAAGCTTGTAATATGGTACTGTTTTGGTGCCATCCTCCTTGCTCTTGTTTGTATCTTGTGGGTTGTTTTGAGAGTCCTCCACTGCTGAGTGGCCGTTCGATGCTGTCGTGCCCTGCTCCTTGTTTACATTTTCATCCACAGGATTTTCCTCAGCCATGTTTTTTGAAGCAATAATAATTTAGTAAAGTTTTCTATATTTGACAAGAAGCACCTCAGAGAACTAAATTGCAACTATATTTTGACAGTAAGCAACTCAAACTTGGATGATGAGATCAGAGCTGCAAGAGAACATTTATGGATTGAATTAGCATCCAGACACATGTTTTTTTGGGCACAAAATTGACAACACAAACCAAGGAACATATGCCAACTTAATCTAATTGAACACAGAGTTGATCAGTCAGCAAAAATATAAAAAAATTCCACTTATTATTCCAATATTCTTCTCTTGTGTTTGTGTGTGTTTGTGCACGTGTCAGCATTAGACAACCAGTTGCCGGAGCAAGTGGTTCCAGAAGATGAAACAACAGAGAGGAAAAGAAAACAGAGGAACATTAGAACAAGTAATAACTGCAGCAATTGTGAGGAGGGTTTGTTGCAATAAAAAAAATAAAAATATCAAAACCAACCAAACCAAAACTTAAGAATCCTTACACAGCAGGCATGCAAAATGCAGGCAATGAGAAATCACAGGGAAGGTATAATTCTTGTCAGTATTATATATGAACGTAAAGAATGCTGAGAATAAACTTTACAACCGTAGCAAACGATGCAAATTCTATCCTCCACAAACACAATTAAAAACTTAAACGAGGAATCAAACGAAGGAGAAAAGAGAAAGAAACCAAGTGGGCAGCCAGCTAATGCATGCTCTAAAGGTGAAAATTTTGAAGACAAAAGACATAACCACAAACACCTGAGATACAACTCAAAAAAGTGTTGCAGGAAACATTAATATCACCAAAAGATCAATATACTCACTGAAGAGGAAACAAGTTTACCACATTCTAGGAAATGGGTTGATGAACTTGATGCTTTTTGAACTAAGTTGAATTGAAAGACATAGAAATCATCTTAATTTTGGTCACGTAACAACACATATGTGACCCAGTGGGTCATAGCTTAGTGATAAGGACATTAAGCTCATTCATTTTCCGTAAAAAGGGTCACTTTATAAAGGACTCCGATACAAATATAACCAGTAACTACTATTTTTAATTACTTGAGTTACATATTTATATGTATTAACTTGTAATTATTTATTTGGTTATATATTATGTAATCCGATCACGAGATTAGGTGTAAGGTACAAGCCATGATGCTTTGCCCTCTATAGATTAACCAGTGCCTACTGCCCATCTACATATAACAAAATGAGTAAAACAAGAAGCTGGTATTGGAATTATACGATTAGAATAGAATACATGGGAATGAAAATAAGGAATAAGACAGAGGAATGGTAGCAAAACAAAAACTATGGCATGGAATATGACGTGAGGTGTGTAAATTATTGATTGAGGAGAAGTGATGCGCAAGCTTATGCAATGGAAGAACAATCTCAACCACTGCAATTTGGGTGGTCCAAACCAAGTGACTATTTTTTATATATTTATGTGTAACTTGGACTGTTGGAAATGTATATTAGTACATGCCATGTATGTTTAATAAAGGGTTGGCATAATTCTTTTTGGATGGTTTGGATTCAATGTCTTAATCAAAGACAGAGAAGGAATCTGACATCAGTTGTGCCAAAAGCAATCCTTTGGGGTGTCCTTTTTCTTCTGTTTTTAATCTTTGAACTTCTTGCAAGGATTTGGTGTCCTTGATCTTCGCTTATCGGCCCAAGTTTTTCTTGATTGCAATTTTATTGAAAATGACCATTGGCCAGCTCATAGGAATATTGATTGGTATCAATATTCTGCAAAGACCAGTACACACAGTACGGTCAATATTCCGTTATATTGTTAATCTTTGAGGGCACTATACAGTCATTTTGAATTAGGCATAGCTTAAAGGTGCTCATCAGGATTCTCAATAGAGTCATGGAAGTAAATGAATGTATAACAAGGAATCTCTGCTCTCAGTAAATGAGAGAGAATACTCCAAGATATGATTGGTCAAATCTCTGCAAAGAGTAGTGGATAAGACTTGAAAGAAGAATTCTTCAAATCTTACCAGGATAATCATATAAAAGGAGTGATTCACATTGGGATATTAACAATCGGATTCCATGATCTAATAATGTGAATAAGGAGTATTGACATAAGAGAATGATTCAATTGCACGGTCATTCCAATTTGAATAGGTTCTTTCACAACGTCTCATTTAGCTCGGATAACCATAATTTGCTGCTAGGTGACAACCATGGTTTGTGGATATCCTAAATAGTTTCAATTAACCTTTATTAATAGGAAGAATTAAATTGTGGAATTTAATTCGTATATTATCTCTGAGGAATTGAGTCAACCCACTACCTTACTAAAGGGAACCTACGAATCTGCATACCCAAATAATGTGATTAGAGGTACAAATGAGGAGACACAAGTCAATGGTTGATAATCAAATGTCAAAGTCAAAGGTAAAAAGTCAACATGTTGACCGTAGCAATTGACCAAAGTCAAATAGTTCGACTAGGTTAATTAAGTAAGACTATAATTATAATTAAAAGTTTAATTATGGAATTAATATTGACATGTAGAAATATTGGATTGAGATTTTAAATATGATTTAAAAGGAAATTGACAAAATAGCCCAAAATGCTATTGAGCCCAAGGGATAAGTGGCATAAAATGATATGACCCATGAACCAGATGGAGATCCAAATACCCACCCAATTGCCTTTTGTGTTGTCATATATAAGCTAAGTTTTGGAGAAAACCTAGCTAGGGTTTTTGGTTTTCTACTTTGGTTGATGAGTGATCATCTTTGTATCTCATCTTCCATAAACCAAAAATTTGTCAAATCAAGAAGTAGATTAGCATCCATACTTCTTGATTTCCTTTTCTTCATCTCTAGGCGCATTTGGTGTGGAGAGGTAGAGGACTCCAATCTTGGAGCCTAAAGGTGAAGGAGTCAAAATCAAGAGCAAGAAAAGGCCTTTCCAACAAAGGTGTTCATTCTTGAGAAATCAAGAAAAGGTCATCAAGATTAAAGATCTATTCCCTTTTTTCCATTTCTATTTGTGTTCAAAGAGACTAGGCTAAGAAACTTAGTTTAAAATGAAAAAGGTTTAGCTCAACTAGTAAAAACAAAATGAATCCGCCATTTAGAATGCTTTTGTTGTATAGGTTGTGGCTAAAGTTCATTTCCTAAGCACTAGATGTATGTTTCCTTCCATACTTTCTTTTTCTTCGGATAAAATGAATATAAAGGAAATCTAAGATGAGGCACTTGCATGCAATGCTACCAAAGAAGCATAAATTCCATCTTTGATACTGATCAAAGTTTCGTGCTTTCCTTTCTCTGCAATCGCTCCATTTTTCACCACTGCGATTACATCTGCACCCTTTATCGTGGATAACCGATGGGCAACCACGACAGTGGTTCGATCCACCATGATTCGGTCTAATGCATCTTGAACCACTCGTTCCGATTCAGCATCAAGAGCACTTGTGGCTTCATCTAGTAGTAGTATCTCCGGTGCCTTCATTATAGCTCGTGCAATTGCCACCCTTTGCTTCTGTCCACCAGACAATTGAATCCCCCGCTCCCCTACTACTGTATCATAACCCTGCATTTTTTCCAAACTTAACATGGTTAATCTTCAACCTTCCAAATATAATTTTGTGGATTTTCATCAATTAGTCCTCCTCATATATGCAACACCATGGCAATAGATTATTTTATAGTATTTGGCGCCAAAAATAAATTGGCAAACTTGTTAATTCTAAAGTGCCTACCTGTTGTAAACTACTAATGAACTTGTGAGCATTGGCCAATTCTGCTGCAGCTATAATTTCAGCCTCTGTTGCATTCCCTTCCTTTCCATATGCAATGTTGGCTCGGATAGTGTCGTTAAACAACACAGGCTCCTGGCTCACCAGTCCCATTTGCTGTCTCAACCACTTCAATTGTAGCTTTTGGATTTCAATTCCGTCTAATGTAATGTGACCGGAATCAGGTTCATAAAATCTCTGCAACAAAGAGACAACTGTCGATTTCCCACTTCCACTTTCTCCAACCAAAGCAACTGTCTGATAACATATTTCACATTGAAAGTCCAAGAAACTTGAATTAGACTACTCAGGTCCATAATTTTATGCATTGATTAAAAAGACTAAAAGGACAAAACAGGTCTAGTTACCTTGCCGTGATGAATGGTCAAGCAAAGATCCTGGAAGATTGTCACATCAGGTCTAGTTGGATACTTGAAACTGACATGGCGAAGTTCAATTTCACCCTTCACATTTTCTATAGTTGTTCCAGATTCATCACTGGAGTCTATTTTCGATTTCCGGTCAAGAATTGCAAATATGGAAGAAGCAGAGCTCTTTCCTTTACTTAAATCAGGGGCGAGGGAACCTGACTGAGACACTCCGACAGCTGTCATCGTGAGAGCAAAGAAAACCTGCAAACCAGGAAAGCAAAATGTTAGCAATGGCCTCAATGGACTAGTGAAGATTTAATTCTTAAGTAACAAGTACTTATTTAGCAGAGTTCGGATCCTCTGCTTATGTTTTCTCTTCTATTTACTAGACTTGTAGCGCAAGGCAGAAAAACTAACCCGGAAAACATCAGAGAATGTTGTTTTGCCTGATGCAACAAGTCGGGCTCCAGCATAAAAACTGCAGGCATACACAGAAAAGAGAAAAAAGAATGATAGCCCAAAACCAATCCCACTGATTAACCCTTGTCTTATCCCTGTCTTAATAGTGCCTTCGCATTTCTTCTGGTACAATTCAATCACCTTCTCTTCAGCACAAAAGGAAGCAATTGTTCTAATACTCCCCACTGCATCATTGGCTACTTGACTTGCATCCTCGTACATTTTCTGCAACCATTTAAAATTTACAACATTGACAAAAAGGAATGGTCTTATATATATTATGCATGTGAGATTGGATGATGTTTTGGCTGCACCAGCTACAAGTTCTACACATACATTATGTATATATATTCTCTTCCTTTTCTGTTTTTTGTTGTTGCAAAGTTTGGAATTTGGAGAAATACCTTTGCATCTGCACTGAATCCTTTCATGAACTTGACTTGAAAATAACCATTTACTCCTAATAGAGGCAGCAGAACAAGGATTATAAGAGCGAGTTGCCAATTTGCTACAAAAGCAATGCACAAACCAGCAATTGCAGTTGCTAAATTCTGAACCAGCAAACCTAGAGCATCTCCAACAAGACCACGCAGAGAAGCTGCATCTGCAGAAAGCCTTGCACCAATTGCACCACTTGAGTGCTCAGGATCGTCAAACCAACTTACTTCCATATAAACCACCTTCTCAAAGCACATTGACCGGACTCGTTTTATCAACTTACACCCGGCCACAGCAAAAAGGTAATGTCTTGATGGCTGTGCTATGAAAGATCCCACTCCAAGAACAAGAAAGATTAATGCCCAAAACTTCGAATCCTTACGGAGTTGATGAGGTGGCTCAGAGAAGGTCTTGATAATACTGGATATCATTATCCCAAAAATAGGTAAGATTACCCCATTGGCTGCTGCAGCTATAGTACCTAGTAATAATACTGGGATCTCTGGCTTGTTCAGGTAGGCCAGGCGGGTAAGTGAGACTTCTGGAGGCACTGTTGATGATGTTGAAGCAGGAATATCAGGCTCTGCCGATGCAGTTTCAAGGACACCTATGGGTACACCATATGAGTTTGAGAAGGAATGACGACTACTATTTCCTCTTCCAGATGATCCCCGGCTTATGGATCGTAAGTTCGAAAAATCTTTGACTTGAGTGTCTTCGAGAATCCACATTGATAAGCTTTTCGTGATCATTTACAGCAGTCTGTTCTGACACGCTGCTCATTTCTTGCAACCTTATAAGCTGGCTATATGCTCCTTCAGGTTCCTTAATTAGCTCAGAATGTGGACCTGCTCAGTTGAAAACGATCAGTATGTGCAACACTCATGGATTAAGAATATGTTGAAATATAGACAGTAATATTCAGCATTCAAATGGTAGAACGGGACAAGATAACAAATGCATTACCTTTTTCAACTATTGTTCCTCGATGTATAACAGCAATGGTGTCAGCATTCCTTACTGTGCTCAAACGGTGCGCAACAATCACAGTGGTCCGGTTGATCATAATTCTGTCCAGGGCCTCCTGCACAACTCTTTCAGATTCTGCATCAAGAGCACTCGTGGCTTCGTCTAAAAGTAGAACTCTTGGGTCTTTCAGAATTGCTCTAGCAATAGCAACTCTCTGCTTTTCGCCCCCAGATAGCTGAGTTCCATGCTCACCAACCATTGTGTCTAGTCCCTAAATGCATAAGTCACAAAACGACAAATTAGAAAAAAGGAATTGAATGAATCCAGTTATGTTAAATTACTTATTGAAATAATCCAAAGTTTTTAGAAAATTCTTGTATTATGTGTATATTTCCATCTTTGAATGTAACAAAATGGTCGTCAAAATTAAAATTCACACAAAAGTTTAAATTAATTAACCTGAGGCAATTTGTCTATGAATTTAGCAGCATTGGAAAGCTCAGTAGCAGCCCTTATTTCTTCAGCGGTTGCACCATCCTTCCCATAGGCTATATTATCTTTAATGCTACAAGTAAATAAAACGGGTTCCTGGCTGACTAGGCCTATTTTCTGTCTGATCCATTTCAGCTGGAACTCTTTGAGATTTATGCCATCAATAAGAACTTCGCCAGCTTGGGGGTCATAAAATCTCTCAATCAAACTGATTACAGTTGATTTACCACTTCCACTCTCTCCAACCAAAGCAGCAGTTGCACCACTAGGTATTGAGAGAGAAAATCCATGGAATATTTGTTCATCCGGTCTTGCAGGATAACTAAAACAAACATCCTTTAGTTCTATGTCTCCACGGATATCATGTAATTGTTGCCCATTAGTGTCGTAAGCATCAATCTCTGGCTTTCTGTTAATTGTCTCAAACATCTTATAAGCTGCACCTTGTCCAGCTGTAAAGGCACTCATGCATGGAGATGCCTGCCCAAGAGACCTGAATTTTTTTGAAAGAAACATTATTATATCTCGATGTTCTGAAGAATCAAATATCAAATTTTGGACTGAAGGGGGGAGGGGGAGTAGTAAGTAGATTTTGAATATCACATTCTTTCAGCGCACGCAAAACATGTTAACTAGTACAATAGTTTAAGGATCAATAAATTTGTTCATTAAATTTTACTGAAATGCAACTTACATGGAGCCAGTCAACACAGCGAAAACTACATTCATGACTTCTCCTCCTGTATATCCTTTTTCAAGTATCATCTTTCCGCCAAACCATGTAGCCAAAGCATAACTAGACATTATAATAAGCATGACCGAACCAATACCGAACCCAGATGCCAACCCCTCTTGCACACCAGAGTTGTAAGCTTTAATTAAGGAGTTATTGTAATTAGCTATAGCTTGCTTTTCTCCTGTAAAAGATGCAACCTGAATTGGGAACACACATCCAATTTAGTTCTAAACAAAGAAAATAGAAGTAATAAATTTTTGTTTTAAATATTTTAAAGACAAGTAGGCCTACTGTTCTGATTGACCCTATGGTCTGCTCTACCACAGTTGCTGCCACTGAATAAGCAGTTTGTTGACGGGATGCCACCTTCGAAATAATGATGCCTATGATGGCACCAGAGAGGACAAGAAGGGGAATAGAAGATAGCATGACAAGGGTGAGAAGCCATCCCTTAATAAATGCTATAACAAAGCCTCCTACGAATGTTGCAACTAACTGGATAAAACTTCCTACCTGCAATAAGAAAATGAAAGAAATAAGAGGTTACTGGAGAAAATAGCAACAACTAAAGGCTTTTGTGTGTGGCATGTAAATACCTTCTCGCCCATGGCCTCTTGAATGAGCACAGTATCACCAGACATCCTCCCAACAATTTCCCCAGTGTTAGTTTCTTTATCAAAAAAGGCAACATCTTGCCTCAATATTGTTTTCAAGTATAAACTTCTTATTCGAGCAGCCTGTCTCTCTCCAGTGACCATCCAGCAAGATATCTCTGGCATATAGAAAAAAACTGATCATCTCAGTTTCCGAAAATTCAAATGATTTGTTTTGATGCACCAGCAGTGAGTTCAGTGTACTTACGTAGAAATGAAGCTGAAGCCGCTCCCACAGCCAAGTAGACATACTTTAGAGCAACCTGAGAATATTGAATTGGCCAAGTTATTTCTGATTAAACCTTGTTCATTATAATTTCATCCAGCACAATTTAGCAAATATGACTTTTGCTTAATCGAGAACTTATTTGGTGAAGGAACACCCTATTTTAGCAACTAAGTTAGAGATACTAGAGAAACAAAAAGAACTTAAAAAACAGAAGTAGGCTCAGTTGATATAATTCTGTTGGAACTGGATAGAACAATGTATTTAAGTAGAATTTTGTTGTTTCGTTTTGCTGCTGTTGCTTAGTTGAATTAATTTCTATGAAGATGTTACATTAAGAGAGTTAACTATCTAACAGTTTTTAGTCACAGAATATTTACCTTGGAAACTGCATCAACCACTTCTTTATTATTCTCAGTTCCTCCAAAAGAATTAACCACATCTCCAAAGATTATGGTCATTAGAGGCATACAGACCCCATTTCCAATAGCGCAGATTGTACCAACAGACATTAACAGGTAATCCAAGGAATCAGCAAAGGAGAAAAGCTTGTAATATGGTACTGTTTTGGTGCCATCCTCCTTGCTCTTGTTTGTATCTTGTGGGTTGTTTTGAGAGTCCTCCACTGCTGAGTGGCCGTTCGATGCTGTCGTGCCCTGCTCCTTGTTTACATTTTCATCCACAGGATTTTCCTCAGCCATGTTTTTCGAAGCAATAATAATTTAGTAAAGTTTTCTATATTTGACAAGAAGCACCTCAGAGAACTAAATTGCAACTATATTTTGACAGTAAGCAACTCAAACTTGGATGATGAGATCAGAGCTGCAAGAGAACATTTATGGATTGAATTAGCATCCAGACACATGTTTTTTTGGGCACAAAATTGACAACACAAACCAAGGAACATATGCCAACTTAATCTAATTGAACACAGAGTTGATCAGTCAGCAAAAATATAAAAAAATTCCACTTATTATTCCAATATTCTTCTTTTGTGTTTGTGTGTGTTTGTGCACGTGTCCGCATTAGACAACCAGTTGCCGGAGCAAGTGGTTCCAGAAGATGAAACAACAGAGAGGAAAAGAAAACAGAGGAACATTAGAACAAGTAATAACTGCAGCAATTGTGAGGAGGGTTTGTTGCAATAAAAAAAATAAAAATATCAAAACCAACCAAACCAAAACTTAAGAAGCCTTACACAGCAGGCATGCAAAATGCAGGCAATGAGAAATCACAGGGAAGGTATAATTCTTGTCAGTATTATATATGAACTTAAAGAATGCTGAGAACAAACTTTACAACCGCAGCAAACGATGTTAATTCTATCCTCCACAAACACAATTAAAAACTTAAACGAGGAATCAAACGGAGGAAAAAAGAGAAAGAAACCAAGTGGGCAGCCAGCTAATGCATGCTCTAAAGGTGAAAAATTTGAAGACAAAAGACATAACCACAAACACCTGAGATACAACTCAAAAAAGTGTTGCCGGAAACATTAATATCACCAAAAGATCAATATACTCACTGAAGAGGAAACAAGTTTACCACATTCTAGGAAATGGCTTGATGAACTTGATATTTTTTAAACTAAGTTGAATTGAAAGACATACCATTCTAGTCCTCCCTCTGCTCCTCTTCTTGCCTTGCTGCTTTGACAGTGAACAAGTAGAGTTTCTTTTTCATTTTTTTTTCTTTTTTGGCCTATGAAAACATAATGGGTAATCTAACTTGGGTTGCCTTGACATTGTGTAGTAGTCGAAATATATAATTCCAGATCCTCTGCTTGCCGCTAGCAAATGGTGACGCAGCCGTCTTCTTCTGGTGTCCGGTGGTCAATTGTACTAGATCATCTTACCCCACCATCAAATTCGCTTTTTATTTATTTATATATTTTAAAATAATGAAAAGTTTCTAGAAGAGTACTGCAAAGATATAGAAATCATCTTAATTTTGGTCACGTAACAACACATATGTGACCCCAATGGGTCATAGATTAGTGACAAGGACATTAAGCTCATTCATTTTCCGTAAAAAGGATCACTTTATGAAGGACTCTGATACAAATATAACCAATAACTACTATTTTTAATTACTTGATTTACATATTTTATATGTACTAACTTGTAATTATTTATTTGGTTATATGTTATGTAATCCGATCACGATATTAGGTGTAAGGTACAAGCCATGATGCTTTGCCCTCTATAGATTAACTAGTGCCTACTGCCCATCTACATATAACAAAATGAGTAAAACAAGAAGCTGGTATTGGAATTATACGATTAGAATAGAATACATGGGAATGAAAATAAGGAATAAGACAGAGGAATGGTAGCAAAACAAAAACTATGGCATGGAATATGACGTGAGGTGTGTAAATTATTGATTGAGGAGAAGTGATGCGCAAGCTTATGCAATGGAAGAACAATCTCAACTACTGCAATTTGGGTGGTCCAAATCAAGTGACTATTTTTTATATATTTATGTGTAACTTGGACTGTTGGAAATACATGCCATGTATGTTTAATAAAGGGTTGGCATAATTCTTTTTGGATGGTTTGATTTCAATGTCTTAACAAAAGACAGAGAAGGAAACTGACATCAGTTGTGACAAAAGAAATCCTCTGGGGTGTCTTTTTCCTTCTGTTTTTAATCCTTGAACTTCTTGGAAGGATTTGGTGTCCTTGATCTTCGCTCATTGGCCCAAGTTTTTCTTAATTGCAATTTTATTGAAAAGGACCATTGGCCAGCTCACAGGATGACATTTCCTTATGCACATTTATTTATCATTTTCTGAGGAGATGAGGCTCCAACCCCTTCAATCTTTAAAGATGTAAAGCACATAAAATTGAATGAGCCCTTAATCAATTAAATTTCTAGTGTTATTTTCTTTGCATCGCATTTACTTGTACCTTTTGTTTTGGTTTCTTTTTTGTTAAGCTTTTATTTATGTGGAATGCATTTGAGGGGTAAGGCTCAGTATGTACCCCTTGACTATGTGTATTTTTTAATATTTATTAATGAAACTCGCCCCGAGTTTAGTATGTAAGTTTTGTCCAGCCGACTTTCAAATCCTGGATCCGCCATTTATAATGAGTTTGATTCACAAGTGTTCTGTTGCTCCAAGTGAAACTTTCAAGAAAGAAATAATTGAGAATTTACCTCTCTGCATATAATTACATTACATACTTTCTTTTTCTTCGGATAAGATGAATATAAAGGATATCTAAGATGAGGCACTTGCATGCAATGCTACCAAAGAAGCATAAATTCCATCTTTGATACTCATCAAAGTTTCATGCTTTCCTTTCTCTGCAATGACTCCATTTTTCACCACTGCGATTGCATCTGCACCCTTTATCGTGGATAACCGATGGGCAACCACGATTGTGGTTCGATCCACCATGATTTGGTCCAATGCATCTTGAACCACTCGTTCCGATTCAGCATCAAGAGCACTTGTGGCTTCATCTAGTAGTAGTATCTTTGGTGCCTTCATTATAGCTCGTGCAATTGCCACCCTTTGCTTCTGTCCACCAGACAATTGAATTCCCCGCTCTCCTACTATTGTATCATAACCCTGCATTGTTTCCCGAACTTAACATTCCAATTCCAAATAGAATTTTGTGAATTTTCATCAACTCGTCCTTCTCATTTATGCAGCACCACGGCAGTAGATTATATTATAGTATTTGTGGCCAAAACGAAATTGAAAATCTTGTTAATTCTGTAGTACTTACCTGTTGTAAACTACTGATGAACTTGTGAGCATTTGCCAATTCTGCAGCAGCTATAATTTCAGCCTCTGTTGCATTCCCTTCCTTTCCATATGAAATGTTGGCTCTGATAGTGTCATTGAACAATACAGGCTCCTGGCTCACCAGTCCCATTCGCTGTCTCAACCACTTGAGCTGTAGTTTTTGGATTTCAACTCCATCTAATGTAATTTGACCAGAATCAGGGTCATAAAATCTCTGCAACAATGAGACAACTGTTGATTTCCCACTTCCACTTTCTCCAACCAAAGCAACTGTCTGATAACATATTTCCATTTGTAAGTCCCAGACACTTGAATTAGACTACTCAGGTCCAAAATCTTATGCATTGATTGAAATGACTAAAAGGACAAAACATGTCTAGTTACCTTGCCGTGATGAATGGTCAAGCAAAGATCCTGGAAGATTGGCACGTCAGGTCTACTTGGATACTTGAAACTGACATGGCGAAGTTCAATTTCTCCCTTTACATTCTCTATAGTTGTTCCAGAGTCATCACTAGAATCTATTTTTGACGTCCGGTCAAGAATTGCAAATATGGAAGCAGCAGAGCTCTTTCCTTTACTTTGATTAGGGGCTAGGGAACCTGACTGAGCAACTCCAACAGCTGTCATCGTGAGAGCACAGAAAACCTGCAAACCATGAAAGCAAAATGTAACGTGGTCTGAATGGACTAACGAAGATTGAATTCTTAAGTAAAAAGTACTTATTTCGCGGAGTTCAGTTCCTTCGCTTTGCTTGTGTTTTCTCTTCTATTTACTAACTTGAAGACTTGTAGCACAAGGTGGAAAAACTTACCCGGAAAACATCAGAAAATGTTGTCTTCCCTGCTGCGACAAGTCGGGCTCCAGCATAAAAACTGCAGGCATACACAGAGAAAAGAAAAAAGAATGATAGCCCAAAACCTATCCCACTGATTAACCCTTGTCTTATCCCTGTCTGAATAGGGCCTTCACATTTCTTCTGGTACAACTCAATCACCTTCTCTTCAGCACAAAAGGAACCAATTGTTCGAATACTCCCCACTGCATCATTGGCTACTTGACTTGCATCCTCGTACATTTTCTGCAACCATTTAAAATTTTCAGCAATGACAAAAGAGAATGGTCTTATATATATATATATTATGTATGTCAGATTGGATGGTGTTTTGACGACAAACATTTGAAAAGTTAGGACTTTGGAGAAATACCTTTGCATCTGCACTGAATCCTTTCATGAACTTGAAATGAAAATAACCATTTACTCCTAATAGAGGCAGCATAAAAAGGATTATAAGAGCAAGTTGCCAATTTGCCACAAAAGCAATACACAAACCAGCAATTGCAGTTGCTGAATTCTCAACCAGCAAACCTAGAGCATCTCCAACCAGCCCGCGCAGACAAGCTGCATCTGCAGAAAGCCTTGCACCAACAGCACCACTTGAGTGCTGAGGATCGTCAAACCAACTTACTTCCATGTAAACCACTTTCTCAAAGCACATTGACCGAACTCGTTTTATTAACTTACACCCCGCCACAGCAAAAAAGTATTGTCTTGCTGGCAGTGCTATGAAAGTTACCACTCCAAGAACAATAAAGATTAGTGCCCAAAACTTTGAATCCTTACGGAGTTGAGGAGGTGGCTCGTAGAAGGTCTTGATTACACTGGATATCAATATCCCAAAAATAGGTAAGACGGCCCCATTGACTGCTGCAGCTATGGTACCAAGTAATAATACTGGGATCTCTGGCTTGTTCAGGTAAGCCAGGCGGCGAAGTGAGACCTCTGGAGGCATTTTTGATGATGCTGAAGCAGGAATATCAGATGCTGTTTCAAGAGAAACTACTGCAATGGGCACACCGTATGAGATTGAGAAGGAATGGCGGCTACTATTTCCTCGAGAATCCACGCTGCTAAGCCTTTTGTGATGATTTACAGCAGTTTCTTCTGACACGCAGCTCATTTCTTGCAACATTATAAGCTGGCTATATGAGATTGAGAAGGAATGACGGCTACTATTTCCTCGAGAATCCACGCTGCTAAGCCTTTTGTGATGATTTACAGCAGTTTCTTCTGACACGCAGCTCATTTCTTGCAACATTATAAGCTGGCTATATGCTCCTTCAGGGTCCTTAATTAGTTCAGAATGTGGACCTGCTCACTTGAAAACGATCAGTATGTGAATTGTAACAGTATGTTGAACCATAGACAACAAGATTTGGCCTTCAAGTGGTAGAACAGGACAACATAAATGAATGCATCACCTTTTTCAACAATTGTTCCTTGATGTATAACAGCTATGGTGTCAGCATTCCTTACTGTGCTCAAACGGTGGGCTACAATGACAGTAGTCCGGTTGATCATAATTCTGTCCAGTGCCTCCTGCACAATTCTCTCAGATTCTGCATCCAGAGCACTTGTGGCTTCATCTAAAAGTAGAATCCTTGGGTCCTTGAGAATTGCCCTAGCTATAGCAACTCTCTGCTTTTGGCCCCCGGATAGCTGAGTTCCATGCTCACCAACCATTGTGTCAAGTCCCTAAATGCATAAGTCAGAAAACCACAAATAAGAAAAAAAGGAATTGAATGACTTGTTCGAAAACATCCGAGTTTTTTGAAAATTCATGTGACCTATCTATATTTCCATCTTTGAATGTAACAAAATGATAAGATCACTGGATGTCTCAATAAGCTTCCATGGTCGTGGAAATTAAGAATTCACACAAAACGTTCAGAGAACAAAATACCAGAACTTAGAGGAAAGTTCAAATGAATTTAACCTGAGGCAGTTTGTCTATGAATTTAGCAGCATTGGCAAGCTCAGCAGCAGCCCTTATTTCTTCAGTGGTTGCACCATCCTTCCCATAGGCTATATTATCTTTAATGCTACAAGTAAATAAAACGGGTTCCTGGCTGACAAGGCCTATTTTCTGTCTGATCCATTTCAGCTGGAACTCTTTGAGATTAATGCCATCAATAAGAACTTCGCCAGCTTGGGGGTCATAAAATCTCTCAATCAAACTGATAACTGTTGATTTACCACTTCCACTCTCTCCAACCAAAGCAACAGTTGCACCACTAGGTATTGAGAGAGAAAATCCATGGAATATTTGTTCATCCGGTCTTGCAGGATAACTAAAATAAACATCGCTCAGTTCTATGTCTCCACGGATATCAAGTAATTGTTTCCCATTAGTGTCATAAGCATCAATCTCTGGCTTTCTGTCAATTGTCTCAAACATCTTATAAGCTGCAGCTTGTCCAGCAGCAAATGCACTCAAGCATGGAGATGCCTGCCCAAGAGACCTAAAAAGTTATCAAAGAAACATTGTTATATGATTATATCTCCATCTTCTGAAGCATCACATATCAACTTTTGGACTGAAGGGGGGAGGGAGAGTAGTCAGTAGATCACGCAAACATGTTAACTAGTACAATAGTGCTAGGATCAACAAATTTGTTCATTAAACTTTACTGATATGCAACTTACATGGAGCCAGTCAACACAGCGAAAACTATATTAATGACTTCCCCTCCTGTATATCCTCTTTCAAGTATCATCTTTCCTCCAAACCATACCGCCAGAGCATAACTACACATTACAATCAGCATAACCGAACCCATTCCGAACCCAGATGCCAAACCCTCTTGCACACCGGAGTTGTAAGCTTTAATTAAGGAGTTGTTGTAATCAGCTATAGCTTGCTTTTCTCCTGTAAACGATGCAACCTGAATTGGGAACACCAATTAGTTTTAGTTCTACACTAAGAAAATAGAAATAATAAATTTCTGTTTTAATGATCTTAAAGACAAGTAGGCCTACTGTTCTGATTGAACCAATTGTCTGATCTACCACAGTTGCTGCCACTGAATAAGCAGTTTGTCCACTGGATGCCAACTTTGATATAATGATGCCCATGACGGCACCAGAGAATACGAGAAGGGGGATAGAAGATAGCATGACAAGGGTGAGAAGCCATCCCTTAATAAATGCTATAACAAAGCCTCCTACGAATGTTGCAACTAACTGGATAAAACTTCCTACCTGCAATAAGAAAATGAAAGAAATAAGAGGTTACTGGAGAAAATAGCAACAGGTAAAGGCTTTTGTGTGTGGCATGTAAATACCTTCTCGCCCATGGCCTCTTGAATGAGCACAGTATCACCAGACATCCTCCCAACAATTTCCCCAGTGTTAATTTCTTTATCAAAAAAGCCAACATCTTGCCTCAATATTGTTTTCAAGTATAAACTTCTTATTCGAGCAGCCTGTCTCTCTCCAGTGACCATCCAGCAAGACATCTCTGGCATATAGAACAAGCTAATCATCTCAGTTCCCATAAAGCCAAATTATTCGTTTGATGCACCAACAGAGAGTTCAGTGTACTTACGTAGAAATGCAGCCGCAGCTGCTCCCACAGCCAAGTAGATAAACTTTTGAGACACCTGAGAATGTTGAATTGGCCAAATTATTTCTGATCCTTGTTCATTATAATTTCAACTAAGTTAGAGGAACCAGAGAATCAAAATAGATGCTAAAAGCAGAAGTAAGCTGCTCAGTTGTCACAGGTCTGATAGAACTGGATAGAACAATATACATAATATTTACCTTGGAAACTGCATCAACCACTTCTTTATTATTTCCAGTTTGTCCAAAGGAATTAATCACATCTCCAAAGATTATGGTCATTAGAGGGAAAGAGGCCCCATTTCCAATAGCACTGATTGTACCAACAGACATTAGCAGGTAATCCAAGGAATCAGCAAAGGAGAAAAGCTTGTAATATGGTACTGTTTTGGTGCCATCCTCCTTGCTCTTGCTTGTATCTTGGGGGTCGTTTTGAGAGTCCTCCACTGCTGAGTGGCTGTTCGATGCTGCCTTGCCCTCCTCCTTGATTACATCTCCATCCGCAGGATTCTCCTCAGCCATGTTTTTCAAAGCAATAGTATTTCAGTAAAGTTTTCTATATTTTACAACAGGCACCTCGGAGAAGTAAGTTGCAACTATATTTTGACAGTAAGCAACTCAAACTTGGATAACGAGATCAGAGCTGCAAGAGAACATTTATAGATTGAATTAGAAACCAGGCACAATTTTTTGTTTGTTTTTCGGGCACAAAATTGACTACATAAACCAAGGAACGTATGCCAGCTTCCATGATCAGTCAGCAAAAATATAAAAAACGCACCTATTCCAATATTCTTTTTTTTTTTTTGTGTGTGCGAGTGTTTGTGTTTGTGCACGTGTCAGCACTAGAAAACCTGTTGCCGATTTAAGTGGTACAGAATGTGTACATTTTGATTACAGACAGGAAAATAAAACAGAGGAACAACAGAACAAGTAATAACTGCAGCAACTGTGAGAAGGGTTTGTTGCAATAAAATAAAATGAAAATATCAAAACCAAACCAAACCTTAAGAAGCCTCACACAGGCACAGCAGGCATGCAAAATGCAAGCAATGAGAAATCATAGAGAAGCCTCACACAGCTAATGCATGCTCTAAAGGTGAGAAATTTAAAGACGAGACATAACCACAAACAACAGAGAAACAACTTCACAAAGTGTTGCAGGAAACATTAATATCACCAAAAGATCAATATACTCACTGAAGAGGAAACAAGTTTACCACATTCTAGGAAATGGGTTGATGAAGTTGTTGGATACATGGTTAGTCAAACATTAAAATTATCCAGAAAAAGAAAAAAAGTTGACACTTCTTTTTCTTTTTTCTTTTTTCTTTTTTGGAATATGGAAATATGATTAAAATAGAATACATGGAAATGAAAATAAGGAATAAGAGGTCCTGGTTCAACCTAGGCACTTGCGAATAAAGTAGAGACTCTGCTTGGGAGAGGTCCCCGCTTTGCGTCCGACTGTACCTCGAGGGATTTAGTCTCCGCAGTCGCGCGAGGATACCCTGGGAAACCAAAAATAAGGAATAAGACAAGCTGGTAGCAAAACAAAAACTATGGCATGGAATATGAAATGAGGTGTTTGTCTATTATTGAGGAGAACAATTTCAACCAATGCAATTTGGATAGTTGGGTCTTAATGTCTTAGCAAAAGACAAAGAAGGAATCTTTGAACTTCTTGGAAGGTTAGGAATGGATTTGATGTCCTTGATCTTTGCTTATTGGCCCAAGTTTTTCTTAAGGCTAAACTGTCGTTTTGCCCTTGAACTATACCATAATTGTCAATTTCTTCCTTAAACAATTTTTTCAATAAATTAAGGACTTAAACTATATGAAATTGGTCAATTTGAGACTTGTCGTTAATTTTTTGGATGATGTCCATCCAAATTTCAATCACACGACCTGCACATAGCCAGTTTTAAAGTGAAAAATTGTAAGAAAAATTAGAAGAAAATTTATATAAAAGAAAAAAAGTCAAAACAGGGGAGAAAAAGTTCCTTCGAATGGTTTGGCTTTGAAATTGGATGTATTTATTTTGAATGGGAAAACAATTAACTTTCATCTCAGGTAGTAGCAGTTGCACTAACTAGGTCCCGCCATGGATGAATTGAATTAAAATCTGACTGAAGACTGTATATTTGAATACGAATACAAATTGAAGTTGGATTGGGAAAAAGGAATTGGGGATTTTATTAAGAAGGACCATTGGCAGCTCATTGGATGACATTTCCTTATGCACATTTACTTATTATTTTCTGAGTTCAGTACTAATAATAGAGTCTTGTTATTCAAGCTAAATACCAAATCATGTAGTGGGAAAATTTTATGTAAATCAATCCTAATTTATAATGAGTTTGATTCACAAGTGTTCTGTTGCTCCAAGTGGAGCTTACAAGAAAGAAAGATAATTAAAAAAAATGATCTATTCCTATTGGTAATTTACCTCTCTGAATAAAATTACATTACATACTTTCTTTTTCTTCGGATAAAAAGAATATAAAAGCTGTCTAAGATGAGGCACTTGCATGCAATGCTACCAAAGAAGCATAAATGCCATCCTCGATACCGATCAAAGTTTTATGCTTTCCTTTCTCTGCAATGACTCCATTTTTCACCAATGCGATTACATCCGCACCCTTTATTGTGGATAACCGATGGGCAACCATGATTGTGGTTCGATCCACCATGATTTGGTCCAATGCATCTTGAACCACTCGTTCCGATTCAGCATCAAGAGCACTTGTGGCTTCATCTAGTAGTAGTATCTTTGGTGCCTTCATTATAGCTCGTGCAATTGCCACCCTTTGCTTCTGTCCACCGGACAATTGAATCCCCCGCTCTCCTACTATTGTATCATAACCCTGCATTGTTTTTCCAAACTTAACATGGTTAATCTTCAACGTTCCGAATAAAATTTTGTGAATTTTCATCAACTAGTCCTCCTCATTTATGCAGTACCATGGCAATAGATTATATTATAGTATTTATGGCCAAAGGAAATTGACAAGCTTATTAATTTTGTAGTGCCTACCTGTTGTAAACTACTGATGAACTTGTGAGCATTTGCCAATTCTGCAGCAGCAATAATTTCAGCCTCCGTTGCATTCCCTTCCTTTCCATATGCAATGTTGGCTCTGATAGTTTTATTAAACAATACAGGCTCCTGGCTCACCAGTCCCATTTGCTGTCTCAACCACTTGAGCTGTAGCTTTTGGATTTCAACTCCATCTAATGTAATGTGACCTGCATCAGGGTCATAAAATCTCTGCAACAGTGAGACGACTGTTGATTTCCCACTTCCACTTTCTCCAACCAAAGCAACTGTCTGAATAACATAATTCAAATTTGTAAGTCACAGAAACTTGAATTAGACTACGAGGTCCAAATCTTATGCATTGTTTGAAATCAGTAAAAGAACAAAACTGTTACCAAGTTACCTTGCCATGATGAATGGTCAAGCAAAGATCCTGGAAGATTGATACATCAGGTCTAGTTGGATACTTGAAACTGACATGGCGAAGTTCAATTTCTCCCTTCAAATTTTTGTTTTAAAGACAAGTAGGCTTACTGTTCTGATTGAACCAATTGTCTGCTCAACCACAGTTGCTGCCACTGAATAAGCAGTTTGTCCACTGGATGCCATCTTTGATATAAGGATGCCCATGAAGGCACCAGAGAGGACAAGAAGGGGGACAGAAGATAGCATGACAAGGGTGAGAAGCGATCCCTTAATAAATGCTATAACAAAGCTGTTGTGAATTGAGAACAAACTCAACTCACCCTCCCCTAATGATGTTGTTGTTGATGGACTTTGTGACACACACAATGAATGGATGAATCACACACACACACACACACACTTGAGACAACAACCAAGCACAAAGTGACACAAGCATTTATAGAGGTTCAGCAAATGCCTACATCCTCTTGGTGATCCCCTTGAGAAATTCACTTCATGAAAGAATAAGTTACAACTTTGGTTTACAAAGAAACCCCCTTAGAACTCTATTCTCTCCCAAGCTCTCTTTTCTCTCACACCCCTTTCTCAACACTTTGATGCACTTGTGAACACTCTCACAACCCTTGGTGTTTCCCCCTTTATGTCTAGACTAACAAGACTACAACTCAGCTCCTCAAGAACTGATTTGCCCTCTCTCTCTTCCTCCCTTGGTGAGATAACCTCCATTTGAACACAATAGCTCCCAGCTACTTGACAACTTTGAGATTAACCACACACTTGTTGTTTTGCATCTTCACTTTCTTTTGTAGGCAAACCTTTGGACTTTGTAGAGGGCTACAATTACTCATTCACGTTCTTGCTTTCAGCTACCCACCTAAACACAAGGTTAGGCAAACCAGAAAACAAGCCATAAAGCATACACCCTTTGTCCCCTTGTCTCCCACCTAGAAAACCCTTTGGTGCAAGTCAACAAAACAACATTCAATGGTGTTCCAGCTTCTAAGGCACGTTGCCAAACTTCCTAGAACCCATAAAACACTTGGAAGCTCGAGGGATTGGGTAGGGAACCAACACATGTGAAAGGCACCTTGAAAAACGCATGGAAAAACGACACAGCGCGTCTGCGACCGGTCGCATTGCAATCTGTCTGAAAACGACCGGTCGCTGGTCACGATTTCCAGCTTCTCCTCCAGACTTCGAATCTGTTTCAAAACGACCGGTTGCAAATACCCAGCAACCGGTCGCCTCCTCCTTCACTTGCATACTAAATGTGAGCCAATTTTACAACAAAAGCAGCCTACGAATGTTGCAGTTAACTGGATAAAAGTTCCGGCCTGCAATAAGAATATGAAAGAAATAAGAGGTTATTGGAGCAAATGGCAATAACTTAAAAGGCTTTTGTGTGGCATATGTAAATACCTTCTCGCCCATGGCCTCTTGAATGAGCACAGTATCACCTGACATCCTCCCAACAATTTCCCCAGTGTTAATTTCTTTATCAAAAAAGCCAACATCTTGCCTCAATATTGTTTTCAAGTATAAACTTCTTATTCGAGAAGCCTGTCTCTCTCCAGTGACCATCCAGCAAGACATCTCTGGCATATAGAAAAATCTAATCATCTCAGTTCCCAAAAAGCCAAATTATTTGTTTGATGCACCAGCAGGCAGTTCAGCGTACATGTCGATTCCAGAAGATGGAAATAGAAAATAAGTGTTAAGAACACAGACAGGAAAAGGAAACAGAGCAAGAAAAGAACAAGTAATAACAAAAATACTATACCCAAACCAAACATTAAGAAGCCTCACACAGCAGGCAGTGGGAATGCTGAGAACAAAACTTCACAAACACAATTTGAAACTAACTAAAACGAAACTAGGAATCAAACGAAGGAGAAAAGAGAAAGAAACCAAGTGGGCAGCTAATGCATGCTCAAAAGTTGAGAAATTTAAATAGAAGAGACATAACCACAAACAGCTGAGATACAAACTTCAAAAAGTGTTTCATGAAACATTAATATCACCAAAAGATGAAGATACTCACTGAGGAGGAAACAAGTTTACCAACTTTCAGGAAATGGGTTGATGAAATTGTAGTACTTTCCCCCCGAAAACATTGCTTTTATAAGGCAGCACATCAGCCTACAGCCTACCAACTAGAAGATAGTGTGGATACAAGATTAGTCAAACGTTCAAACTCTTCTTGATGGCTTGCTTAGGAATTTATTAGGTTGAATTTTCTTTATATTTTTTCTTTCCAAAACTAAGGAAATTAAATTAGAAGTATGAACCAATGTAGGGTTTTAATATATGTGCAATGTCAACACAGAAAAACATACATAGATTGAATATAAACTTGAATCACTCTTGAAAAAGAAGTCGATCGAAAAAAACAAAATATTAATATGCCCCTGCAAATACGCAACATAGCAACTGAATTTGTTCATTACTATATTTCTCAAAGATAACACTTTAAAGATAACTTAAATATGAATACACTGTTGAATACTATAACGACCAAGTGCATTTTTCGTACAATAATAACATCCTTAATACAAGACACAAGTCTCTTCCCACCAGTGTTAAATTGAGTGAACCATCCAAAATAAAGAGAAGATTACAGCGTTCGAGATTGTCGCATAGATGACACAAGAGAAGATATACAAAATGAGATGTGCAATGATATCTGAGAGAGGGAATGGACCACTTGAATTTCTGTGTTATCAGTCAACAAGGTCCCCTGCAGAGCTGAACATCTACCAACCTGAACCCAGTTTTGCAGTGTCACTGACATCTGGCCCCGCAACCACACATGCACACATCAGACACTTGAGAGAGAGAGAGAGAGAGAGAGAGAGAGATTTGCAGCTCAGATACTATGCTGTGTGTGGGAACCTAATTAATTCGTAAACCTAGGTCAAATAATTCCTTCTCAATTTGGGGATTGTTTGACCTAATTAGGAATTATTCAATTTAATTGGGGGTTACCCAATTAAATAGAATGTTACCTAATAGGGTTGAGGATTGATTTGATTCCTACGAATATTCTCAATTAATGGAGGAGTTACCTAATTAAATTAGGTATTGATTTGATTGCTATCCTGATTAGGGATTTGATTTAAATCAAATAAATCAAATCCCTAATTAGTGAAATCTCGCCAAATTGGGGAGGAATAATTCCCTTCCATCTACGGAATTATTCCTCTAAACCCTAGCTCCCGAGACCTCTATAAAAGGATGGCCACATACAAGGGTTGAGGTAGGTCTAAAATTACTACCAAATCTCTCCAGAGATTATTTCTCACAAACCCTAGCCGCCACTCTCTCTCTCCCTTTTACACAAGGCTCCGGCCACCACTCACGGCTCCGGCCACTCGTTTCCACCACAAACACATATAACTCTGGACCCTATTTTAGCTATCGTTTCTTTATATCGATTGAACTGAACTTAGGCATCGGAGGGCCTTTGGCCAACACCCCCCGGGTGTGGTCCTCTCATTTGTTCTATTTTGCAGGGAGAAAGAGAGGCGGAGAAGACGAAGGATTATTCCAATCGAATATTCCCTTGGGAGGAAATTTGCTCCCACAAATTGGTGCTTTCATTGAGAGCACGAGTTATACTCAACGCGTGCTCAAGGAATCCGTTCCTCCTATTTTCCAATCCACCGAAGCCTTCCAAACAACCATGGTTGGAAGCATGAAGACGAGGGGCAAAACCGCCGCAATGGCAAAATCCGCGACGGCCCAAAGCCACTCCACCCATGGACCCGCGATCGACATGGTGGCGCCACCACCTCTCACCACCGTGCCACCTACCGGACTCGTAGCCATGACCACCGCGCCGGCCACCGCAGTCACCCAAGGCCCCTTGGCCGGACCCAGCCACCCTCGTGGCTCCATCGCCGAGTATGGTGGAACCTCCCATCAAGATGGGCTCGTTACCACTGCTGACCTAGGCCCAATCTTGGAGCAACTTCATCCATTTCCTCCGTTGCATCGGCGCTCGACGCACGCTCTCGCGTACATCTCTAATGAAACCCTAGCCCGTATGCAGTTGGGCTCCACACACTTCTCTCCTCCCGATCCACGAAGCCAAGCAGACCTTAATCAGAGAGTTGACCAGCTAGCTCAGAAAGTTGACCAGCTCCTCAACCATATGAACTTAGCTCAAAACCTTGGCCTTGGACCACTGGGCGAAGAGAGAAGGAAGGACAACTGCGCCAACGGGCGGATCGACGGGTGCCGAGCAGGTCAAGAAGGAATGAGCAGACAAGGAGAGGGACAACAACGTGATCAGCTCGCCAACATGTCAAAAGCATCCGCAAGCCACACTCAGAGCAACGTGCGAGAAAGGTCAGGCCCGAGACTCGATGTCCGCGCCCGCCTGGGCCCGAGACTTGATGTCCGCGCCCACCTGGGCTCGCAGAGGAATGCTCTTCAAAGGCTAGGTTCCCAGGGAGGTCAACCCGACAACCTTCACAGTGAGGATCACGAGGAAAAGCGCTCCGCTGCTCACTCTCGAAGAACCGATTCTCGTCGACAAGCTACGGAGGATCACTCACAAGCGCAGTCCACCAACACGCCGCCTAGGCAACGCAGCCAAGAAGCTCGAACCTTGCGGATCAACGAGGAGGTCAATCAACGTCGCCCAGACGCGAGGGTCGTCGACGTGTTCGACCAGCAATGCGTGCAGAGGACGTTAGGAAGCTTGTGAATGACCAACTCCGACACTTGAAACTGGCGACAACTTCGAGGATGCCCTTCGCAAGGAGATGGACCAAGCTAACTCCACGCCTTTCACTGTCAAAATTGAGCAGGCGGTTCCCCCGAAGCGGTTCTCGACGCCTTCATTTACACCATTCAAGGGAGACTCCGATCCCGAGAGCCACCTAAAACACTTTAAAAGTGTCATGATCCTCCACAAGGCCGAAGACGCGTTGATGTGCAAGGTGTTTGTGATGACCCTACGGGAGCAGCTCAGGACTGGTTCCACACCTTACCATCTGGGTCGATCGACGGCTTCAAGGAGTTGGCATACGTCTTCGCGAAAGAATACACGTTTTACCGAACAATCAAGAAGAACCCCGACCACCTGTTCAACCTGCGCAAGAAGTCTGACGAATCCTTCGAGACTACATCAAGAGATTCAAGGCAGAAAAAGCCAACATCGTAGGATGTGACGACCGAATCGCGTCCTCTGCTTTCAAGTAAGGCCTTCCAGCTGAACACGACTTATACCGCGAGCTGACTATCACTCTCAGCCGAGACTCTGGCAGAGGTCTCGCAACCGCGGAACGCTATGCGCTCTGGGATGACGATCGAATCGCCGCAAAGAAGTCTACTAAGCAGGAAGATCAACCAACCAAGAGGGCAGGCCAAAAGAACGACGGGTTCAGCAACGGAAACAAGGACAAACGCAGGCCACGCCCAAAAGAAGACGCGGCAACATGAGAGAATTACACCAAATTCTCCATCCCCATACACCAAATCTTAGCCCAAGTGAAGGACAAACCTTGGGTGAGGAAGCCGTTGCCCTTGAAAGGAGATCCGGACAAGAGGGATACCAGAAAATATTGTGCCTTCCACGGGACGCACGGGCACACAACAAACAACTGCTTTGCTTGGAAAACGCACCTTGAGGAACTCGTGAGGGAAGGTCACTGCACGGAGTTCATTGCGAAGCAAGCCATCCAGCGGATAGAGGATCGCGACACCACCAAGGAGCCACCTCAGAAGGTCATAAGGATTAACACAATCCTCGCCGACTCCGAAGAAAACTGGGTCTGAACCAGCAAAGAAAAGAAGAGGAAGATCAAGCAGGCCATGGTGGTCTCCCAAGTCTCGACCGACCTTTCCCTGTTGGAAGACGACCCTATGATCGGCTTCCAAGAAGAAAGATCTGATCGGCCTCGACATGCCGCACAACGACGCCCTTGTCGTCAGCATTCAAATCGCTGAGGCCATGGTCGACCGAATCCATGTGGACGAAAGCAGCGCAGCCAATATCCTGCAGTTGACCGTCATCCAGAAGATGGGCTTGGAAGCAAAGATCAACAAATCAGCCAAGTCGCTGAACGGCTTCAATGGCGCAACGACAGTTACCGTGGGCACAATAGAGCTCGACGTCTACTCCCCACCTGTAATCAGCTCACAAACATTCATGGTCATTGACGAAGTCTCACCCTACAATGGCATCCTGGGCAGACCATGGATTGGTAAGATCAACGCCATCACCTCCGCCACTCATCAGAAAATTCGCTACCCAATTCCTGGGGGCGGTGTCGACCAGATCAACGCGACCAGGCAATGGCGAGGAAATGCTCAGCTCAAGGGCTGAAGAAAAGCAAGCCAACACAGTTCCTCCCTGTGAATCAAGCAGACTTGGAGGAAGTAGAACAACCAGATCCCACTCTTAGCTGCCGACAGGCCAGAAGGGGAAGGGAATAGCTATCCCCTTATAGCAATCAAAGCATCAGGACCAAGTCGAGGAAATCCGTCCGGAGGTCTCCCCTGAAGAAGGATGGAAGCCCGAAGAGGACGTCGAGCTATTACCCTTGGATCCTGACTAGCCAGACAAAAAGCGCGGATCGGCTCTGCGCCTAAGCCCAGAATGAGAAGAAGGAGCTGACCACTTTCCTCCAGAATAACAAGGACATGTTCGCATGGTCACCATCAGATATGCCAGGCATCGACCCAAATATCATCTGCCATCGACTCCACGTCAACCCTGCCAAGCAAGCCAGTGGCACAGAAGAGACGCAACTTCGCCCCAGAGCTGGTCGTAATCATTAAAGCTGAAATCGACAAACTTCTAGCAGCCGGCTTCATTGAAGAGGTCTCCTACTCGGAGTGGTTGGCCAACGTTGTTTTAGTGGCCTAACAAGAAAAGGGCAAATGGAGAGTTTGCGTCGACTACACTGACCTCAACAAGGCATGTCCTAAAGACAACTTCCCGTTGCCGAATCGACCAACTCGTGGATTCCACCTCCGGCAATCAGCTCTCAGCTTCATGGACGCCTACTCCGGCTACAATCAAATCATGATGCACGAGGATGACAAGGGGAAAACTTTTTTCATCATCGAGAGAGGGACCTATTGCTACAAGGTCATGCCCTTTGGGCTAAAGAACGCCGGAGCAACATACCAAAGACTCGTGAATAAAATCTTCAAGGAACCGATCGGCAAGACTATGGAAGTCTACGTGGACGACATGCTGGTCAAAGCCCCAAAACGTGCAGATCACATCAAAAACCTCGCCGAGGCATTCAGCTTGCTACGCCAGTATCGCATGAAGTTGAATCCAAGTAAATGCATGTTTGGCGTATCGTCCGGCCGATTCCTAAGGTACCTAGTCACGCAACGAGGTATCGAGGCATACTCTCGGCAAATCAAAGTCATTCTCGAGATGAAGTTGCCATCCACAATGAAGGAAATACAAAGTCTGACGGGCGGAGCGCGGCCCTCAATCGATTCCTCTCAAGATCTACCTGACAAGTGCATGCCATTTTTCAAATCTTTGAAAAAAGGACAAAGAGACAAGTGGGATGAGGAGTGCGAAGTAGCTTTTCAGAATCTGAAGACTTCCCTCACTTCACCTCCCCTGCTCTCAAAACCAGTCCCAGGTGAGGACTTGTTCGTATACCTGGCAGTGTCCAACTCGACCGTTAGCTCAGCTCTCATTCAAGAAGAACTAGGGGCCCAACATCCGGTATTCTACACATCAAAAGCTCTCCTCGATGCAGAGACTCGCTACCAGAAATTGGAAAAACTTATTTTGGCCCTTGTAGTTTCCGCGAGAAAGTTACAACCCTACTACCAAGCTCACCGAGTCATCGTCATGACCGACTTTCCTTTGAGATCAATACTTCACAGCCTTGACGCTTCCCAGCGACTCATGAAATTGGCTATAGAACTAAGCCAGGATGACCTCCTCTACCAGCCAAAGACTGCAATAAAAGCCCAGGCTCTAGCAGACTTTGTGGCAAAATTCACCTCATCAGCCGAAGAAGAGAAGCTGGTCAACCATAAGAAGGAAAGTTCAAAAACAGATGACACATCCGCTGAAACTGGCCAACCCACAGACATGTGGCAATTGCACGTAGATGGAGCGTCAAACCAAAAAGAAGCGGGAGCAGGCGTCGTCATCATCACCCCAGATGGGACCTTATTGGAGCAGGCCATCAGGCTTGGTTTCCCAGCCTGCAAACAACGAGGCAGAATACGAGGCATTGCTCGCCGACCTGCGCTTAGCAAAGGAACTAGCAATTAAGAAGCTAACCATCTACTTAGATTCTCAACTGATCACGAATCAAGCCTCAGGTGAATACATGGCGAAGCACCCAAGGATGATCTTGTACCTTGACAAAGTCCAAGAGCTATTAAAGGTGTTTCCTACCTTCACTATCCAACAGGTGCCTCGGGCAGAGAACGCACATGCAGATGCCCTGGCAAGCCTAGGATCTGGATCCTGGATACCCAATTCAGACGCTCCATCCCGATTCGAACACTTAGACCGACCAAGCATTGAAGAAATAGAGCCAATCGACACAATGCATGTTGACGAGGACCCCAGCTAGCAAGACCCCATCATCGACTACCTGATGAATGGAAATCTACCAACGGACAAGTCCGAAGCCAGAAAAGTCCAGCAGAAAGCCGCGAGATACTACATGCATGGCAACAAGCTCACCTGCATAAAGTACCCTCAGACACTCGAGGTCCTTTGCGAAATTCACGACGGCGAATGTGGCAACCACTCTGGGGGCAGATCACTCGCTCAGAATGCTCTAAACATAGGCTACTGGCCTACCATGCGCCACGACTCCACTGAATATGTCAAGAAATGTGATTGCTGCCAGCGATACAAGCCAATTCCTAACCTGCCTGCCGAAGTCTACCATTCGCAAAACAATCCATGAGCATTGACCTAGTGGGTCTCTTGCCACCGGCGCCCGCAAAGAAGGATATGATGATTGTTGCCACCGATTACTTTACTAAATGGACCAGAGACCGAAGCTCTATCCTCTACTGAAGAAGCATATGTGGAACGATTCATCTCTGGAGAAACATCATCTGCCTATTTGGTTGCCCACAACTACCAGCTACCGACAATGGCTCACAATTCATCGACAAGCAGATGACTGAGCCCTGCACATTTCTGAAGAAGAGAACCATCTACTGCAAATTCCAGCATGTGCCACAACAAAAGACAGTTGCCCATAAGGCGCGTCCTTCGGGAGACGACCAAAGCGTCCTTTGGGAGACGCAGCCCATAAGAAGCGTCCTAAGGGAGACGCAGGGTGCGCCAGGAATTTCCTAAGGGAGGTATCCAGGTTCCTATCCGTTTCCTAAGGGAGGCAGGATAGTCACACAGTTGCCCATAAGCAGCGTCCTACGGGAGACGCAGGGGCGACGACCAAAGCGTCCTTCGGGAGACGCAACCCATAAGAAGCGTCCTAAGGGAGACGCAGGGTGCGCCAGGAACTTCCTAAGAGAGGTATCCAGGTTCCTATCCGTTTCCTAAGGGAGGCAGGATAGTCACACGGTTGCCCATAAGCAGCGTCCTTCGGGAGACGCAGGGCGACGACCAAAGCGTCCTTCGGGAGACGCAGCCCATAAGAAGCGTCCTAAGGGAGACGCAGGGTGCGCCAGGAATTTCCTAAGGGAGGTATCCAGGTTCCTATCCATTTCCTAAGGGAGGCGGGATAGTCACATAGTTGCCCATAAGCAGCGTCCTTCGGGAGACGCAGGGCGATGACCAAAGCGTCCTTTGGGAGACGCAGCCCATAAGAAGCGTCCTAAGGGAGACGCAGGGTGCGCCAGGAATTTCCTAAGGGAGGTATCCAGGTTCCTATCCGTTTCCTAAGGGAGGCAGGATAGTCACACGTTGCCCATAAGCAGCGTCCTTCGGGAGACGCAGGGGGCGACGACCAAAGCGTCCTTCGGGAGACGCAGCCCATAAGAAGCGTCCTAAGGGAGACGCAGGGTGCGCCAGGAATTTCATAAGGGAGGTATCCATGTTCCTATCCGTTTCCTAAGGGAGACAGGGATAGTCACACAGTTGCCCATAAGTAGCGTCCTTCGGGAGACGCAGGGGCGACGACCAAAGCGTCCTTCGGGAGACGCAACCCATAAGAAGCGTCCTAAGGGAGACGCAGGGTGCGCCAAGAATTTCCTAAGGGAGGTATCCAGGTTCCTATCCGTTTCCTAAGGGAGGCAGGGATAGTCACACAGCTGTCCATAAAGAGCGTCCTTCGGGAGATGCAGGGCAGCGACCAAAACATTCGACAGCATATGCAGACCACGCCCAGGAGTCTCTTAAGGGGGACCCTGGCAACTATAAATCTCCAAAAGAAGATGCCCAATCGAAATACAGGCTGGTTACTCAGGGCAGTTCACAAGTCAATATGCAAATTGAAGTTGAAAAAATAACCGAAATTTTCATAGCAAGCTGACCAACCGGCCAAGTTCAACAAAAGGGAGATGGTCAGACAAGACCAATTATTCTAAACAAGAAAGCAGACTACAAAAGCTGAAAATAAATAAAGGAGTCTTCATTTACTCTGAGACGCCACCAGGAGATCCCTCATCTCCAGCCTCTTCGGCATCCGCTTATCAGCCACATTCTCAGCGCTCTCCTGCTTGATCTTCGACGTCCTGCACCGCCTCATCTGCTGCATCCTCCTCTGCTTCATCCTCTTCAGCTATCGCATCTTCGGCTGCCTGCTCTTTAACTCCTGCCATGTTCACAGCATTAACCCTCACTTTGCACATGGAACAAGTCAGAACAGAGCATCTCAATGTCTCCATCTCTATTGCAGACTTGTTATAGGCGCCAAAACGTAGCAAGAAGCTTGGCATTACCAAATGAGACGTCAGCATCCTTGCACTCAAAACGGAAGTAGGCATCTTTTCGACTAATCAAGTCACCAGCAAAAGAGGGGGCAACAGGAGACTGGAAAATGTGCTAAGATCACCAGCCTGACGGATGTGATCGACCAACTGAGCATAGGAGGCCGAGTTTGATAGGAAGTTCGTCTTGAGTAGATCAGACATGCATGCATCCCCTGCAAGGCTAGACTGGTTCACCTTGAGATCAACCGCCGATACCGAAGAAGAACCTTTGGCCCGGGTAGACGACTCTCTCATCTTCTTAGCCTCCGCCAACCTCACCTGCAAAGAGGTCAATGATGTAGAATCAACTCCACGCTTGACTGCCCGTGACTCGCAAGCTGGATCATGAGCAGGACCTCCCGCTCCGATCTCCATCTTTTGACAGAGATGCAGGCGACTCGAACTTCGAGGAGGAATGTCTACATCTATTTGACGCTCGCAGAACTGAGATTGGGCACGAGCTGCTTCATGAAGCAGATCATGGTTTTCAAGCTTGTCAGCAGAAGGCTGGGGCAGAACACCCCGAACACTGCGCATGCCACCAACCTTTAGGCTATATGCGTCCATGAGATATTTGGCCCTGGCAGATGATGACGGAGCAGACCCCGTTGGAGTCTTCTCAGCATAAGGGAACCTTGGCTTCTTCCTCAATGTAGACACATTCTCTCCCTGCGAAGGAGTAGCTTCATTTCTTGAAGACTTGGCAGCAGCCTTTCTCTTTGGGTGAGATTCGCAGAACACTTCTCCTGCCAGCTGGCAGGATCATCAAAGTCTGGACCATTCAGCTTCCATCTCTCAACATCCGGGGCTGGGGGCAGACCACCAACTTTCTCCGGATACTTGCCGAGCTGACGAGGCCCGCAACGCATGAGGCCAAGCATGTACTAGCCCAGACCTCCAACGATAGGCAGGAGCTGGTCCACCTGCGCGCACCTGCTCCACCACGGCTGCCGCCCACTACTAGCTGTCACCTGTCACGACGACAACTAGTCGGGCTTCCCCTAGCTGATCCTCAAAGCAAAAAAGAAGAAAAAGAAATACACGTGCTCGACTTACCATGGGATGCACGGCGACTCCTCTCTTCGACAAGCAGTACAAATTCTCCAAGATCTCTCTCAAGCTAGAAAGTAGAGAAGTTAAGTTTGCGATGTGAAGAAGAGTGAAGAGAAGCCCTGCATTTATACATGTTCGGCATCCTAGGTCAAGATAGAATCGCAAGCCCATTCCTACTGGGAACCGAACTCCAAGTGCAAGTCATATACCTCCTCCACACAGGAGCCCAAATCCAAGAAGGAAGCCCAGTTACAGCTGGATAACCCAACAGATGATTTACATCTCCTACATGCCACCATGCGCCATGCAGAAGCTGGGGTCATTTGTGGGAACCTAATTAATTCGTAAACCTAGGTCAAATAATTCCTTCTCAATTTGGGGATTGTTTGACCTAATTAGGAATTATTCAATTTAATTGGGGGTTACCCAATTAAATAGAATGTTACCTAATAGGGTTGAGGATTGATTTGATTCCTACGAATATTCTCAATTAATGGAGGAGTTACCTAATTAAATTAGGTATTGATTTGATTGCTATCCTGATTAGGGATTTGATTTAAATCAAATAAATCAAATCCCTAATTAGTGAAATCTCGCCAAATTGGGGAGGAATAATTCCCTTCCATCTACGAAATTATTCCTCTGAAACCCTAGCTCCCGAGACCTCTATAAAAGGATGGCCACATACAAGGGTTGAGGTAGGTCTAAAATTACTACCAAATCTCTCCAGAGATTATTTCTCACAAACCCTAGCCGCCACTCTCTCTCTCCCTTTTACACAAGGCTCCGGCCACCACTCACGGCTCCGGCCACCCGGTTTCCACCACAAACACATATAACTCCGTACCCTATTTTAGCTATCGTTTCTTTATATCGATTGAACTGACTTAGGCATCGGAGGGCCTTTGGCCAACACCCCCCGGGTGTGGTCCTCTCATTTGTTCTATTTTGCAGGGAGAAAGAGAGGCGGAGAAGACGAAGGATTATTCCAATCGAATATTCCCTTGGGAGAAAATTTGCTCCCACACTGTGCCTGCTTGCAATGCGAATCCGCCGTCTTTCTTTTGCAATTAAAGTTAGGAATGCGATATTAGATGACTATTGTCCTTAGGACTCTATCTTGTATTTACGTTTATCCCATATGGGATTCCTCTCTTGGTTATATGATTACATTGTATTCTTATCATACTTTGTATAGGACTCTATCTGTAATACTATATAAATCAATACAATATGCCCTCATGATTATTGAGGCTTTAGCCCATACATTCCAATTCTTTCAGGCAACGAGATTTTCTTACACACACTGCCAATGTATCATAGGAATTCAAACTTGAAACCGTTAATATGTAAGTCAAGACAATTTTCCACTGAACTAGACCCCTTCATCACCTACCCTACTACCATCATATTGATTTGAATTATAAAATAAAAAAAAGTAAAAAACATTCCTCCAAAAAATTGAGACCGGTGGAAAGAAATCATTTTGGAGACGTAACAACACATGTGACTAGTGTATGAGTTTTGGAGGTAACTTGGAGTGTTGGGCATGCATATCAGTACATGCATGTGTGTTTAATAAAGGGATGGCATGAATACTTTTTTAGAAAGTTAGTCTTGGTGTGCAAACAAAGTGGAAGGAGCTATAATCTTTCATAACTTAACAAAAGACACCAGAAGAAATCTGACATCAGACATGACCAGGTGAGATGAGCTTGTATTTGGTAGAAAGTAGAAAGTAGAAACAGAGAAAATGAAAAGGTGAGATTATAATATTGTTAAGGATGCTTATGACTAATAATAGATTAATGAGTTAGTCTAATATGTTGCAGTGAATTAATATTATATATTCAGAAATAGATGTCAAGCAAACAGGGCGGAACTACCACAAGAGCTACAGTGAGTTGTAGTCCAGTAAGGTTTTTGGGTTAAAAAAGTATTAAACCTATATATTTTCCTTATTTCAAATATAGTCCAATATCTATTAACCTATTAAAGTCCAAAAATAATCCAATTTTTTATGAATTTAGTTGCGTGGCAATAATAAAAATACACATTAAAATAGGTACACTTTTAATTCTATTGTTGAACATATTTTCATTTTGATAATTTTGGTTACAAATTAATATGTATTTGTTTAAGTTAAAGCTTATTCGAAATCGCAAGGGGTTTGTAGCTTAAATAGTTAAGACCATTTACCCTTGTCTAAGGTTCGATTTTCCCTCCTCCAGTATCACTTGTATCCAAATAATTTTTTTTTAATTATTGAAAATTAGTTAATTGAACTATGAACTAGCATGGTTTACATGATTTAATGTATACTTTTATTTCTACAAAGACTAGAAATTGTAAGTACAAAAACAATGATCAATAAATTTCCAGATAATAAATACAGCTAGTCCAGTTGTTGAAAAATTCATGATTCTATCCTTGCAAGCAAAAAAGCATTTCTCATACAATAATAATATTTTTAAAAAAATGGGAAATTGAGCATGAAATCTAGTAGGGTTCAGTTTTTAAAGAATTTCAATCTGCTATGTGACAAATAGTCACTGCCTGACTGGTCCAGTTTGCAAAGGTGGCACTTTCCTCCCTCATGTTTTCTGGGAATCTGTAGATGGTCAAGGGGTACGGAAAATTGCTTCACAATAAAAAATGCAATTTTCCCTCTATGCTCAAGGGAAAATTGTAATTTCAGAAAAAGTAAATTAAATAAAATGACGTTTTGGGATGGGATGTTACAACCTACCCCCTTAAAAAAAATTCATCCCTAAAATTTCACTCTAATACGTTGAAAAGGTTTTGGTCACTTGTACGTTTCTTCCACACCTTACTCACGACACCATAACTTTTGACAACTCATTTCATTTATTCTCAACTCCTTTGTTTTGGTGCCTCTAGCACATTTCCAACTCCATTCCCAATATCTAACTTAAGAACACATAGATGGGCGGGGGCAACCATGTTTGATAATCTCAATACTAATAAGGAACCATCCGACCTTCAAAGATAAAAGAGTGCACTTAGTGTGCGCAGTCTACAGAATCACAAAACTATGCTCTATCACCAATTGACAGGATCTATCCCAAAAAAAAAGTAACCAAAATCTCCCTATGCCCAAAGGCAAAATTGTAAGTTTAGAAATAGTAAATTAAATAAAACAACATTTTGGGACGGGATGTTACAAAACATGACTGTGCAACAATTAGTCGCAAAAGTATGAGTTTTCAAGGAGGGTTGGTTTTGGTTGAAGAAGATTCAAATTGAAGCAATTCCAAGTTGGTGTGGTAGTTCACATACTCATACTATTGCACTGTTACTAGACTCGGGATGATTATCAAAATGTTATAACGTGCAAAAGAGTTGAATTTAATTATAAGATATTTTATTAAGTTTTTATTTTTATTTTTTATATAAGTAATATTGGGAAAGAGAATTGAACTTAGGACCTCGAACGCCACTTAAGCTACGAGGACTTACATATTTGATTAAGGTTGAGCTTAAATATAATTGATCAACCACACAAGTGAACTAAGCAAGATATGTGATGGGCCAAATAAGAAGAAAAGGAAGATGTGTGATTGGCCTCATATTCATTGGCACAGAAGGCCTCATTTATGGTTACATAACGTGAGCATGGGCTACGAATGAGTAAGGCAAGGCAATTGATTTATTTCCGGTCCATTTGAGATTCGATAATCTGATCAAATTATGAGAGTGTTGTTATTTCCACCAACTATTCTACTTTCTCCACCCACCTTATGTTTTCACATTCCAGTCAATTTTTACCCACAATCATTCCTGAAATGCCCCCAATATTTTGATCAAATTGACATTAATCTCATAGTTCGGTCCACTGCAACTGTATAACTAAACTATTGCTCCTCTTAATTTTCTCACTAATATGGTCATTGTTATTATAGAATTTTATGAAAGCTCATTTTGTTTTTTTATGCAAGCAAAATTAAGGGCGGGGAAATCGAATGTGAAACCTAATATACAGGGATAACAAAAATTCACTCATTTTAGATATATGGCGACATGACATAAATAATTTTTTGAAAACGTAGACATGTTTGCATAATTTTAGTAAGGTTAAGAAAGTTATGGTTAAACTTAAATCTAAGAAAATAAAGTTGACCTGAGATCAATTTATACCAAAAAAGGCGGAAAAATGGACCAAAGGTCCAAGGCCTTTTTTTGATCATTTATCACCGTTTGGTTCACAAAACGAATTTGAGGGAAAATCACTTCCCATATCATTTCCCAAGGGATGGAAAATGGAAGATTTATTTCCCATGTTTGGTAATGCCGAGAAAATAATGGGGAGATATCACTTTATTTCATTTTCCATATTTGTTTTGAGTAGGAATGGAAAACAAAATTTGTATAATTTTCCAATTATACCCATATTACATCAAATATAAAAAAAAGAATACATTTAATGATATATTGTAATTTCAAATTGTTAAAGGGCACAAAATGGTCATGAAAAATATGCATTTAATGTTGGCTCATTTTCGCAAACTTTTCCATGAGGGAAAACAAAACCCAAGTTCGGAGGAGGGCTTCACTTTCCCCCTACTTTTTCATGTGCCAGGCAACCATTTCCCATACTTGGACTTACCAAACCTGGGAAATCAATTGATTTTCCATTCCCATGCCTCCTTTCCCATGAACCAAATGGCTGTCACCATGGTTGCAAAGACTGACAAACCAAACTCCAAAGAGAGCTGCAGTCACAACCATGGAATGAAATGAAGTGCCAGTGCAGCAGCAGCAGTAGTAGCAGTAGCGGCGTTGATGAGAAGTCAGTGTTTTCACTCACCTTGTCAAGCAAGTACGAAGTTGATTATTTGGGAGAGAAAACCGAAGGGGATTTGAATGTCAAGGTGGAGCATCTTGAGTCCTTTGGTAACTTTCTTTCCTCTCCAATGCTCTATTTCGTTCTTTCAGTTTTGAAACTACAACCATATATATATATATGTGTGTGTGTGTGTGTGTGTAAAGTTTTGTTCTTTTCAATGAACCCATGTAGGAATTGATAGTCAAGCAACTTTAAAAGGTCCAATGGAGGAAGTGGCCAGGGTTGAGGCTGAAGAAGCTGAAGACTTGCTCAGAGACTTGGGTATCCCGGTGCTGTTTTTCAATTCCTTTTCCTGCATACATTTGGTCCTATATATGCATTACCTTATCTCTTTGCTTTCTTATCTTTTTCTTTAATATATGGTTCTCTTGAATCTTGAACCAAATGGATATCCCTCTTATCATTTGCTTATGGTATTACCACGTTCAATATTTATGTGCAGACTCCTTTTTCGTCAGGACAATCACCTCGTGGCATTTTTTGTAGCCGCACATTGAATCTTCAATCAATCAGTGCCATTGGATATGATATGGACTACACCTTGATGCATTATAATGTGATTGTAAGTGTCATCAGCTTAATATATGTTCTTATTCTCAGCATTAGTTGGCGCGCCAGCTTTGATGCAACATCAAGATCATATAGTTTTGCATGTGCAAGTGACTAGTGTTGCAACCTCAATACATTAGTAACCGTTACTATTCTGGCTATTGTGTGACATGGATTTGTATTTTGCAGGCTTGGGAAGGGAGAGCTTATGATTACTGTATGGAGAATTTAAAGAAAGTGGGTTTCCCTGTTGACGGTCTTGCGTTTGACCCTGACTTGGTAGCATCTATAAGCAAGTTAAATTTTTTTTGAGTATTTACATTTAAGCAAGTCATAAGATCTAATTTTCGTTTTTCCTTCCTACCTTTGTTCCATCCTTTCCCATAGGTTATTAGAGGCCTTGTCATAGACAAAGAGAAAGGCAACTTAGTGAAGCCTGATCGATTTGGTTATGTAAAGAGGGCTATGCATGGCACGAAGATGCTATCTAATCGAGCTGTAAGGTACACTATGAAGCTTTTATTTTGGTTAGTCTCATAGTGCAAATGCAAAGCAGACATTCAGTGTGCTGTTAAAACATTAGCAATAAGACTTCCTATGAAAGTTCCTATTATCAGATTTATTACTCTGGTCTTCCCTTGTACTATAACTTTGTGTATATGGCTCTTTTCTTCCAACATTATAATTTTTGGGAAAAGATGGAATCGTATATTCTATAGTGTGGCTTAACTTTTTACTCATTGAAGTGAGATGTACGGGAGGGAACTGGTGGACCTCCGGAAGGAAAGTCGATGGGAATTCCTTAATACACTGTTCTCCGTCTCATAAGCTGTCGCTTATATGCAGGTACTGTTTTGTCTTAGCTAGAGCACTGTTTTAACTTCTGACTCATTTTATTGCTATTATTTTTGTGGATTTAGTTTATTCGTATGCAGACATTGACTCGTGATTCTTTTCAGATGGTTGACAGATTGGATGATGGAACCATAGCAGCACAACTTGGTCCACTTGATTATAAAGGGCTCTATAAGGCAATATGTTGTGCCTCAATTTTATAGAGCCTGGTATTGGTTTTTTCTTGCTCCTTTTTAACCATTGACATGATTTCAGGCTGTTGGAAGAGCCCTCTTCAGGGCACATGTAGAGGGTCAACTAAAGGTTGATATATTTATGATTTGTGTATTAGATATGTAAGAATTGGTTCATGAGCATGAACTGATTGTGGTATATATGCAGAGTGAGATAATGTCTAAGCCTGAACTATTTGTGACACCTGATCCAGAATTACCCCTAGCTCTTTTGGATCAAAAGGAGGTACGTCTTATAGAAATTTATCTTTCAGTAGCGTGTGACATCATTTACCTCCTTATTTACTTTGACCTATTCGTGCGTTAGGCTGGTAAAAAGCTTCTCCTCATTACCAACTCAGATTATCATTACACAGACAAAATGATGCAGCATTCCTTCAACAGATTTCTTCCCAATGATATGGGTTGGCGGGATTTATTTGACATTGTAAGTAAATGTCGTTTGTATACTTATAACTTCGTGCCACATTGAATAGTAATTATTTTATAGGACCTCTGCTATAAAAGTCTCAGGATCATTCTTTCCTGAGTGATGCTTAAACTAGCAGCATAATTTTATCACAGACCAGTTTGTGTGTGTGTGTGTTTAACAATCAAAGATTGCCTTGAAACTTAATGATCATTAGAATTGTGATCGCATTAACAGCAGTGAGTCATGCTTTTTTGGTCTATTACACTCCTTTTCAGGTAATAGTCTCCGCAAGGAAGCCAGAGTTCTTCCAAATGTCACACCCTATGTATGAGGTGGTGACAGGAGAGGGGCTCATGCGTCCATGCTTCAAGGCTAAAACAGGTGATGAAGACTAATGTTCAGTACTTGTGCTTGTTTAGCCCTGAAATTCTTTTATTTTTAAGGCAAAATACAGTGAAGTTGTTAATTTCATGTGCACTTGCTTTGAATGTCACTTGGTTGCACTTAGCTAAATAATCATGTTTGATAAATGATTGTTATTGTGACATTAATTAACTAAATAACTAAGTTGTTAAAGTTGGTCAAATCTTTGCTGTTTTTGTTCTCAGTCAACATTATTTTTTACTTTGTTGGCAGGGGGATTGTATTCTGGGGGAAGTGCTCAGATGGTTGAGAATTCCCTAAATATTCATGGAGATGAAATACTGTATGTTGGTGATCATATCTACACTGATGTAAGTCAATCCAAAGTTCATCTGCGATGGCGGACGGCATTGATTTGTCGAGAATTGGAAGAAGAGGTTTGTGTAGTTGATTTTCTCTTTGCATGCAAGAGCACAGAAGAGAAAGTGCAATTAACATGTTTCTGGAAGTTGAGATCTCACTATCATTGAAGAATTGAAAATTTAGGCATGATTAATAATATACTGACTAGAAAAAACACTTTGAGACAACAAATGGAACCCAAAGAACCTGCTTGCCAGTTTCCTTATATAAATATTCTATTGTTCCACAGACAAAACACCTATGGACTATAATTTTTAATTTGGTGTCCTAGTAATTGAGAGATTTAATATCCTTGAACTGTTAAATGCTGATTAGATCTCCGTTTGTTTCGTTAAATTTTGAGGCTGCAGTTTAGTGCTTTGATTCATAGCCGGGGTCATAGAGCATCACTGGTAGAGCTTATAAATCAAAAGGAGGTCGTAGGGGATCTTTTCAACCAACTTCGGCTCGCCTCACAAAGGCGAACTAAAGGACGCCCTGCTCAAGTAAGCTTTATCCATCACTGAATTCTTGTAATGTATAGTGATAATATCTCAATATATTTTTCATATCTCCTCTTTTTTATGCTTGTATCTGTATCCTTGAGCATTAAAAAATTACTGCTTTAATTAACAAATATTGTCTACTCACCGTTGCATGTATTTCAGTAAAATAAATAAAATCATGATGATCTGGTTATCATTTGAACATTTCTATACTAATAGATAAGTGCAACTCTTAAGTCTGGTGTTACCTCTGAACTGAATCCATGCTACATTTTCTTTTTCCCATTAAGCATCACCACTCAGCAAACAGTATGAACTCCTAATTCAAGAGTGTGGACCAAGAGATGATAGAACTGGAAATATAAAAAAAGAAATGGTTTATATAATGTAGTGCTTCTTAATTTTATCTGAACTTTTCTGCACTTTCAGACCCTTGCTGCAACAAACTTGGATGATCATGAACTCTCAGAAAGCATGCAAAAGCTACTTATAGTTATGCAAAGACTGGACCAGAAAATTGCTCCAATGCTAGAAGCAGACGGAGAGCTCTTCAACAAAAGGTAAGATGGGGTTAGGAAACATACGGAATTGATTTTTTTTATTACTAGCGTATATCTGTGGAAAATGTTTCATTTATAAATATACAGTTGACCTCGTGAACCTGCTGTACATTAGGTGGGGATTTCTTTCCCGTGCAGGGTTCTGGGATAAAAGCCACCTGATGAGACAAATTGAGAAGTATGTTCTTTTTTTTCGACAGTTCATATTTCATTCATCACAGGACTCTGGTTCGCATCTGTGACAGAAATAAAAATTTATATTTTGAGTGTCCTTAACAATGATTCTCTCAATTCTTTTTCATCTTACAGGTATGCCGATATATATACCTCCAGGGTGTCAAATTTCTTGCATTATACACCTTTCATGTATTTCCGCTCACAGGAACAGGTAACTACTAAACACCAAATCTTAAATTGTTAAGGAATGCCAACATTGTCATCTTCACGTGCAACCCTGCACATTGAAAGGCATTGAAAGGCTGACCATGTAAATTACCAAATGAGTAGAGAATGAAGATTTGAGATTTCGAACTTAGGACCTCTTGTAACCAAAACTCTGATACAGTGAGGTAACAATGTGAAAAAGAGAACAAGACTACAATATTAATGAACATGCAAATAAGCAAGCAATACATGACTATTTTACAACCGTCAACTTTTTGAAAGAGCACTTATATGCCTTATGCCTTTTACCACTGCAGACGCTTGCTCATGATTCGTACTCATACTACTGTTCGAGGTTTAATGGGTCTGCTGTGGATGACGAGGTCGACTTTATGTTGTAGAAGTGCATTTTTGGCTGTAAATATTGCTCAAGTTGACCATGCTAATTATCGTAGTATCTTGACTCCATTGTTGTTCTGTATGAATGATCCAGGCACTTTACAATTTTCGAGGTTATAAACTAATAATGAATAATAATGTTTGATTACTAATTAGTAATCAGTGCTTATCCAATGATCAGTGGATTGTTTATGCCAGACAGATTAACATGAGGTTATTTTCATCCATTAAAACTGAACCCGTGACATAACATTTTACCCCTACGATGCTAGAATTTAGAGTGCCGATTATAGGGAAATATGTATGCGCATGTGAGCTGTGAGGGAAAACATATTATATTTGAATAAAGGCTCTATTAAATACAATCTGTTCATTCGGGTTGCCATTCATAACTTGAGCTCCATTGTATAAGAGTTGGAACATGTATGGAAACTTACTTACATGATAAAGAAAAATTTGTGAGAAAAATATAAAATGAAATGACATGAACATAAATTATCTTATCTTTAAAGATACATGGAGTATAAATATAAATCAAATCAACAAAAAAATGTAAATAAGAAAATACATAATGAATATTTCTAGTTTCTATTGAGATGATCCCGAATATTCATTGATGGGTGTTATCTGTAAATTTGTTTCCTGCACCAGGACTTGGACCAGAATCCTTAATTCCTCCGAGAGTCTCAACATTTGTGAATTTGTTTCCTGCACCAGGACTTGGTCCGGAATCCTTAATCCCTCCAAGAGTCTCAACATCTGTGAATTTGTGTCCAATACCAGGACTTGGACCGGAATCCTTAATCCCTCCAAGGATCTCAACATTTGTTACTTTGTTTCTTGTACCAGGGCTTGGGCCCGAGTTTTTAATTCCTCCGAGAGTTTGGACATTTGTGAATTTGTTTCCTGTACCAGGGCTTGGGCCGGAATCCTTAATCCCTCCAAGAGTCTCAACATCTGTGAATTTGTGTCCAGCACCAGGACTTGGACCGGAATCCTTAATCCCTCCAAGAGTCTCAACATTTGTGAATTTGTTTCCTGTACCAGGACTTGGGCATGAACTTTTAATCCCTCCAAGGGTTTGTTGATTGGTAAACTGGTGCCCCACACCTGGGCTAGGGCCCGATTCTTTGATGGCTTCAAGAGATAACCCATCAAAGAACCTCCAATTGCTCTACGACCAGAGTTTCTGTGCTTCATGATATTGAAAGGTCGAGCACTTACTGCAATGAATGTGGAGCTCAGCAAAAGAAGCAGCAAACTGAAAAACTTGGTTGTCATGTTGGTATTGGACAATTGAAAAACAGAGAGAGAGAGAGAGAGAGAGAGTTGTTGGTTTGTGTTTTGTGTTTTGTGTGATCTGCATGATGAAGTATTTGGTCTGGCCTATTTATAACCTCGGTACTTGGTAGCAAGTTAGACTGTGAGACGAGGCTTGTTTGACTAAGATACTTGACATGCAACATATATCATATAAATTCAAACGAAAGTGACATTTCCAATCTTTCATGGCATGCCATTTGTTCATGTGCTGCAATTAGGAAGCAACATCGATGGTTCCTCTACTAGCTATAACATGTAGAAAAAAGAATTGGAAAGATTGGTTGCGAGTCCAAGTTAGAAAACGAGGAAGAAAATAATATATATGATGGAAACAGTATTGAATATTAAGACCTCTACTAGCTAGCCGGCTGCTGTAAAGCCATCAGAAAGTTCTCGCAGTTTTGGAGAATCAAAGAAAAAAAGAGGTCAAATTAGACTATGCATTGTTTGATTTAAATTCCATGGCTGCAGTATAACGTGACTTAAACGATTTATTGGGATTTTCATGACCAGTCAATTTTCCTAGTTGTAACATATCAATTCGGCAAGGGGCCAATCGGGCTACGTACCTACATTTGTATTTTTGTCAAAATAGCCACCATAGCAATTCCATGATAAGAAACACCTTCATATTTAAAAACCTATACTTATTACACGTAAATTGATTTAGACACCATTTTTTCATATTTTATAATTAAGAAAAATAAGAAAGCTCTTTGTTTTTCAGTTGCCATGGATGTAAGTAAACTAAATCTGTCTTTTAATTTTAATACATTACATTTTTTTTAATCGATTGACGTATCGTATGAGCATACTAAGGTATATACTATACTATATAGTATCATACTATATATGTTAAAAATGTTTTTTCTCCGTAATGGTATTGGAATTTATTTAGAGGAGATTAAGGATGATTTTTATAGCCCACCATTATTGACAAACCAAAAGAGGCAGGTCAGTTTGGGGTTTCCTTGTAACTCCCTTCAAGACCTGCTCTTGTCTAGCACGCATGGCAAGGTTCTGCGCTAGTTTAGCAAGACAGAATTAGAAATTTTTCAACGAATGAGCTAGCTAAAGTTATTAGTTTAAAATCTAATGAATTGTATTTTTTTTTTTGGGTACTTATAATATCTATAGTCCTTCTATAAAAAAAGACAAGAAAAAAAAGAGTAAACATGAAATCATATACGAACTACCTACATTTTTATTTTTATTTTTATTTGTGTCAAAATAGCCATCATAGCAGCTCCATGATAAGATACACATTCATATTTAAATACCTATACTTATACACGTACATTGATTTAGACACCATTTATTCATATTTTATAATTAAGAAAAAGAAGAAAACTTTGTTTTTCAGTTGCCATGCATGTAAGTAAACTAAATCTGTCTTTTAGTTTTAATACATGACATTTTTTTTAATCGATTGATGTATCGTATGAGCATACTGAGGTATATACTATATAGTATACTGTGTTAAAAATGTTTTTCTTCGTAATGGTATTGGTGGAATTTATTTCGAGGAGATTAAGGACTCCACATATTTGTATAGCCTACCATTATTGACAAACCAAAAAAGGCAGGTCCGTTTGGGGTTCCTTGTAACTTCATCCAAGACTTGAAATACATTCTGCTCCTTTCTTGCATGGCAAGGCTGTGCACTAATTTGGTCTCATGTATTATCTCATTGTATACGTAAATCTTATGTGGAATGAACCACTCATTTCGTAAACCCCCATGACTAAGTGCGCCCGCTGAAATTTTGAATTCAAATCTTATATACGATAGTCGTTGAATGCGATCCCATGATAATTTGATTTACAGGTTTGTTGGAGGAAATTTTGAATTCAAATCTTATATACGATAGTCGTTGAATGCAATACGACAAGCAAATGCAAGACTTTTTTGGCAAACCTCCAAGGTGTGACTTTATTTTGTACTGATAGATTCAGTTTGAGTTATCTTAGTCCTCATTTGTCATTACTTATTTGGGGTCAAAATCACTTTCTTCAAAATCATGGGCTACACACAACCCGTTGAAAAATCATCTTTTTTTTAAGAAATCGTTGCCGGCCATAGCCATTTGGTGAATAAGACAAGAGAAAGCGGAAAGCGGAATGGGAGAACCGGTTCTAAACTGCCTATAATATCCTTATCGACATAAACAATTACATTAATTATCTTTCGCCTTCTTTCTCTCGTACCTGCACATTTCAGCTCTTTTTTTTAGGACAACCAAAATTCAGCTCTCTCACAAGCTCTTTCTCAGAAAACTCTCAAATTTGATTACTTAATTATTGAATTTTCTAAATCATCGAATAACAATTTGGTAAAGAAATTCTATTTAACTCCTACATATATTTCCACATGCAAAACAGACTGCCCACAACAAATTGAATATTATTCGAAGGATGAGAAAAGCAATGGGTGTTTTGTTTTCTTTGTCAAAGAAAGAGATTCTTAAAAGTTATGACGATAGGTGGGACTCAACTAGTTTTGCCGAACTCAAGACAAAGAAAAAAGTTATGTACAATACAGGAGAGGAATGTGGAAGAAGAATGAACAAAACCAATCACGATACAAATAAGGGATATTTATAGAAATGTCATATAAACTTATACATCAATTTCAATTTGTCACATTCAAGAAACATTTAAGCGAAATGTCACCTTAAGTTTTCAAAATTAACGATTTGTCACATGACTTTAACATCATCCAATTTTCCATCCATTTTTAAGGGTATTTTAGTCTTTCTAAACAAGAGGATTTACATAGCTTTACATTTAAGTAATATATAAAAAAAAGGTTTACATATTGGAAAGACTAAAAATACTTCATTTTTCGTTTTGTAGAGATTAAAAATATAAGAAAGGTCACGATTATTTTCCATAATGTGTATAGACGTAGTACTAGCTAGTTAAAGTTACAAAATAAGGAAGATGATTAGAGATGTCCTAAAAAAAATTAATTTGTTACAGATTAAATAAACATTCCATGCATATAGCATGCAAGATTATTGTGCTAGGGAGGTAGAGGATCTGCATCAAAGTCTATTTTTATTTTATTTTTTTTGGGCCTGAGAGAGAGAGAGAGAGAGAGAGAGAGAGAGAGAGAGAGAGAGGTGTTCATGTGGCCAACGATGAAGGAAGGAAGCATCCAGATCCAAAATGAGAGTGCAGATAGCCAACAAATGAGTGATACTCTGCCCTACAAAATAAAGGAGGATTTAATTGAGCAACTGGGTAATATAATATGATATGGCATCTAGTCATTGCCTAATCAGTGTCCCTTCACTGCCTTTGACATTATGTTGTTTAGTTATATGATTATATCTATCTATCCATTTGTTTTGCTACTGTCTTTTCTTTCCTCTCATTCTAGCTATATCAGTACATAAAGTCACCCTCACACAGAGCTTAGCTTTGATGTTGAAATTCGTACAGTTTTCAATACTGAGAAGAAAATTATCATTAGATAATACATTAGTTGGTAACTTGGTATTACTTTATCATTAAAGGCAAGATTTATTTGTTTAAAAGTAAGGGGTAAGCACGGTTCGATCCGACATACGTCAAGTGTGGTGGCAGAGAAGGGAGAGAATGGATTTGCTCTAAGACTGGGACGGCGTCAAAGTAGGCATGGGGTTGTGCAGTAATTCCGGCAGCTGAGTGGTATAGTGGTTGCTGTGCTTCGACGGCAGGATGGCGCGGCAGAGCAGCTCCGGCAAGACGGCACGGCAGAGCAGCTTCGGTGATCAGCGCTTGTGACTGTAAGGCTGTGAAGGTCACGGGACCATGCGGCTGCTGTTCTGCAATTCCAGTAGCTGTCTGCAGCGGCTGTTCTACAATTCCAGCTGCTGAAGGTGGCTGCAAAGCAGTAAGAGACGACTGTAAGGCGTTGGCAGCCACGATTCTGTGAGGTTGTAGAGAGGTTTCCACCACCAAACCATGAGACGGGCTCATCGTGGTGGTGTTACTCTTCGCACGTCTTGTATCGACCATTGTTGATTGGAAAAAAGTGTGGAAAATGTATTTAGAGCACACTTTGAGTATAATTTCGTGCTTTCAATGAAAGCACCAATTTGTGGGAGCAATTTTCCCCACAAGAATATTCGCCCAAGATTCCTTCTTCTTCTCCACTTCCCTTTCTCCCTGCAAAACAAATCGGAGTAAAAGGACCACACCCGGGGGGTGTTGGCCAAAGGCCCTCCGATGCCGAAGTTAGGTTGGGTGTTTCAAGGAAAACCGGGTGGCCGGAGCCGTGTGTGGTGGCCGGAGCCTTGTGTCAGAGAGAGAAAGAACAGGAAGGGAGAATGGTTTATGAGAAATAATTTATGCGAAGTTTCAGGAGGAATTCAGGCGTACCTCTATCCTCTTGCATAGCCAAATATTTATAGTGGATCTCAGAGGCTTTAATTTGGCGAGGTTGGTGTGATTGGTGTATTTAGGGATTAGGCATTTAATCAAATCCCTAATTAAGACAAAAATCAAAGATATCTAATCTAAATCAAATAACCTCCTAATTAATTAAGATAACTCCCAATTAGGTTTGGTAACCCGTCAAATATTTCCCAAATTGATTGGCCTAATTATTTGACCTAGAATGAGATATTTTGCTTCCACATGGACTACACCTTGATGCATTATAATGTGATTGTAAGTGTCATCAGCTTAATATGTGTTCTTATTCTCAGCATTAGTTGGCGCGTCAGCTTTGATGCAACATCAAGATCATATAGTTTTGCATGTGCAAGTGACTAGTGTTGCAACCACAATGCATTACTAACCACTATGCCAAATTTCGCTTTTAGCAACGCTAGATAGGCATCGGTAAGGAGGGAAGTCGATGCTATTAGTAGATTAGGCATCAATTTAGAAAATAACGATACTAAAAAGATATAAAGACATCAGTGCGCGCTTTCGTTTATATATGACGATGCCTTTCTTTCCTTTTAGCATCATCTACATAAATACAGATGCCTAAAGTGATAAGTTTTTATTTTATTTTTAAGGGGGTCTTTTTTTGGTGATATACCTCTGATGCCTAAAGTCTAGTCGATGCCTAAAGTTTGAGTCAACGCCCTAACCCAAAATTTTACTCTCCCTCGCAAACTCTCTCTCTAAAACTTCAGCTCCCTCTCAAACTCTCGCCCCCAATTCTTCTAACTCCCTCTCAATTTTTTCACTCCCTCTGAAACTATACCCTAAAAATTCATCTCCTAACAAAACTCTCCTTCAGTCCCTCTAAAACTCTCTCTTTCTTCCCTTTCCGCCATCACTGCCCCATTCTTGCTAAAACCTTCACGATTCACGTGAGAAACCAACAAGCATTCGACGATTCTCAAGCCATCTCACACAATTTCTCAAGCCCAGACACTCAGACGGAAGTTGAAGTCAACGATTGTGTGATTTCATCTATCAGTTCGAAGCATTTCCTTTTCCCCCAAAAGTTAGGGTTTTAACCATACCCCACACCTTCTCTTCTTGGTAAGCTTTTCTTCTCTCTTCACAACTAAAATTTAAGGTTATTCATTCTTTCTCTTAATATTGGGAAAATATTCCTTCTTTTAGTAATCAACACTAGATGAATTTTTATATAATTTTTATAGCTTTTTTGTTGTGTTATGTTGCTGAATTTTTTATTCTCATCTTGGAACCTGCGTGATGGTTTAATCTGATTCGGTGGCTTGGTTTATTTGATAATTTGATTATGTGGCTTTGGTATTTTCATATAGAATTGAGTTTTCGGAATTTTAGTTTTTGATAGGTGTTTGCTTTCAGTCTAAGCTATAAACATAATTGGGTTAGTAAAATACGTAGAGCTTGGCTTGGTACTGACCATTTATGTAAATAATATTGTACAGTTTTCTAGTCCAAGTTGCCTTAATTTCTGTGTTTACTTTGTAAATAATATGTTAATTTGTATTTGCCTTAATTTGCAGGGTTGTCAAAGAGGGATCAGATCTGTTTCTGCAACTGCTGATCTTTTGACTGTTGTAAGTACACTTGTATTTCATCAAAATTTACAAGTTCTTGCACTTTTTCATGCCATGCATGCTTAAATTTGGGTTTCTTTCTTTCTTTCTTTTTTTTTTTTTTTTTGTGAAGTACTCTAAATGCTAGCTATAAAATAAACTGGATATGCATCATTAAAACACTCATTTAGTTAGGGTTCAATTTATATATTGTTTGGCCATATTTGTTTTTTATTTGCAATATTAAAGCAACTTGAGATGCTCTCATATAATAGGCAGCTTCCCTCATTATTTGAAATGTGAACTCAAGTTCTTTATAATATTTTTTGTGTTTATGAAATGGATTGGTTAAAGGGATATGGATAAATCTTGGATGCATGAAGATAGAAGAAGCAAAGAGTATGAAGATGGGGTTGAAGAATTTCTAAGGATAGCATTAGCAAATGCTATTGATCATAGGCGCATTCATTGTCCATGCGAGAGATGTGGGAATACAAGAAAGTTTACTATTAGAGTAATAAGGGAGCATTTGTATTTCAATGGGGTTGACCAAACCTATAAGGATTGGATATGGCATGGGCAACCTATTGAATCAAATGGAAGTGAAAGTGTAAATCAAGAACCATATCTTGAACGTGATGTAGTGGATGAGACAATTGATATGTGCGAAGGTGCACATGAATACTTTAGTGAAAACCCGGACGAATTTAGGAAGTTTGTGGAAGAAGCAGAAAAACCTCTTTATCCTGGGTGTCATAAGCACACCAAGTTGTCGGGATTGGTTAAGTTGTACAATCTTAAAGCAAGGCATGGCATGACCAACAATTGTTTCTCCGATATGCTTATTGAAGTTGGAGATTTGCTTCCAATTGGTCAAGAGCTACCATCATGTATGTATGAGGCAAAGAAGACATTGAATGCCTTGGGATTGAAGTATGAGAAGATACATGCATGCTATAATGATTGCATTTTATATAGGAATAAGTATCACGATTTGACAACCTGCCCTAAATGTGGCCTCTCACGATGGAAGGTGACAAAGAAGAATGTGGAGAAGAAAGGGGTCCCGGCGAAGGTTTTATGGTACTTTCCTCCTATCCCAAGGTTCAAAAGAATGTTTAAGTCATTTGAAACTTCTAAAAGTTTAACTTGGCATGATGAAAGTCGAATAAAAGATGGTCAATTGCGTCATCCAGCTGATTCACCATCGTGGAAAATGGTTGATCATATGTGGCCAGATTTTGCAAGTGAGCCTAGAAACCTTAGGTTAGCCCTTTCATCGGATGGGATAAACCCACATAGTTCTCTTAGTAGTAGATATAGTTGCTGGCCAGTAATTTTGGTCACATATAACCTTCCTCCGGAGCTATGCATGAAGAGGAAGTTTATGATTTTAACGTTATTGATTTCTGGCCCTAGACAACCTGGCAATGATATAGATGTGTACTTGGAACCATTGGTTGAGGATTTAAGAACATTGTGGGATGGAGTGGAGGGAGTCTATGATGTTTTCCGACAACAGTCCTTCACCTTAAGATCTGTACTTTTGTGGACAATCAATGATTTTCCAGCTTATGGTAATCTGTCCGGGTGCACTACGAAAGGATATTATGCATGTCCAATTTGCGGTGAGAAGACATATGCGGAAAGGTTGGAACATGGAAATAAAATGGCCTTCACCGGACACCGAAGATTCTTATCTCGTTATCATCCTTATAGAAAATTAAGTGAAGATTTTAATGGTAAGGAAGAACTTGACCCAGCACCAAAACCTTTAACCGGGGAACAAGTATGGAAAGAAGTTGAGGCCATAAACTATGAGTGGGGGAAGAGAATTGGGAAGCGGAAAGATGATGGTTGTACTAAGTGTTATAAGAAGAGATCAATTTTCTTTGACCTTCCTTATTGGAAATCGCTGTATGTTCGACATTGCCTCGATGTTATGCACATCGAGAAAAGAATGTATGCGAGAGTATTTTCGGTACATTGTTGAACATTCCCGGGAAAACAAAAGATGGGGTGGCAGCTCGTAAAGATCTCGTTAAATTGGGGGTAAGAACTAGTTTGGCACCACAAGTTGGCGAGAAGAGAACTTTTTTACCTCCAGCAATGTGTACATTGAATAAAAAGGAGAAAATATCTATGTGCAAGGCATTGATGAGTGTAAAAGTGCCTGAAGGTTACTCTTCGAACATAAGAAACCTTGTATGCATGAAAGAGTTGAAACTTGTTGGTCTTAAGTCACATGACTGCCACGTATTGATGCAACAATTGCTACCGGTTGTAATACGTGGTGTGCTGCCCAAGCATGTTAGATATGCAATAACGAGGTTTTGCTTCTTCTTCAATGATTTATGTAAGAAAGTGGTGGATGTACCTAAGCTAGATAAGATACAATCGGACCTTGTGGCTACATTGTGTTTGCTGGAACAATTCTTTCCTCCATCGTTCTTTGATGTTATGGTCCATCTAACGGTGCATCTTATTAGAGAGGTTCGTTTGTGTGGACCAGTTTTTTATAGATGGATGTACCCTTTTGAAAGGTACATGAAGGTATTAAAGGGTTATGTACATAGTCGTGTGTATCCGGAAGGTTGTATCGTTGAACGCATTCTTGTGGAAGAATCTGTGGAGTTTTGTTCAGAGCTCATGGCTGATTTAAGTGCAATTGGGGTTCCTACATCACGCTTGCATTTAGCAAATACTAGTACATCTTTATCATGTCCATCTATAGAATCTGTGCCCCGCGAAAAATTGGACCAAGCACATCGAACTGTTTTGGATAATACAGCTGAAGTTGATCCTTACATTAAGTAAGTTATCCTAATCCAATTATTCTGTTTTCTTAGGTTCATTTTATGGATAAGTCAAACTTTAACATTAGATGCTTCTATGTGCACTGTAATTTTTATAGTGAACATAAAGACCATTTGAAGGAGAGTAATCCAAGGAAAGCAAAAGATGAAAAATGGATACAAGACATGCACAACCGAAGGTTTATTGACTGGTTTCATAACCGGGTTAGTAGTGTTCATTTTACTAAAGTAACGAAGGATTGGTACCTCAAACAGATTTTAATTATCTTTTATAATTTCAGGTTGGTGGTCAATTAAATATGAATTTGAATGGAGTGACAAACATTGTTAAGTGGCTAGCTCATGGACCACGTAAGGGAGTTTTGAAATATAACGGTTATGCCATAGATGGGTACCGTTACCACACAAAGGCACGTGACAATGAACGTGCTGTCCAAAATAGTGGGGTTTGCTTGGTGGCAAGTACAATGCAAGTTTCAAGTGCAAAGGATAAAAATCCAGTTGTTTCAAACATGATATTCTATGGGGTTATCGAAGAAATATGGGAGCTTAATTATAATCAGTTTCAAGTTCCTTTATTTAAGTGTGCATGGGTAGAGAATGAGAAAGGTGTCAAATATGCCGAGGATAGTGGGTTGACTATGGTGAACCTTAATCGGAGAGGTTATCGAAAGGATGAATTTGTTATGGCCACTCAAGTGAGGCAAGTATTTTACGTTGATGACCCTGAAACTGATGGTTGGTCAATTGTACTTCCAATGCCGAATAGAGTTTATATTCATGGTGATGAGTTAGAGGATGCCGTACTTGAGCACCAATCCTTTACTAATGGACTGCCAGCAGTAGAAGAATTTAAATATGATATTGGTGAGGGTGAGGCGAAGTATATGCGAACAGATTGCGAGGGGATATGGGTCACTAATAGAAAAAAACAAGCATAGATGTTGGTTTTTTATGTGAGAATTTTCATTAACTCTATTATGTGTATTATCTTTTGTGTGTATTGTCAATTTACATAATTTATTTTGTTATATGCATATTCTAATGTTCTTCTTTTATGCAGATATGGCTGAATCAAATGAAGGGAGTACATCACAAACAACTAGTACATCAAATAGTGAAGGTAAAAGGAAGCGTGGTCCAACAGAAATGAATCAAATTCAAATAAACAAACGTAAAGTGAAAATGATAAAAGTTCAGTTTAACTCCAAAGGAGAAGCAAGTGGTCAGGCGGGTAAACAATTGGCTTCATACACAGGTGTAGTAGCTCGAACCTTTATCCCCATTACCATCAATTCTTGGAGTGATGTGGATGACCAATTGAAAGAGAAAGTGTGGACAGAAATTACGGTAATACTAATTAGTTGATGCTTTTACATATTTTTTTTAGTTTTCTATTATAATTTGCCTAAACTGAACATCTTTATTTATTTTATGCAGGCAGTATTTGAATTGCCACCCGAAAGCAAAACGGGGATATTGCAATCAGCTTGTAACAAGTGGAGGCAATTCAAGTCTAACTTAACGAGGTACCACATACTACCATATAGAAATGACCAACAAGCATTGAAGCAGCCTCCTGACATGTATGACTTCATTGAGTTATCGGATTGGCAAACTTTTGTAACCTCAAGATTAAGTACTGAATGGCAGGTATGCTGACATACAAACTTGCTGTTTTTCATTTAAAACAATGATTTTTTTGGATAAATATGACATATAAACTTCTGGTCTTATACTTATAATGTAGGAAATCCATGAAGCCCAAAAGGAAAGGCAAAGTAAATGTAAATATCATCACAAATCAGGTCGTAAAGGGTATATTGCAGTGGCCGAAGACTTGGTAAGTGTAAGAGAAGAAACTGTTTTTTGGACTCTTATTTGTGTATTGCCCTATGCTAACTTTGATCAATCTTAAATAGTATGAGCAGAATGTAGTGGAGAAGGGTGAGGAAATTGACAGAGCTCTTTTATGGAAGTATGCACGTAAAGATAAAAATGGGGAGATAGTTGATAAGGAGGTAGCTTTAATGGCTGAAAAGATTGTAAGTACTAATTCATTGGTTAATTTATGGTATCTTTTGTTGACAATAAAAATTACAGAAACATATCTATGATGTTGATTGTGATCACCTTCTTTTTGTTGATAATGGTTTCAGGATAACTTGATGAAGGAGAAAGAAGAAGGCACTTTAACCATATCTGGGAGTAATGATGTTTTGTCAATGGCTTTAGGGACCCGTGAACATGCTGGAAGGGTGAGGGGTGTGGGAGGTAATGTGAAGCCAAGTTCATATTTCAAAGTTCCTAGGAAGAAGAGGGAGTGTGTCTCGAAGGTAATGCTGGAACAACGAGATTCTTTGATAATGGAGACAAGAAAGATGATGGAAGAACAACAAAAAAGGCATGAAGCTGCGCAACAAGCTCTTCAAAACCAAATCGAGATGCTAAAGGTGGTGATTAACACTCAAGTTCCTAATAACACATCTCTCCAATCCCCAAATATACATCCATCTCCCATCTTATCCAGAAAAGCATCAACAAACATAGAGAGAAAACTTGAGGAGGGTGAAAAAGAAATTTGTGGTGAAGAAGGTTGTGAGGATGTGGTGGAGCAAACTGAAAGTGAGTTTATGAAGGTAATGCTGATTTTTCATTTACTTGTTTGTTACTTGCTCTAAATATGTACACACAAAATTACTGATTAGAATACGATTTATATGAATTTCATGGCCATAATATCTGAACTTTTTGACAAATTCACTGGAAATAAAGGTTGTTAGTTTTGTGCAGATTGGTGTAATGATTCATCATTGCTCTCCTTTATTTATTTGTTTGTTCGTGATCTTAATGTTATGAATTGCTTGCTGACACGATTGTTTTTGACTAATTATAAATTTTTTCCCTGTCTAATGTTAGAAACCATGTGCATGCAGAGAATTGCTTAGCACTTTTAAAGCTGAATTCCCATTTTCCCAAGATATTGTTATTAAGTAGGAAAAAGGTTTATATTCTTCATTCTCATTTACCCAATAAGGCAATGACATTAGATTCTACAATTAAATAGGTTTAGCTAGGCCTCTACGATCTCTTTCTTTGACTCCATCTTCTACTTAATTGATATAAATGCTTGCTGAAATTGATATGTTTAGCTTGTATTATATTTGTGACTTGTCTTTTATATGCATATTAGGGGACAGAATGCAAAATGGCTTTTGGCGTAAAGGCAAACCTTGTTGCAAGTGGCACAATAGTTGAGATTAATGTGCCAAACCAGCTGGTTCATAATGTTCCTTTGGGCGAGGGGAACATAAGAGTAGCTGTGAATTGTGCACTACAGGGAGATTCTCCACTACCAATCCCTGTGAAAGGAGTGTTAGAAACGGTTGGGGATGCCATTGGGTCGCAAGTAGCTTGGCCTCAAGATCTTATTGTCTTTGATGATAAAGTGGTAAACTTCTTTTCTTTTAAGCTTTGTATGTTTTATTCTAACTAATATGTATGTAATTGTATATATTTATATATATAACCTTCTGCTTTATGCAATAATTGTAGAGGAAGAGGGAAACTACAAAGGAAAAATTAGCAAAGACTTTATTCAAGTCTATATCACCAACAATGCCAAAGTCTTGCAAGGTTTTATATGCATATGCACATCAAGTGATGTCCAAAGGTCAGACTATCTCCACAAATATTGATGAGGACATATTTGGTGTGAAAAAGATGGTATACATCTTTCAAGAACAAGTTATCGCGTTCGCTGAAATGAGAGAAATAGGACAAGCTATAATAACTGCTTATATTAGGTAATAGTAACTTGATGTTTTATAATTTTCTATTTCTCATATTGGCTATTAATCTTGTGTCTCATTTAGTTAGTAACTATGGAAAATGGTTGGCAGCTATTTGTTTCGCTTGGTAAAAAACCAACAAAGGGATCAAGTGATTGGATTTATGGACCCAGCACGTACTGTACATGATCCAAGAGATGGGAATTTGAGGTCGGAATACATTACGAAATGTTTGAAACAAACGAGCATTGACAGCATCTTTTTGATTCCATATAATCCTGGGTAAGTAAAGTGGTTTTTTTTTTATTTACAAGGAATGTTTGAGTATTACTAATATGTTTTGAATTACCATTAGGGGACATTGGATCCTAACAATAATTGATGAGGACAAAGATAATGTGTATGTCATGGATCCTCTTGGGCTCGTCACCCTCATGATGCATGGAAAACTGTTGTAAATGAGTAAGTCCGTCTCTCTTAGTTATTTCCTTCATATGTAAATTTTTTGCATTTGGCTTACGGCCTATAACAAGTGTTATTTATCTGTTAAAGTGGGATCAAAGCTTTCAATGCGCAAATTGGGAGACGACCTCGTAAATTACCAATGTGGATTATGCTTTCGGTATGCTTGTATTTCACAAACATTGTAAGATTAATTTTAAGGAACCTAACTAACTAAATGCTGAATTGTTGTGTAAAAATGTAGGGTGCTCCTAAACAAAGCGATGGCAAGTCATGTGGGTATTTTGTGATGAGATATATGAAGGACATTTGTAAAGATTCCTCCCTTGAATTTCGAAATAAGGTACTTATGGAAATTTGCAACTTCTGTTTTTTTGGTAGTTAGATCTGTGTTAATATGAACCTTGTGTAATTTTTTTTCACAGCAATGTGCCTCTGTTTTTTTGGTAGTTAGGTCTGTGTCAATTGAGAAAAAATGCTAGCTGTGCTTGTTCAACTCTCTACCCCATCACATGATCATTTAATTTCTAGTTTAAACATGAAGTGGGATCCAATTAATGACTTCTTGTTATCTAATTAGATTGATTGACAAATTAGATTTTCTTCTTCACCAATATGATTTCGTAAATTTGCATATTGGTTCATTTGAAGTGACAACATATCACATCCAAATTTAGTACCTTGCACTTTTTAAGCTTATGTTCATATTTTGTGTTTACATTTTATGTGTTTTATTTTTCCAGGATAGAGCTAGAAGGAAGGACACATACACCCAAATGGAATTGGATGAGGTGCGAGAAGAATTGGCAAGTCATGTCCTAGAATGGCTTTTTGATTAAGCTATTCCTTCATTTTACATGTCTTTCTAGCTAGTATTTTGCTTATGCATAGACAAGTATGGATAATTTGTGGTGTAGGGCTGGTAAATTTGTGATTTGGATGTGACAAGTATGGATCATTCAAGTATTTTGCTTATATATATATATAGACAATTATGGATATATTTAAATTACTGTTGATATAATGTTTTTTTTAATGAGCAATGGCAACACAACATGATTTGGAAATGAGGCCTATTGTTTATAACAACTTCAGTTTTCCAGAAATAACTGAAGTTGAAAGATAAAAACAACAACCAGACATCTATTATCACTGATGCCTAAAACGAGAAGCAGCATCAACATTTATGTAACCACCAGCACTATTGGAGGCTTTTCACGTCCGCAAAATAAAAAAAGCGATGATGTATAACATAATTCACAACACCATTATCTGTTTCTATGATGTTGTAATTGATAATATGCATCAGCATAGTAGATATCACTTATGCTGTTAGACCTCTTTAGCCTCATCCCTTTTAAAACTATTGATGATGTTAGACCTCTTTAGCCTCCTACCTTTTGAAACTACTGATGTTGTTTCGGGTTTAGGCGTCGGAAGTCAACCTTTTTTTGGTACTCGGAAATCATTTAGGCATCGGAGTTTACCAGATATCCGATGTAGTAAGTGATAAACAGCGGCGGAGAATATCCGTTGCCTATTACATAGGAATAGGCAACAGGCTTGAATACCACGGTATTTATGTGTAATAGGCAACGGATTTTATCCGTTGCTAAAGCCCTTTTTTGGCATAGTGAACCATTACTATTCTGGCTATTGTCTGACATGGATTTGTATTTTGCAGGCTTGGGAAGGGAGAGCTTACGATTACTGTATGGAGAATTTGAAGAAAGTGGGTTCCCCTGTTGACGGTCTTGCATTTGACCCTAACTTGGTAGCAGCTATAAGCAAGTTAAAAGGTTTTTTAATATTTACATTTAAGCAAGTCATAAGATCTAATTTTAGTTTTTCCTTCCTACCTTTGTTCCATCCTTTTCCCAAAGGTTATTTGAGGCCTTGTCATAGACAAATAGAAAGGCAACTTAGTGAAGCCTGATCGATTTGGTTATGTAAAGAGGGCTATGCATTGCATGAAGATGCTATCTAATCGAGCTCTAAGGTACACTATGAGGCTTTTGTTTTGGTTCGTCTCATACTGCAAATGCAAAGCAGACATTCAGTGTGCTGTTAAAACATTAGCAATAAGACTTGCTATGAAAGTTCCTATTATCAGATTTATTACTCTGGTCTTCCCTGATAACTTTGTGTATGTGGCGCTTAGGTTCTTCCAATTGCACTTTAGCATATATATCATTTTTGGTTATGTGAAGAGGGCTATGCTTGGCACGAAGGTGCTATCTAATTGTTTGATATCGGTCCCGCCCAAGGGCGGAGCCAGAAATTTTTCAATGGATGGGCTAGCTAAAGTTATTAGCTTAAAATCTAAGGACTGAGTTTTTTTTGGGTACTTACTGTTTCTCTAATTTTTCTAGAAATAAAAGTATACATTGGGATAAAATAGTAAAAGGTTGAGAGTTAAAATCATGAGTGTTTATTAAGAGATTATGTTTCCTAATTGAGCAAACAAATTAAATATAAGATGATTATAGGCCTACAAAATTGAGTGGACAATGAGTTACAAGGCTACATTTGAGTGGGTTACTAAGTTTTTATGGGATGAATAACATTAAAATACATGTAATATATTTTAATTTTATAAAAAGGCTACCTGGGCTAAAGCCCATGGTAGCCCTCAACCTAGTTCCGCCCCTGTCCCGCCATGGATGACTTGAATTAAAATCTAACTGAAGACTGTGAATTTGAATTCGAATACAAATTGAAGTTGGATTGGGAAGAAGGAACTGGGGATTTTTATTAAAAAGGACCATTGGCCAGCTCACTGGATGACATTTCCTTATATGCACATTTACTTATCATTTTCTAGAGGAGATGAGACCCCAACCCCTTCAATATTTAAAAATGTAAAACACATGAAATTGAATGAGCCCTTCAAGTGGAGCTTACAAGAACGAAGGATCAAGGTCTACAATATCGATGGTATCGGAAATATCGGAAGTCCAAAAACACGGAAATGTCGATGCAAATATCGGGATATTATCGGTATCGGTAAAAATTGAATAAAAACCACGGAAATTGTAAGGAAAACTTGGAAATTTTTATTGAAACTTTGCCAGATGTTTATTTAGTCAATTATATCTATTAGTTTATCACAAAAAATTGGAAGGAAATGCATTGCATGATGGATTTAACTGATTTAAGTTGATTATATAGTGAGCTGGCAAACACTTGAAGTGTAGAAAATATGGAGTAATTAATGAAAGAAGATTAAACACACCATAATCATTTATATATAATGAATTACTACAATATTTTACACTTTATACATTGCATGGTAAGATACATGAGTGACTTAGTACCACATAGAGTTCCTATAATGTTCAAAATTTTAACTATCTTCATCATCTCTATGTGTAGAGTAGTCATCAAATGATAAATCCCCAAAATAGTTTTGCATGTAATTGTTAACATGCCACCCATATGGATCCGAGATTGGTTGACGTTGTCCATAAGCAAAATCATTTGAAGATTGAGTCTCGGATTCTTTCCATGAGTCGCTTGATTCCATCCCAACAGGAATGAGATATGAAGGGTAGGGAAATGGTTGGTTATGAGTATAACCGTAGTTACTACTCATCTTATGTGAAAATTTGTTTCTTGCAAAAAGAATTCAAAACAAAACCATGTATATATATAAATATTTTAGCATATTCTCACAAAAACATAAGTGATATGGTGGTTAAGGTGTTGAAGGAGTAAAATGGTTTTCACAAAAACCATGTATATAAATATTTTTGGGTTTCGTATCGGGATATTATTAATAATATCGTGGTATATTGCCTAAATCATTCATAAAAATGTTGACATTATTTGGATAATATTGATAAAAATATCGATATATTGACAATAACACCATGGTTTGTTGCGAAAATCGGCCCCCAAAAATCCGATATTATCGGGATAATATCGACATTTAATACCTTGCAAAGGATAATAAAAAAATGATCTATTCCTATTGGTAATTTACCTCTCTGAATAAAATTACATTACATACTTTCTTTTTCTTTGGACAAAAAGAAGGGTCAATTACTCAAATGGTCCTCAAACTTATACCCGATTTATATTTTGGTCCCTAAATTAAATTATTGTTCAAATGGTCCATCAACTCTATATTATTCGGTCCATTTGTCCTACCGTTACATTCTGTCAATGCTACCTTTAAATATAAGGGTAAAACCGTCCATAACCGTCCTAGGTTCCCCTAATAGGTGATAAAGTGGTGATACATAGATGATACGGTAGTGATACCGTGGTTATAAAGGGGTGATAGAAATTGCTATTGTGTTTACCTTCAGCTTCTTGTTTTGTTTCTTTTCTTCTATTTTTCTTTACTCATTTCTAGTATCCTAATTGTATTTTATACATTTGTGTTGTGTTAAATAAGTGTGAATTGGGTATAAGTTTGAGGACCCTAAACCCTATACTAAAAAATGAAATAAAAAGCTCTCCCTCTACTAAAAAATGAAATAAAAAGCTCTCTCTCTCTCTCTCTCTCTTAAAAGCTCTCCCTCTACTAAAAAATGAAATAAAAAGCTCTCTCTCTCTCTCTCTCTCTCTCATGATAACCACACTCAAGCTCCAACCCCAAAACCCATCCCACAACCACCCTCCACCCCAGGCCCCATGAACCCAAAACCCCAGCTCCTCCCTACCCTCCACCTAAACTAGCAAATACAGAAAAAGAGAAACAAAAAAAAAAAAAAAACTTCCACAGACCCCCTCCCAACGAACCCAGAACCCCAACTCAACAACCACATATACCCTCTCCCCCTCCCCCCCCCCCAATTTCCCTTCGTTGTTGAGAGACAACCACCAACCACCCTTCTCCCTACCTAGCAACCACCGCTCATCCACCAAAAAATATTCTCAAGACACCCAAAAATACAACCACACCCAACCCACCCTCCCATATTCCACCATAACAGAATCCCCACCCCACAAACCCCTCCCCCCTCTTCCCCCCATTCTGTTCTTCACCCACAAACCCTAAACTCATCATTGCAACCAACCTACAGATGCAAACAATGTTCGAATTTTTTATTTTTTGTTTTCCAATTTGTTGGTTTTTGAATGAGGCAGAGAGCAAAGAGGAGAGGGGGAAACAGAAAGGGGGAGGGGTTTGTGGGGGAATAGGGGGAAGAACTTGGAGGGAGTGGGGGACTGAGTTTGGGTCTCATGATTTTTTTGAGTTTTTAGCCCAAATTTACCCCGTACTTTCATAAATGTCCATTTTGATAAAAACTTTCAAAAATAGCCAAAAATTCACGTAAATAAACTCAAATGCCCTCAAAACTCAACCCCACATAAACCTAAAAAGAAAAACCTTATTCTAACAATTGTTTGGCAGACCTCTCCTGACAAGACCCGATCCAAATTCTACTTTGGAATCCGAGCCGGACCCTGTGCATGTCCGACACCTGGCGGGTGCCAACACAATTGACCTTATTGCCCCTTTTAGTCAAAATTTAAATATAACTTGGGTTTGATTCTGCCGAAAATTCAGCAGAGTCTCCCCTGTAATTAGACCAATCTCAAGGTTACAAATGTCAACAAGGAAACCAAAATACACACCAACTGCCAGGATGCAAATATTTACATTCCAACAGTAAAACAAACATACTAGGACAATATCAGAGCTCTACACAGAAGGTTACAAGAATAAAATAATTATATAAGACCCTACGTCGTTAAGGGGGATGGCGGAAGCTGGACTTGGCCCGGTGGTGGCTCACTATGCACGCTCCTGCTTGGGGGCGCAAAACACGAAAAGGGTGAGTGGACCAAAAACAAGCTTCAGAAAAATAGTATAAAAACATACTAACCCCCACTGCAAAATCAGTTATAGAACCAAACCATTTCTTATCATACTTGTCCTGAAATCCAAGGCATTCATATTTATATCTATAGATTCAATCACATACTTGTACAAACATTAAATTCTTAAGAGCATTGAAATCACTTTAATCTACCACCTAGGTGTACCCATTTATTATTCCGTCAATTCCTTTAGTTTCCGTCAATTCCATCCTCATGCCACCGAAGTGACACGTCCTAGCAGACCTCGGGAAACACAAAGTCACCCAAGCCGCAATCCTCGCGGGATTTAGGGGACACTTGGTCCATCTGAGCCGGGTTTCTCACACCCACGGTTTGGGCATCCTCGAAACTCATGGGGCGGTGTCTAGCATGCTGACCTACCCGAAGGCAACTGGATGTCCATCGACATCAATATAACCGAAGGCAACCATTTTATACCGAAGGCAACATGTAACTGAAGGCAACCTTTAATATGCTTGGGTACCTAGGGTGGCTTTTAAGAAAATATAAAGTTTTGAAAAGTAAATAAGAATTTAATTGAATTCTTATCTGTCCTTGAACTATGCTGCCAATTTATCTTTTAATTATCTAAAATTCTGCTATGCCAAGATCTTTAGGCACTCTTACTCGGTAGCGTATAAAATAGAACATATAAAAGTAACAATCAATCATGCTATTAAAATTCTGAGTACCTGGATAACTTATTCAGGATCAAGTAATAAGATTAAATTGCATAAATTCATTTATGAAAACAAAAAGGTCCACTCACTGGTGATCCTGAGCTAGCTGGACCTTTCGAAGGTCCCTCCTGTGGGTTAGCCTGTGCCCGTGTGCCTAACTCGTCCGATTTGGTGGTCGGAGGAGGGAGAACGAAGCTTGGGAAGTTTTTCCAAAAACCAGCGATTTTGAAGCTTTTTCCAGCGAGTTCTTTGGCAATTAGCCACGGCTGAGGGCTCGGGCTGGGGTGGTGGCATGACGCCGGTTCGTTCCCGGCCGGGCTGGGCTGCGTGGCGGTGGCTGGTGGCTTGGGGTTGGTTTGGGTGAACAGTAACGGGGAGTAGTTTTTGATCGTGAGAAGGAAGAAGAGTGAGGAGAGAGGAAGGAGAACCAGATTTTTAAAAATCTGATTTCTCCAAAATTACCCTTTTACCCTTTTTCGTATTTATTGTTCGGTTCATTTTTACACATGATTTTTCATGTTATTCACATTTTATTTTGAGTTAGTTCTTGACATTTTATAGCTTTTTACTCCTTTTTGTGTTTTCTTAGATTTTACCTTGGTTAGATTGAAAATGAGCTAAAAGTGCATTATTTGTTATAAATTCTGTTTTTGTTCATTTTCGTAGGTCAACTTCTTGGCCTGGGATCAACATGCTCTGGTGCTCGGATGAGGTCATGATCTTCATGAGACTTGTTCCAATGGATGTTAACTACAACATATCCAAATTGGAGCTCCATTGGACAAGTATTGTCCATCCAACCAATCCAGCATGTTACCATAGCTCTGGAAATCCGAATTTGGCCAGCTTTTACCTCCTTTGTGTTATCTTGATTTTCTTGTTACCATAACTCTTGGTAACAAGAAGTTACCTTTGTAAATGAGATATTTTCTGAAGCATTTGGCATCTTTGTGAGGACAAGGCTTCATCATTTGCAAGGGGACAAGAAGACAATGGGGGAAGACTTTACAATACAATACTAAAAGTAAAAGCTGGAAAGGAGGAGAGAGGGAAGCAAAGGGATTGCATTCTGATTTGGGGGAGCCTTTGAACGTGGGAGATGATTTCATTCTATCATTCTACACATTGAGAGCAGATTTTGGAGAGTTTGAAGCTTGGAGAAAGCCAAGGTGCAGCCAAGAAAAGTGGAGAAGAAGACTTCCACCATTGATGATCTTGAAGCTTTCATCATTTTCTGAAAATCTGTAAACTCTTTCTAATTTCATTTTGAGTTTGTATTTGGAATAAGTATGAGCAACTAAACTCCATAGCTAGGGCTTAGGTTGAAGCCCTAAACATGATTACCTTATTGTTTTGATGCTTGAGTGTATGAATTTCTGGATATTGTTGATGAATTCCAATTCACCAAATTAATCTATCCTTGATGTGTGTTTTTCCTTGGTTGGCCATCTTTGAAAGCATGCTTCTTGAGATTGTTGGGATTATGTGTATCTTCATGTTATCCTAAGCAATAAATGGATGAAGTAAGAATCATCCATGTGAATTGGTTTCTTGAATACCTAATGTAAACACCATGCTATTAGGATTCTTGTGATGTTCATATTCTCTTTGAACTTAATGGGTTTTTCTTGTAATTGAATCAAAGTACTAAGCACACCTAGATTCGATTATAGGGAAGGCACAAGTATTGTAGCACTCGTACTGCACTTTACGTATATTAGAGAGAATCAATGCGTCTTGAGTCACTCGTCCTGGTCTTGATTGCGAACATCTTCATCAACACATTTAGAGTTCATCACTTGAGTATTCATGAATATAGGTAGAATTGTTTAGGGTGGATTCCGAAACCCTAGTGTTTGTTACATTTTAATTTCACATCTTGATAATTCATCTCTGTCATTCTCATTTAAATTCGAAGTCCATTTACTTACATGCAATAGAAATAGATCACTTGAACCAAATCAAACCCCCCCCCCCCCCAAATGTGTGTGTGAGTTGCGTGTTCGACACGTTATGTGTCTTTGTTACTGAATTTTATTTATTTCCGTAATTGTTTTGGAATTTTGGTCTGCGTTATGTTCTTGAATTTTCTGTGCTGAATCCAACCGTATAAAGAACGTGAATTTTGGACATACGGTTGGAAAGTTATAGGTCAAAAACTAGACAGAGGTCGAAACTGAAAAAATAGAGAAAAACGATTCTGTGAAGAAACGACCGGTCGCTAGTGTCTCAACGACCAGTCGCTCAACACACAATTCTCAAATTTCGATTCTGCTCAAAAACGACCGGTCGTTACTGTTCAGCGACCGGTCATTACTGTTCAGCGACCGGTCGTCACTGTTCACATAGCACTGTTCACATAGCACTGTTCACAGGTGATAAAATGGTGATAGAAAATGTTATTTGTGTTTTTCTTTAGTTTTCATGTGTTGTTTCATTTTCTTTTACATTTCTTTACTCATTTTTAGTTTCCATTTTGTATTTGTGCTTTGTGGTGTGTCAATTAAGTGTTCTTTACGTACTCAAATTAGAACTTATAGGAAGCCGACAAGTTCTTCGTTGGATCGAACCCGTACTTACATAATCTATACTTCATTAGATTTGTGTACTTGCGGGTATTTTTAATTGGTTGTTTGCACATTAATTTGTGTCCTCTTAGGAATGCGACATTTAGCTCGTATTTTCTTCAATACAACTCGAAATTGGGCTCACTATGTGTCTACGGACTCATTTCGTCGCGCTCTATGCACCGGTACAAGTGAAATTCCCGAATTCTTTCCTGGTCAAAAAGTCAACTTAAAACCTAATAAAATATTCTGAGGGTAGTTTAGTCTTTTTTTCTATTAAATTATTAATTAAATAATAATTAAGGTCTGGGTTGTTACATCTACCCTTCGTGGGTTCAGCAAATTGGGAAGGAGACAAGCACACCAAGTTACTTGTAGCAGGACTCCTCATTGCACTACGAAAAAAGAAAGAGTTATGGGCGATTACATTTGCCCCTATTACTTCAAATAGAGGCGGAATACTAGGCAAATCCGCCCCTAATCATATGAGCGGCGGATAATGGAAAGGCCCCTATTAGTAGCGCCACTAAAAAGTAATAGGGGCGGAAAAGTTATTAAAAACGCCTCTACAGTTTCAGCTGCCACGTTGGCAATATACCGTAGAAAACATATTAGGAGCGAATATTTATGTGCCTCTAATAAATTTTTAAACAATAGAGGCGCTTATTTGTGCCACTACCTCTAATTTCGTAATAAATAATAATTAGTTGTAGAGACATGTACATATGCCCCTAATACATTTCAAACTCATTAATTCATAGGAGCATATTTATTTAATAATAGTTTTTAATTTGTTATATTCGACATATAAATGATTCTTCAAATAAATAAAAATTAATTAATTGTATAATATAAAATGCACAGAACATCAAATATATATTTATATAGTTCCAAAATGTACATAGCCAGCCAAACAATACTAGGTAGCAATAAGTACTAGTCATTCAAACTGATCCCAAAAGTATGAAGATAATAGCAAAATATCCTAACTCGATTCAGACGATGAGCCCTCTCTATCTGAAGACATTAAATCCTGCAAAAATTCTTCACGGAGCATCCCTGAAAATTCTCCAAGAGGCATTGGCTTATATGGTTGTGGATGGTATGGTTGGGGATAATACAAGTGAGATGGTGGCTGATATAAATAAGGATGATGCTGATAAGTCGGATCCTGATGTGAAGATGGAGTCTGCCTGGGGAGGTGACTGATGTTGGGATGACCGATGCTGGGAGGGAGAACGCTTGGGAGGATGAATGCTGCTGAGAGGATGAACGTTGCTGCTGGGAGGGTGACCGTTCTTGTGAGGAAGACTGTTGATGTGTAGGTGGCTGCAATGGTTGCTGATGTGAGGATAATATCATATGCCTCAACTCCTCCATCTCCTTCTGTTGTCTCTCATAATTTTCTTGCAGCTCTAAAAATTGAGACTCCAAACAAGCATAATCTCGTCCTCTACGTGATCGACGGGATGAAGAAGTTGGTTGAGTTTGTACCACCCAAGGCACCATATCTGGTGTCACAATATTTCCGTAACCACGAACTCTACCACGACTCTCAACACCTCTTGCTGCTACATATGCTTGCAACCTTAACTCTGAAGTCTCCTCACCATGGGTGGTAACTAGTTGTGTTAATTCCTGCGAGATCTTATTCTAACCAATATATATATATATATTACAAAGATTAGTAAGAGAAATAACTAAGTATTGTCTACACAAATAATTCAATGTTGTGTGTGTTTTTTTTTTTGGGTCAAAGTATATATATATATATATTAAGATTAAGAAATCTAGACATCAAAGCAGGACGAAAGTGATATACTAACTTCAAGGAAAAGTAGCATATAATATAGATTTTGTAACACTATATTAAAATTTATGAAGGTACAGTATAACCACAACCTAAGAAAATATAAAGATGCAATCTATCTGGGAATAGTATAACAATTAAATACAATGTCATATTATTGTCCTTGGCCAAGCATTTTTAATAATTGCAAACTAACAAAATGCAAGGCCTAGCTCTCAACATGTCAGATTATCATAAAACTAGAATTCAGTATCAAACTTACAGCGATTTGCTCTGATGCATCATCAATCCAACTATTATTTTCATCATGCCGCTTATGCACCAAATCAAAAAACTCAATAGGATCAGGTGCACGACCATGCTCTTGCTCCTATTAATAAGCAAACAGTTAGTTAATTCAATATTTGTGCATCTTCTTAAGCATGTGTATGGACGCAACTTGAAAAGGATCAAAACATTGAATATACATAACTCTAGTGCCTAACAATACATATAAATTCAATTTACTTACATATTCGGCATGGTATCGTACAAAAGTCTGCGTGCCACCCGTGTGACTCATTGTTTGCTTCTTACGATTTTCAACATTTTTATCACACTTAAACTGTTATTTAAAAAAAAGTCAGTCAATGTATAACAAAAATTAGTTAAACATAGTAATACTCACTTTGTTTGCTGGATCCGAATCCCAATAATCAACCATTTGCCGCCACTGATCGTTGTCTACACGCTTGTCTCCACATATGAAACGCCGTGGTGAGCCAACATATGGAGAGTAATATCTCCTTTTTAATTCAGCCTTGTAATTTCTGCACCTTTTGGACAATCTCTTCAATAATGCATATCGGATCTTAGGAATATGAGGAATGTCTTCAGGACGCCAATCAATAGTATCCTGCAAGTATAGAAAACTGTTTGTTTGAATAAAAATTAATTTAATCTTATAACTAAAACTTGACAGTGTTCAAGCATAACATACCTGATATTTTCTTCCACACGTGGTTCATGGTATGATCCTTATGAAAGCGCCAATCCTTAGAGGTGAGTGGAAGAAAACTTGAATTTCTCACCAAACTACCTAAATATCTCGATAACTTGGCATCCTTAGGTACAATGCATAAGCCATCCTTCGTGAACTCAATGCACTCCTTGCCCCATTTCCCCCAAGTGGGTTTATCGTAACCACGCCCTTTTTTTCTGCTGAGTTTGTACTACACAAGTAGTGCATAAATAATTAAAATAATAAATAAACAAATAAAAACTATTTATAAACAAAAAATAAGTTAGATACATACCACTGCTAGTATTAGAGCCACCACTGCCACTATTAAAGCCACCACCTGCATGTGTATTGGCTTCCGAAGTGTCTTCCAAATCATGCTCATCGGATTCAGAATTCCCAAAATTACTCATCTAAATGACATGTAACCGCATGCTATGAACGTTAACTTATTTTAAACAAAAGAATATTTATTTACTTGTTGTACAAATAGAAAAAAAAAACATTTATCTTAGACCAAAACAGTAAGACAAAGAAAATCATTACATACAAAGTATATGCCAAAATACTTAAAATAAATATGAAAATTCCTAATCAATCTCATCATCAATCTCATTTTCGGTCTCATCCTCGTCATCACTGAGGTCATCCTCATCAACTATAGAATCATTCTCAACAGGCAAGGGTACTCGTTTGTTAACATAGATTCCACGGACGTCCCTTCTAATCTGTATTTCTTCATTGTCTAGTTCTGGATCATCGAGATTTGGTGTGGAATAGTAATCATCTAAATTTAATGAGTGAGATTGATCTGGGATCCATCATCATCCTCCAGTACATCAAAGAAATCTCTAGGCTTTGTTTTAACCACAACATACCAATCTGTGTCTATTGGATCAACAACATAAAACACTTGTATAGCTTGTGATGCCACTATAAATTTATCCTTATTTTGTGCCAACCGTTTGAAATTAACTAAGGTAAAACCATACTGATCAATTTTTTTCCCAGAAGTGTTGACCCAATCACAGTCAAATAATACCACTTTACCAGCTTGATCTTCAGGTTCTCCAGGAAACCCATAATCAAGTTCGTAAATTTCCTTTAAAACACCGAAATAGTCAACATTGCCCGTGATTGGGTTGCAGTCTCTCAAACTAGAGTAGCTTGATGTTTGCGCACTCACAAAGACTCCACAATTCTGATTTTTGTACTTGTCATCGATAGACTTGATTCGAAACCTGGAACCATTAATAATGTACTTCTTATACTGCTTCACAGTTATATTAGGACCATTTGCTAGCCGGCATAAATCTTCTGATATCAATGAGTCACCAGCTGCATAAAGATCATTTACCTAAAGAAACATTGAACTTCATTAATTCATGAGATTAATTCATGCATAATTGTATATTCATGAGATTTATATTTACATGTTTCTTGAACCAAGTAGCGAATTCTTTATTTCTCATATTCTCAACTTCTCGAATGGTTCTTCCAGGATGGATTTTTCTTAACTCCGCCAACCTTTTTCTATCAAAGTACAAAATGACAAAACATGATAATTTAATTATCACTTATTGAATGCAAGAATACTAAAAAATAGGATTGACCATGATTGAAAGGATCTTACTCAAGAAATGGAAAGACTTCACAGCAATTGAACAACACATATGTGTGACATTGTTCCCAAACACTTTTTGAAGATCTTTCTTTCTGCATTTGCCTAAAGAATGACCTGAGTGTGAAAATATTGGAAGGCCTCCAAGGACATCACGAGTTGAAGAAACGTCGGCATTACGACCACGTCGAGTACGACGAGTCTCAACATCATTTAGATACATTGAGCAAAATGACACAGCCTCATCCTCGAGATATCCTACGGCAATGCTACCTTCTGGACAACTTTTATTTCGAACATATCTTTTCAATGTTTGTAAATACCTTGATAAAAGTAATAGTTTGGATTAATGAAGCATTTAAAACAGAGAAACATATATAAGAACTTAATAAGGAATAATTTTAGTACCTCTCAATAGGATACATCCATCGATATTGAACTGGTCCTGCAATTGCAGCCTCATCAGCTAAATGAATGGGTAAGTGGACCATTACATCGAAGAATGAAGGAGGCAACATTTTCTCCATTTGACACAAGGCCAATACAACCCTAGATTTCAGTTGCTTGAACGATGTTTCAGATTCTTTTTTACGACATAAAAGTCTAAAGATAGCACTCAACTCAAGCAATACAAGGGTGATTGGTTTAGGCAAAACTCGTCGAATTGCAAGTGGAAGAAATTGCTGCATTAAAACATGATGGTCGTGACTCTTCAAACCATGTATCTTCTTCTCATTTACATTCACACATCGGGCAAGATTTGTTGAATACCCATCAGGAACACGCACCTTCAACAATACTTTACAAAATAACATTTTTTCTTCATTGGTCAAGAAGAAAATTGAAGGAGGTAAATAAGTCCTAACTCCTTCACGAACAGGATGTAGAGCTTTCCTTATTTTCATTTGTTCAAGCTCTACACGAGCTTCAATGCCATCCTTCATTTTTGTTGAGGTCCCCAATAATATCCCCAAAATCTTTTCAGATACGTTCTTCTCAATATGCATTACATCTAGATTATGGCGTATCAAAAGATGATGCCAATAAGGTAAATTGAAAAATATGCTTTTCTTCTTCCATGGAGTTTTAACACCAATTCTTGGCTCTCTTGTAGCATCATTACTTCTTCTTTGCCTTTGCCTTTTCTGTCCAATAACAGGTTCCACAATTGGTGTTTTTCCAAAGGTAAAAGACAAATTAGACAATTGTCTTAAACACTCAATTCCAGTTAATGAAATTGGTGCTGGATCTCTCTCACGCTTGCCATCAAATAACATTGCATTAGTTCGAAATCTATGCCTAATAGGTAAAAATCTTCGATGACCCAAATAGCAATGCTTATTACTCTTCGAATAAGCGCTTTGAACATGTTTTATGATTACAATGTGGACATGCCAGCTTCCCTTTCGTACTCCATCCTGAGAGGTTGGCATACGCAGGAAAGTCATTAATAGTCCATAACAAGGCAGCCTTCATATTGAATGTTTGATTGGAAAACACATCATACGTTTTGACACCCACCTCCCACAACTCAATTAACTCATCAACCAAGGGCCTCAAATACACATCAATATCATTTCCGGGCCCACGAGGGCCCTGGAATCAACAACGACATAAACAAATTAGGTTGCTTCATGCACATCCACGGAGGCAAATTATATACAGAAATTACGACAGGCCAAGTACTATGGGAACTACTCATGTTCCCAAAAGGATTAAACCCATCACTCGCAAGTCCTAAACGTATGTTACGAATTTCCGAACTCAAAATCAGGGTATAAAGCATCTAAATGCTTCCAAGCTTGGGGATCTGATGGGTGTCTCATGAATCCATCTTTCGGACATTCAATTGCATGCCATCTCATATATTCTGCAGTATACCTTGACATATATAACCTTTGCAATCTTGGTATTAGTGGAAAATACCGAAGAATCTTAGCTGACACTTGCTTACCAAAACTATCCCCATCTTTATTAACTATATATCTTGAAGCACCACAACGAGAGCACACATTCAAGCTCGATGTATCTTTCCAAAATAACATACAGTCATTAGGGCAAGCATCAATCTTCTCGTACTTGAGGCCCAAATCATCAATAATCTTTTTGGCTTGATAAGAGGATTTTGGCAAACACGCTCCATCAGGCAACATATCATTAAAGGCCTCTAAAAACATCGAGAAAGCCATATTAGTCACATTTCCTAAGCACTTGATTTGGTACAACTTCACAACAGCTTCCAATTTTTTGTACTTCTTACATCCAGGGTACAACTCCTTATCAGCATCCTCAAGCAACTTATAAAATCGTTCAGCCTCGGGGTTCGACCCTCAAAAACTGGTTTATGCCTTGATGAACCCACATTCTCTCCGATCAATGGTTGTACAAATGTGTCATTCAAGAAGTCATACATCTGACCTGCCTCACCCTCACTATCAATCAGATCCATTGACCCTATTTCATCAACTGGACCTATTTGCCTTGCATCAGTGGAATCGATATAAGATTCCCCATGATGCGTCCAACAAGCCGTCATATAAAGGGGATCCATTCCATGCCAAAGAAGATGCCCTCCAACAATAATCTTATCTTCATAATAACGGTTGCAACATTTCTTACAAGGGCATATGATCTTATCTTTACGAGCAGACTTGGACAAGGCTTCATTCAAAAATAATTCCATCTTATCTTTGTATTCTTGTGTGGAACGATGCAAATGTACCCAACTTTTATCCATACCTTACCTATTACACAGACAATCCATCAAATATAATGGATAAAATTAAATGTAACAATCCCTAGCATCAACCATCTTTCAATCCCTATCAGGTTGATGTTTCCATATCCCACATGTAGCAATTAAATGTAACAATCTCTAACTTATGTATGATTAAATATAGCAGTTATATCTAACTATATATTTAAAGATAATTCCATAAAGCATCAGTTGCTATATTCGCAGGTAAAAAAGAGACTACACATAAATTATAAATTTTTAAAAGCTAATTGGGTGCATCTTCTCATTGGGTGCTTTTTTTTTATAGAGTTTCTACATTAGCTTCTGATGTCAAGTCATCCCAGCTTATATTCTTAATGTAATGATCTCAGCTTATATAAGCTGAAGTGTAATCTTTATTAAATTAATGAATCTCATAATTACGATTTGCTTCACTTTCTAGGACAGAGTATTCATTGTTCATTTGAAACTATTAACTGTCAAGTTGAGGGTTTCTGCCTGGGTATAAGAAGTTTACTAATTTTTCAGCCTTTACTACCTAAAGTCTAATCATATAAACAATGAGAATCCCCCATTCATATATCATATATTTATATATATGACCTACAATAATATATATCAATGAGAACGTAGAATCAAGGAGCACAAAAACATAATTCCAAGTACCAAAAACACAGAGAGTATATAATTTCAATAGCCTGTATATAAATAAGAGAAGCACAAAGATAAATTTTCGTACCTTAAAGTGCCCCACAAGCCAATACCACACAGAGGTATAAGCCTAAACTATGACCCCAACCCTTAAAAGCCAATACCACACAGCCCCTGCAAAAAAGGCAAAACAAATAGTATAAAGAATAGAAATATGATCTACAAAAAGCAAGAAGAGTCAATTAAAAGACGTAGAACTCCCACCTTCAATAGCCAATATCAGACAACACCTGCAAATAAAAGTGTAACCCAACTTTAACCAAAATTGATAGTATAAACAATAAGAGAGGTGTAAAAAACGAAAAATTACTAACCCACTTGATGAACAGAAGCCAATATCAGACAACCCCTGTAAATAAAAGTGTAACCCAACTTTAACCAAAATCGATAGTATAAACAATAAGAGAGAGGTGTAAAAAACGAAAAATTGCTTACCCACTTGATGAACAGAACGAAGAGGGATGAAGAATTCCAACAATTAGAAGGGTGCTGGGGAGAAGTAGGTGTGGAGTGAAAAAATAAGATATTTGGATGAAAACCAGAGACGGTTGATGCTATAAGAGAGGAGGAGATATAATTCTTAGGTTTTGAGGGATTAAAAGCTTATGTAAAATAAGAAAATAAAAATTATTAATAATAGGGGCGGAAAGAAAAATTAATAAATATGATATAAATTTTAGGGGCGCTTGTTTTACGCCTCTCTTTATTTTAGGTTACGCTTGCCAAAAATTTTGGCGCAGAATTTCCCTCCTTACCCGCCTATTTAATAGGGGCATATTTATCCGCCCCAAATCTCATTAATAGGGGCCAATCGGTTTTCTGCCCCTAATTAACAATCAATAGGGGCATATCATATTTTCTGCCTCTAAAAGGAAGCCCCAAATACTTCTTTTTTTGGTAGTGTTGTAAAGCTTCGAACATTTGAATTCTTTTGGTGATTGTGCATCATTGTTGCATACTCTTGGTTGCCAAACAATAATTAAAGTTATAGTTGTTGATTTGATCTATGGATTTCGTAAATAAACATTCAAGTAAAGGGAATTAAATTTTACTAGTGAGAAAAAAAAAATCAACAAGCCGAAAATTTAAAAGGAATTTTTTTTTTTTTGGTATTTGCATAGTTCTTCACTTTGTAGCTATACTTTCTTCGGTGGTCTGATAGGCTCCTTGCCTTCGGTTTGTTGTACTTTCTTCGTTGGGTTCCCTTGCGTTATTGCAGGGTTTTCTTTGTTTGTAATTGTTTGGGGGATCCCACCTTTTGTTGGCTCCTTCAGCCGTTGGTTTTTCCCCATGTAGCTTTGGTTTTCTTAAATGATGTCATTTAGAAAAAATTTCTTTTGAAATATCCACTTCAGATTTTGAGTTTATATTGCTCGTCAGGTTTATATGGGTTTATGTTTTGAGGGCATTTGAGTCTATTTACGTCAGTTTTTGGCTATTTTTGAAAGTTTTTATCAAAACGGATTTTTGAAAGTTTTTATCAAAACGGATTTATGAAAGTATAGGGTAAATTTTGGGTAATTTTAATAACTCAATTTTTTCTCTTTTCTTAAATTTTTTCTAATTTTGTATGTATTTGACCCCTATTTTTATTTTTTAATTATGAAAAGTCATATTTACCCTAAAATTTAGTTAAATCTAACAGAAAATTAGACTGTGGGACCAATGGAATGAATAATATAGAGTTGATGGATCATTTGAACGAATAATTTATTTTAGGGACGAAATGTAAATCGGGTACAAATTTAAGGACCATTTGAGTAAATAAACCAAAAGAATATAAAAGCTATCTAAGATGAGGCACTTGCATGCAATGCTACCAAAGAAGCATAAATGCCATCCTTGATACCGATCAAAGTTTCATGCTTTCCTTTCTCTGCAATGACTCCATTTTTCACCACTGCGATTACATCCGCACCCTTTATTGTGGATAACCGATGGGCAACCACGATTGTGGTTCGATCCACCATGATTCGGTCCAATGCATCTTGAACCACTCGTTCCGATTCAGCATCAAGAGCACTAGTGGCTTCATCTAGTAGTAGTATCTTTGGTGCCTTCATTATAGCTCGTGCAATTGCCACCCTTTGCTTCTGTCCACCAGACAATTGAATCCCCCGCTCTCCTACTATTGTATCATAACCCTGCATTGATTTTCCAAACTTAACATGGTTAATCTTCAATGTTCCGAACAAAATTTTGTGAATTTTCATCAACTAGTCCTTCTCATTTATGCAGCACCATGGCAATAGATTATATTATAGTATTTGTGGCCAAAAGAAATTGACAAGCTTGTTAATTTTGTAGTGCCTACCTGTTGTAAACTACTGATGAACTTGTGAGCATTTGCCAATTCTGCAGCAGCTATAATTTCAGCCTCTGGTGCATTTCCTTCCTTTCCATATGCAATGTTGGCTCTGATAGTGTCATTAAACAATACTGGCTCCTGGCTCACCAGTCCCATTTGCTGTCTCAACCACTTGAGCTGTAACTTTTGGATTTCAAATCCATCTAATGTAATGTGACCTGAATCAGGGTCGTAAAATCTCTGCAACAATGAGACGACTGTCGATTTCCCACTTCCACTTTCTCCAACCAAAGCAACAGTCTGAATAACATAATTCAAACTTGTAAGTCCCAGAAACTTGAATTAGACTACGAGGACCAAATCTTATGCATTGTTTGAAATAAGTAAAAGAACAAAATTGTTACCAAGTTACCTTGCCATGATGAATGGTCAAGCAAAGATCCTGGAAGATTGGTACATCAGGTCTAGTTGGATACTTGAAACTGACATGGCGAAGTTCAATTTCTCCCTTCACATTTTCTATAGTTGTTCCAGATTCATCACTAGAGTCAATTTTTGATTTCCGGTCAAGAATGTCAAATATGGAAGCAGCAGAGCTCTTTCCTTTACCAAGATTAGGGGTTAGGGAACCTGACTGAGACACTCCACCAGCTGTCATCGCGAGAGCAAAGAAAACCTGCAAACCAGGGAAATGTTAACAATCGACTGAATGGACCAATGAAGATTTAGTTCTCAAGTAACACGTATTTAGCAGAGTTTGGATCCTCTTCCACTTACTTGAAGACTTTATAGCGCAAGGCATAAAAACTTACCCGGAAAACATCAGAGAATGTTGTCTTGCCTGCTGCGACAAGTCGGGCTCCAGCATAAAAACTGCAGGCATACACAGAAAAAAGAAAAAAGAACGAGAGCCCAAAACCTATCCCGCTGATTAACCCTCGTCTTATCCCTGTCTTAATAGGGCCTTCACATTTCTTCTGGTACAATTCAATCACCTTCTCTTCAGCACAAAAGGAAGCAATTGTTCGAATACTCCCCACTGCATCATTGGCTACTTGACTTGCATCCTCGTACATTTTCTGCAACAATTTAAAATTTTCAGCATTGACAAAAAGGATTGGTCTTATATATATGTTATGTAAAAAGTATTGGATGGTGTTTTGACTGCACCAGCTACAAGTTCTATACAACAAACTTTTGTAAAGTTTGGACTTTGGAGAAATACCTTTGCATCAGCACTGAATCCTTTCAAGAACTTGACTTGAACATAACCATTTAAGCCTAATAGAGGCAGCAAAACCAGGATTATAAGAGCAAGTTGCCAATTTGCCACAAAAGCAATACAAAAACCAGCAATTGCAGTTGCGGAATTCTCAACCAGCAACCCTAGAGCATCTCCAACCACCCCACGCAGAGAAGCTGCATCTGCGGAAAGCCTTGCACCAATTGCACCACTTGAGTGCTCAGGATCGTCAAACCAACTTACTTCCATGTAAACCACCTTTTCATAGCACATTGATCGAACTCGTTTTATTAACTTACAGCCTGCCACAGCAAAAAGGTATTGTCTTGCTGGCATTGCTATGAAAGTTACCACTCCAAGAACAATGAAGATTAATGCCCAAAACTTTGAATCCTTACGGAGTTGAGGAGGTGGCTCGTAGAAGGTCTTGATTACACTGGATATCAATATCGCAAAAATAGGTAAGATTACCCCATTGACTGCTGCAGCTATAGTACCTAGTAATAATACTGGGATCTCTGGCTTGTTCAGGTAAGCCAGGCGGCGAAGGGAGACTTCTGGAGGCACTCTTGATGATGCTGAAGCAGGAATATCATGTCCTGCAGATGCTGTTTCAAGAGAATCGACTGCAGTGGGCACACCGTATGAGATTGAGAAGGAATGACGGTTACTATGTCCTCTTCCAGATGATCCCGGGCTTATGGATCGTAAGTTTGAAAATCTTTTACTTGAATGTCTTCGAGATTCCATGCTGCTAATCCTTTCGTGATCATTTACAGCAGTCTGTTCTGACAAGCTGCTCATTTCTTGCAACCTTATAAGCTGGCTATATGCACCTTCAGGGTCCTTAATTAGCTCAGAATGTGGACCTGCTTAGTTGAAAAAGATCAGTATGTGCAATACCCATGGACTATGAATAAGATGAATTGTAACATTATGTTGAACTATAGACAATACGATTTGGCCTTCAAATGGTAGAACAGGACAACATAAACAAATGCATTACCTTTTTCAACAATTGTTCCTCGATGTATGACAGCAATGGTGTCAGCATTCCTTACTGTGCTCAAGCGGTGGGCTACAACGACAGTAGTCCGGTTTATCATAATTCTGTCCAGTGCCTCCTGCACAATTCTCTCAGATTCTGCATCAAGAGCACTTGTGGATTCATCTAAAAGTAGAATCCTTGGGTCTTTGAGAATTGCTCTAGCTATTGCAACTCTCTGCTTTTGGCCGCCAGATAGCTGAGTTCCATGCTCACCAACCATTGTGCCCAGTCCCTAAATGCATAAATCACAAAACCACAAATAAGAAAAAAGGCATTGAATGTGTTGATCAAAAGAATCCGAGTTTTTAGAAAATTCATGTGATCTCTCTACATTTCCATCTTTGAATGTAACAAAATGATTAGATCACTGGATGTCTCAATAAGCTTCCATGGTCGTGGAAATTAAGAATTCATACAAAAAGTTCAGAGAACAAAAATACCAGAACTTAGATGAAAGTTTAAATGAATTTAACCTGAGGCAGTTTGTCTATGAATTTAGCAGCATTGGCAAGCTCAGCAGCAGCCCTTATTTCTTCAGTGGTTGCACCATCCTTTCCATAGGCAATATTATCTTTAATGCTACAAGTAAATAAAACGGGTTCCTGGCTGACAAGGCCTATTTTCTGTCTGATCCATTTCAGTTGGAACTCTTTGAGATTAATACCATCAATAAGAACTTCGCCAGCTAGGGGGTCATAAAATCTCTCAATCAAACTGATTACAGTTGATTTACCACTTCCACTCTCTCCGACTAAAGCAGCAGTTGCACCACTAGGTATTGAGAGAGAAAATCCATGGAATATTTGTTCATCCGGTCTTGCAGGATAACTAAAATAAACATCCCTCAGTTCTATGTCTCCACGGATATCATGTAATTGTTGCCCATTAGTGTCAGAAGCATCAATCTCTGGCTTTCTGTCAATTGTCTCAAACATCTTATAAGCTGCAGCTTGTCCAGCAGCAAATGCACTCAAGCATGGAGATGCCTGCCCCAGAGACCTGAAAATTTATCATAGAAACATTGTTATATCTTGATCTTCTGAAGAATCACATATCAAATTTGGACTGAAGGGGGGAGGGGGTGTAGTCAGTAGATTATGGAAAAATGCAAACATGTTAACTAGTACAATAGTACTAGGATCAACAAATTTGTTCATTAAACTTTACTGTAATGCAACTTACATGGAGCCAATCAACACAGCGAAAACTACATTAATGACTTCCCCTCCTGTATATCCTTTTTCAAGTATCATCTTCCCTCCAAACCATATAGCCAGAGCATAACTACACATTATAATCAGCATAACCGAACCCATTCCGAACCCAGATGCCAAACCCTCTTGCACACCAGAGTTGTAAGCTTTAATTAAGGAGTTGTTGTAATTAGCTATAGCTTGCTTTTCTCCTGTAAACGATGCAACCTGAATTGGGAACACCAATCAGTTTTAGTTATACACTAAGAAAATAGAAATAATAATTTTTTGTTTTAAAGATCTTAAAGACAAGTAGGCCTACTGTTCTGATTGAACCAATTGTCTGCTCTACCACAGTTGATGCCACTGAATAAGCAGTTTGTCCACTGGATGCCATCTTTGATATAAGGATGCCCATGACGGCACCAGAAAGGACAAGAAGGGGAATAGAAGATAGCATGACAAGGGTGAGAAGCCATCCCTTAACAAATGCTATAACAAAGCCTCCTACGAATGTTGCAGTTAACTGGATAAAAGTTCCTACCTGCAATAAGAAAATGAAAGAAATAAGAGGTTATTGGAGCAAATGGCAATAACTTAAAAGGCTTTTGTGCGGCATGTTAATACCTTCTCGCCCATGGCCTCTTGAATCAGTACAGTATCACCTGACATCCTCCCAACAATTTCCCCAGTGTTAATTTCTTTGTCAAAAAAGCCAACATCTTGCCTCAATATTGTTTTCAAGTATAAGCTTCTTATTCGAGCAGCCTGTCTCTCTCCAGTGACCATCCAGCAAGACATCTCTGGCATAGAGAGAAAGCTACTAATCTCAGTTTCCAAAAAGCCAAATTATTTGTTTGGTGCACCAGCAGGCAGTTCAGTGTACTTACGTAGAAATGCAGCTGCAGCAGCTCCCACCGCCAAGTAGACAAACTTTAGAGCCACCTGAGAATGTTGAAATGGCGAAATTATATGTTAGAGGAACCAGAGAACCAAAATAGATGTTAAAACCGAAGTAAGCTCACAGTTCTGATAGAACTGGATACCAGTTTATAGTCACAGAATATTTTGTTCTTTATTATTACTGCTATTGCCTAGTTGACTTAATTTCTATGAAGATGTTACATTAACAGAGATAACTATCTACCAGCTTATAGTCACAGAATATTTACCTTGGAAACTGCATCAACCACGTCTTTATTATTCCCACTTCCTCCAAAGGAGTTAATCACATCTCCAAAGATTATGGTCATTAGAGGCATACAGAACCCATTTCCAATAGCGCTGATTGTACCAACAGACATTAACAGGTAATCCAAGGAATCAGCAAAGGAGAAAAGCTTGTGATATGGTACTGTTTTGGAGCCATCCTCCTTGCTCTTGCTTGTATCTTGGGGGTTGTTTTGAGAGTCCTCCACTACTGCTGAGTGGCCGTTTGATGCTGCCGTTTCCTGCTCCTTGATTACATTTCCATCCGCAGGATTTTCCTCAGCCATGTTTTTCACAGCAATAGTAAAGCTGCTATATTTTACAAGAAGCACCTCAGAGAAGTAAGTTGCTACTATATCTGACAGAGAACTTGATCAGAGCTGCAAGACAAAGCATTTATGGTTTGGATTAGGAACCAGAATTTTTTTTTTGGGGGAAACTAAATTTGCCAACTGATTCTAATTGAATATGGAGTTGATTATTCAGCCAAACTTAAAAAATCCATTTGTTTCTATATTCTTCTTTTTGTGCGTGTGTGCATTTTGAAAACCCGTTACTGAAGCAAGTGCTACAGTACAGAATATGTACATGTTAAGAACACAGACAGGAAAAGGAAACAGAGGAACAAAAGAACAAGCAATAACAAAAATACTAAGATGGCGGAGGTAGTGTTTGATGTTTGGGGGGGCCACAAGCTTAAGATTATGAGTTTTTTTGTGCAATCTATGCCTATACTCTCTGTATAGTCAAGGAGGTGAGAAAATGGTATAGGGGCCCCAGGCCATCTCAGGCCTGTGAATAGCTCCGCTCACACAGCAGGCATGAAATGCAGGCAGTGGGAATGCTGAGAACAAAACTACACAAACACAATTAGAAACTAACTAAAACGAAACTAGGAATCAAACGAAGCAGAAAAGAGAAAGAAACCAAGTGGGCAGCTAATGCATGCTCTAAAGGTGAGAAATTTAAATAAAAGAGACATAACCACAAACAGCCGGGATACAACTTCAAAAAGTGTTGCAGGAAACATTAATATCACCAAAAGAAGAAGATACTCACTGAGTGGGAAACAAGTTTACCAACTTTCGGGAAATGGGTTGATGAAATTGTTGTACTTTCCCCCGAAAACATTGCTTTATAAGGCAGCACATCAGCCTACAGCCTACCAACAAGAAAGATAGTGTGGATACAAGATTAGTCAAACGTTCACAGACTTTTAAAACTAATTCAAAGACGTACAATTCTGGTCCTCTGCTCCTCCTCTTGGTGGTTTGCTTAGGCAGGAAGTAAAATGGGTTGCTTTGCCATCAAGTAAAAGTTGAATTTGCAAATGATTCACTAGTGTAGTGGTTTGGAGTATTTAATCCTTCAAACAAGATCCTGGGTTCGAGACCTGGCATCTGTGTAGTGTGTGTGAGTTGAGTATACAATCATCCCTCTCAATAGGAAAGGTCCTCAAAAAGTTAAAGTTGAATTTGTCAGCTCAAATACTATGCTCTGCTGCTTGCAATGTGAATCGGCCGTCTTTCTTTTGCAAAGTAAGGAAGGCAACATGGTTTTTTTACACACACCACCAATGTATCATGGGAGTTTGAACTTAAAACCACTAATATGTAAGTCAAGACAATTTTCCACTGAACTAGACCCCTTCATCACCAACCCTACCATCATATTGCTTTGAATTTAATAAAATGTAAATAAATAAATAAAAAAAGTCCTGCAAAAACGTGAGACCAGTAGAAAGAAATCATTTAGTTGACTAGCATATTCTATATATCAATCTCTAGTTGTTTGTCCTTCTTTTGTAATTATTTAACTTGTATGATATGTAAGCAGATCACAAGGTTAGGTATAAGGGTACCAATCCATTATGCTTTGCCCTTTAGATTAATCAGGGTCTACTATCTATCTACATAACAGAATTTGGACAATTAATTAAGTTATATTTTGTAAAGGGATATATGATTAGAATACATTGAAATGAAAATAAGGAATGGTAGCAAAACAAAAACTACTATGGCATGGGATGGAAGTGTTTGTATATTATTGTTGATGAAAAATGCTCAAACTAAATATGTAGATAACTCGCTGTGATATTATATTAGAATGTAAACATTAAACTCAAAATTATTAAACTAGGAATCCAAGATTTCCATTTCCAAAGTAGAAAAATTAATCTTAATATGTGGTTCGATTCTTTCCCATTTTTCTTTTTTCTTTTGAAAAAATTAAAATTAAGAGTGATGCCCAAGTTTGTGCAATAGAAAGAACAATTCGAGCACCGCAATTTGGGTGGTCCAATATGACTTTCGGAGGTTGACTATACTTTTATTATATCACGTGTAACTTGGAGTATTGGGCATGCATATCAGTACATGCATGTGTGTTTTATAAAGGGATGGCATAAATCTGACATCAGACATGACAAGAAGTCAATCCTCTCGATTGCCATTCTTCTTTTGTTTTTGTTGTGTTAATCTTTGAACTTCTTGGAAGTTTGTTGGGATATTGGTCTAATTTTTTTAATTTAGTTTTATTTTTACTTATCATTTTCTGGGAAGATGATAGGAGCTTGTATTTGGTAGAAAGTAGAAACAGAGAAAATGATGACAAGGTGATTATAATATTGTCAAGGATGCTTATGACTAACAATAGATTAATGGGTAATTAGTCTAATAGATTAATGGGTAATTAGTCCAAACAGTCACTGCCTGACTGGTTCAGTTTGCAAAGGTCATGTTTGCTGGGAATCTCATCTGGTCAAGGGCTGAATAATCCTTCTGTTTTTTTTTCTTTTCTCCCAAGGAACAGATGGACTTATCTTGAAATCCCAAAAAGGGAAAAGTATCAGTTTGCATGATTCATTAAACAGAAATGATCGTGGCCCACATAACCCTAACCCGTCCATGTTGACCAAAGGATGTTTATTCAAATTTTGTCTCTTGGAAAATACCTGGAACTAGCAAGAAAAGTAAGGGGGGACCCATCACCGTGTTGGTTAAAGATTTTGGTTCTTTGCTTTAAGGGAATTTCAAATTGAAGCAAGCTTAATGATCATTATTGGGACAGTTTATTGAAAATTGTTAACTAACTTTGTTGAATAATCATCTCTTAGAAGAATTTTTAATGACTTAATTTTGACGGATTGGTAAACATGACTGTGTCCTAGAGCTGCAGCCTTTTGTGACTACTGACTCTAATGATAATCAAGCAACAATTAGTCACAAAAGTTTGAGTTTTCAAAGAGGGTTGGTTTTTATTGAAGAATATTCAAATTGAAGTAATTCCAATAGTTGGTACGCGCAGGAAGAGTTGAATTTATTCATAAGATATTCACTTAAATTTTTATTTTATTTTTTTATACAAGTGATATTGGAAAATGGAAATTGAACTTACAACCTCCAATGCCACTTAAGCTATGAGCACTTATATTTGATTAAGGTTGAGTTTAAATATATGTGATGCGCCACAAGTGAATGGAGCAAGATATATGATGGGCCAAATAAGAAGAAAAGGAAGGTCTAATATTCATTAGCAGATAAGGCCTTATTTATGGTTACATGCATGCATGGGCTATTCATTGGCAATTGATTTACTTTTGATCCATTTGAAATTGGTAATTTGATAAAATCATGATTGTTGTTATTTTTAAGAAAAATTAGGTATAAACATAATTATTTTTAGTAATTAGTATTTGAGACAAACAGTATCTCTGTTTTGGTTTTAATACATAGGAATTGAATTTTGTTTTGGATTTGGCCAAAGATGAGGCCCAAATTCGTTGGCCACCTTACATTAAACACTGAAACGATAATTATACCATTTTTGTTTAAAAGGGTGACCCAAATTCATTGGTTTCCTTTTCTTTTTTTTTTAATTTAGGGAAATAGTGCTTAATGCCATCATTTTTGTAATTTTAACTGAAAATACCATTTCTCCCCACAAATTTTGCAACTATCGCCTATAAATATATATTTATTGTCCATTTATTGCACACATCAGACATGACAAGAAGTCAATCCTCTCGATTGCCATTCTTCTTTTGTTTTTGTTGTGTTAATCTTTGAACTTCTTGGAAGTTTGTTGGGATATTGGTCTAATTTTTTTAATTTAGTTTATTTTTACTTATCATTTTCTGGGAAGATGAGATACTATGCTCTACTACTTGCAATGCGAATCGGCCGTCTTTCTTTTGCAATTAAAGTTAAATATACCCTGCTCTCTTTTTTTTCCAAAGTTAGGAAGGCAACGAGGTTTTCTTACACAAACTGTCAATGTATCATGAGAGTTCGAACTTGAAACCACTAATATGCAAATCAAGGCAATTTTTCACTGAACTAGACCCCCTTCATCACCTACCCTACCATCATATTGCTTTGAATTTTTTAAAAAAAAAAGAAGAAGAAAAAAATAAAGGTCCTGCAAAAACTTGAGACCAGTGGAAAGAAATCATTTTGGGGACGTAACAACACATGTGACATATTGACTAGCATATTCTATATATCAATCTCTAGTTGTTTGTCCTTCTTTTGTAATTATTTAACTTGTATGATATGTAAGGAGATCACAAGGTTAGGTAGAAGGGTACCAATCCATTATGCTTTGCCCTTTAGATTAATCAGGGTCTACTGTCTATCTACATAACAGAATTTGGACAATTAATTAAGTTGTCTTTTGTCAAAGGGATATATGATTAGAATACATGGTAGCAAAACAAAGACTACTCAAACTGCTCAAACTAAGACAAATTCAAAATAACTTGGTTATGATATTATATTAGAATGTAAACACCAAATTCAAAATTATTAAACTATATTAATCCAAGATTTATATGTGGTTTGATTCCTTCCCATTTTTCTTTTTTATTTAAAATAAAATAAAATTAAGAGTGATGCGCAAGTTTGTGCAATAGAAGAACAATTCGAGCACCGCAATTTGGGTAGTCCAATATGACTTTTGGAGTGTTGGGCACGCGCATGTGTGTTTAATAAAGGGATGGCAGAAATTCCTTTTAGAAAGTATTAAAATTTATATATTTTCCTTATTTCAAATATAGCCCAATATCTATTAAACTATTAAAGTTTAAAATAAAAAAAAATCAATTCTTTATGAATTTAGTTGCATGGCAACAATAAAAATACACATTAAAATAGGTACATTTTTTGTTGTTGAACATATTTTCATTAATTTAGATAATTTTGTTTACAAATTAATATGTATTTGTTTTAAGTTAAAGCTTCTTTGAAATTGCAAGGGTTACGTAGCTCAAATAGTAAGACCATTTACCCTTGTCTAAGGTTCGATTTTCTCTCCCCAATATCACTTGTACCCAAATAACTTTTTTTAATTTTTGAAAATTAGTCAATTGAGCTATGACCTTGCATAATTTACATGATTTAATGTTACTATTTCTACAAAAACTATAGAAACTGTAAGTACAAAAACAATGATCATTAAGTTTGTCCTTGCATGCAAAAAAACATTTCTCATAGAATAATAGTCTTTCAAAAAAAATTTGGGAAATTGGGCATGAAATCTAGTAGGGTTCAGTTTTTAAAGAATTTCAATCTGTCATGCGACAAACAGGTTCAGTTTGCAAAGGTGGCACTTTGCTCCCTCATGTTTGCTGGGAATCTTGGTCAAGGGGTACGGAAAATTGCTTTTCACAATAAAAAAATGCAATTGCCATTGACTTAATATGGACAGAAAGAATTCTAGATGGTCAAGGCTAAATAATCCTTCTGTCTTCTTTTTCTTTTCTCCCGAGGAACAGATGAACTTATCTTGAAATCCCCAGAAAGGTGAGTATCAGTTGCATGACACATGAAACAGAAATGATCGTGCCCCAACCCAAAACCCCAAACCTTACCTTATTTGTAGACGTCCATGTTGACCAAGGCATATATTCTTGGAAAATACCTGGAAATAGCAAGAAAAGTAAGGGGACCCATCACCCGTGTCGGTTAAAGATTTTAGTTCTTTGCTTTCCTAGGGGTGCTTTGGTTATGACTAAAATCTTGAAATTGTCTTCAACTGTCTTTGATTATGACTAAGTTTGTTTTAATATTTACAAACAGGGGCATGTGGCTTTTTTAATATAAAATTTCTCTTCTTCTTCCACTTATTATTTTTTTGGCTTTTATTCTTTTCTTCTTCCCCAGCTGGCTTCTTTTTCATCTTCCTCTTCTGCATCCTCTCTCCTTCTCCTCTTCTTCTGTCTATTTTTCTCTTCTTCTTTTTCCCCGAAAATTTTCCCTTCTCTCTTCTTCAATCCTCTTCTATTCTGTCTTCTCCTTCTCCTCTTTCTTTTTTTTTTCCCCAAAATTTTCTCCTCTTCACCCTACTCTTCCTCTTCTATTTTGTCTTCTCCTTCCTGAGCGGTTGTGGCTGGTGGTTGTGGTTGTCACTTGGGTGGTCGGTGGTTGTGGGGAGCTTGGGTGGGGTTGGTTGCTCGGCACTTGGGTCGGGACTGTCCCTGCTCTCCAGACAAGTCTCACTAAGAACACCTAGGGAGGCGTTTTTTTATTGGGCGGTATTAGTTAATCCCACTTGAAGTCATGGTGTAACAAACAGGCCCCTAGATTCCTAAGAGAGTTTCAAATTAAAGTAAGCTTAATGATCATTATTGGGATAGTATATTGAAAATTGTTAACTAACTTTGTTGAATAATCATCTCTTAGAGGAATTTTTATTATTAATAACTCTAATAATAATCAAGTAACAATTAGTCGCAAAAGATTGAGTTTTCAAGGAGGGTTGGTTTTTGTTGAAGAAGATTCAAATTGAAGCAATTCCAAGTTGGTACGCAGGAGGAGTTGAATTTAATTATAAGATATTCAAAAGTTATTTATTTATTTTTATAGAAGTGATATTGGAGAAAAGACCTCCAATGCCACTTAAGCTAAGAGCACTTACATACTTGATTAAGGTTGAGTTTAAATATATGCGATGGGCCACAAGTGAACTGAGCAAGATATGTGATAGCCGAATAAGAATTAAAGGAAGATATGTGATGGGCCTAATATTCATTAGCACAGAAGGCCTCATTTATGGTTGCATAACGTGAGCATGTGCTATTCATTGGCAATTGATTTACTTCCAGTCCATTTGAAAATGGGTAATCATATCAAATCGTGAGAGTGTTGTTATTTTCACTCACTATTCTATTTTCTCCACACATCTTACTTTCACATTCCACTCAATTTTTACCCACAATCAATCCTAAAATGTTACCAAATTTTTTATCAATTGACATTAATCTCATAGTCCGATCCATTTGAAAATGGGCTATTTGATGAAATTATAAGAGTGCTGCTATTTTCATGTGATTGTATAACTAAATTATTGCACCTCTTAATTTTCTCACTAATATGGTAATTGTTATTATACAATTTTATGAAATCGCACTCATTCTTTTATACAAGCGAAATTAAGGATGGGGGAAATTGAATGTGAAACTTCAGATACGGAATAACAAAAATTCCCTCAATTTTTATATACGGCGACATGAGAAATAATTTTTTGAAAACGTAGACATGTTTGCATAATTTTAGTAAGGTTAAGAAAGTTATGGTTAAATCTAAGAAAATAAAGTTGACCCAAGATCAATATGTGCCAAAAAAAAATTTGGAAAAATGTACCAAATGTCCAATGACTTTTTTAGATCATTTATTGTCCAAAACAAAACCGAAAAGCACTTGACCTTATCATCATCACCATGGTTGCAAAGACCGACACACCAAACTCCAAGGAGAGCAACAGTCACAGCAGCTGAGCGACAAACCAGTCAATCTCATCCACGAAAACAGAAAAGCAAGCCTTCACTTTCAGTTGCGCCTTTCCTGCCGTTGAATGAGACTGAACTAAAAACTCTCGTCAGATATTTTGAGACTCCACTCTTCTTCTTCTACTTCTGCTTCTTTTCTCGCGCTCAGTGGCGGAGCCACCTAAGGACCAAGGTGGGCCCAGGCCCTCACTCATATTTTTTATTTCCTCATATTTTTACTTGTATGTGTTGTTATATGTTTGCTTCTCGGAGTAAAAACTCATTTTTTTTTTCTCATTCTCATTCTCTTTTGATTAACTTAAGCTTTGTAAATTTCCCTTTCTCCTATTTTACATGTCTAAGCAGGACATCTTAATATTGGGATTTATGAACATTTTTTGTATTTCTTCTCTCTGTTGAAGTATAAATTATTAAATTTTGAGTCTTTAATAGTGTAGATGATGAGATTAATATTCAACCATGTTAAATATGATATTCAAGACAATTATGATTGTAATAAATGAATAAATTATAAATTAGTATGAAATGATATTATTAACTTATTAACCCGGTTAGCGCTTAAAGGCTCCTATTCGAATTATTTTTAAAATTTTTGTAAAGGGCCCCCTCTATGTGAAATTCTAGCTCCGCCACCGGCAAGCACCCAACATTCAGCTTCAAATAGAAGGAGAAAGACAGATAGAGATGTATACAACTTGCTAAATAGAGTATCAAAATAGTATCTGAAGAAGGGTTTCTGGTTTCAAGTTCATTGTATTTCTTTGTGTAACTTACAACAAAATTTATACAAGGAGAAAGCTTGCTATTCAAGCTCAATATTAATTACAAGTAGGTAGATAGTAGCTGATCTTGAGCTCTTAATCCTAAAGATTTTGCAGCAGCAGCCTCCCAACCTAATTAATGCACCCACCTCATCAAGTGAGTAATAGAAAACTTTACCTGGATATGGCCTTTGTCTGAATATTAGCAAGTTGATTTTCTGAGTTTACGAATGGAAATTTAATCACACCATTTTTCAATTTTTCTTTGATGAAGTGCCGGCCAACTTCAACATGTTGTACCAGATTGTCACAATACATGTCTGAATATCTCGATAGCAGCTTTATTGTCACAATAGAGGTTTCTGGTTTCTATATGTTTCGATCCAAGATCTTTAAGTAATCTTCGTAACTAGAGCAATGCACACACTCCTTGAGCCATTCCCCTAAACTCAGCTTCACCACTTGATCTAGCCACAACCTTTTGTTTCTTACTTCTCCAAGTAACTAAGTTGCCACCCACAAATGCAAAATATCTAGAAGTAGAACGTCTATTTGTGATGGAACATGCCCAATCGGCATATGTGTATTCTTCTACATTCATGTGTATATGTGTTCACCCGTTTTGATTTGTTTCATGTGATGGTAGGGTCAAGTTCCCCATTAATTCAAAGACCATGGTTTGGTCAATAAATTAACTTTCTTTATGTGTTGAGCGTGCCACCGTTAGCAATTTTTCAATTCTAACAGACTTGAGAGTAAAAATAACTTGCGCCCCAAGCTATTGACTCCGAACAAAACGATTGTGAATTTGGGTGAAGAATATCTCCCAAGTAAGTTCTTTTCTATGCCTTAGATAGGTAAGGACTTTATAATTTTTTCTCAGGATAAAACCGGTAGTTCCTGCCAGGATAAATGATAACAGATTGAACTAATTTCAGGCAGAACTCCCCTTTGCAAGGCTCAAAAGGGAAAATTGACTATACAAAGGCAAAAAGAGGGTTGTGCTTCCATTTCTGTCCGGGTAGGTGCCTCTGTTCTGGGCTGGATCTGATGTTCCTGTGCTGGACTGAACTTTCAACAGCTTCAATTGCTAGGCTTCAGTTGCAAATCGATACCAAAGTTCCAGTTTGGCAGAGCTTTAATCTATTTCAAGCCCTGGAAGGCTTTTGGATGGGCAGAACTGGGACTTCTCCAGTCTGAAAGGGACATAAGTGACTGGACTTGAGCTTGAGCTTGTACTGTGGTACCTATGCTGCTTAGTCAGGGCTCTCCATAAATTTGTTGAGGTTTTCGTATTTGAGAAAAACTCAAACTCTGCTTGTCTTGGCTTTTGCTTAACCAAATTTGTAACGAGAGAAATCTCGTTTTTGTTGATTTGTGAACTGGGATTCGAATCAGAAGCAGTGTTCTAACTGCTTTGCTGGAAAAAGCAGGATGATTCTGCAAGCTTGTTGAGAAGCTTTTGAAATTGAAGTGCTTCAGACTCTGGGTCTGTTGGACTTTGTTTGGAATTTTTCTGTGATCAAGTGATCATTTTGAGTGTTTGTCTTTTGACTAAGTTTTTGGTTGTCTTGATTGATTGTGTTTTTGCTCTATTCACTCTCTCTCTTGTATTTATAAGAAATGGTTTTGGGAGCGGGAGTTTTAATTCTTTTAATAATGGGCGGCAAACAATCTCAAAAGATATTTAGTTTTAAAAGAAAAAGAAAGGGATCTCTATCTATTTTCTAGCAGGCAAGCATTCAAACATCAGTTCCTAAAGTGATTATTTCCCTGTATTTTTGATGGGGTGCCATACCCTTCTTCCAATTCAATTGCTTTTGCAAGAGTCTGAAGCTTGTGATGGTAAGTTCTCGGTCTTTGAACAACTCCCTGTTTCCCGCTTATCTCAGCTTTTGCAGCAGTTGCACCACTATGTATTGAGAGAGAAAATCCATCGAATATTTGTTCATCTGGTCTTGCAGGATAACTAAAATAAACATCCCTCAGTTCTATGTCTCCACGGATATCATGTAACTGTTGCCCATTAGTGTCAGAAGCATCAATCTCTGGCTTTCTGTCAATTGTCTCAAACATCTTATAAGCTGCAGCTTGTCCAGCAGCAAATACACTCAAGCATGGAGATGCCTGCCCAAGAGACCTGAAAATTTATCATAGAAAGCAGAAAAGTTATATCTTGATCTTCTGAAGAATCACATATCAAATTTTGGGCTGAAGGGGGGAGGGAGAGTAGTCAGTAGATCAAGTAAAAATGCAAACACTAGTACAATAGTACTAGGATCAACAAATTAGTTCATTAAATTTTACTGCAATGCAACTTACATGGATCCAGTCAACACTGCGGAAACTACATTAATGACTTCCCCTCCTGTATATCCTTGTTCAAGTATCATCTTTCCTCCAAACCATATAGCCAGAGCATAACTACACATCATAATCAGCATAGCCGAACCCATTCCGAACCCAGATGCCAAACCCTCTTGCACACCAGAGTTGTAAGCTTTAATTAAGGAGTTGTTGTAATTAGCTATAGCTTGCTTTTCTCCTGTAAACGATGCAACCTGAATTTGGAACACCAATCACTTCTAGTTCTACACTAAAAAAATAGAAATAATAAATTTTTGTTTTAAAGATCTTAAAGACAAGTAGGCCTACTGTTCTGATTGAACCAATTGTCTGCTCTACCACAGTTGCTGCCACTGAATAAGCAGTTTGTCCACTGGATGCCATCTTTGATATAAGGATGCCCATGACGGCACCAGAGAGGACAAGAAGGGGGATAGAAGATAGCATGACAAGGGTGAGAAGCCATCCCTTAACAAATGCTATAACAAAGCCTCCTACGAATGTTGCAATTAACTGGATAAATTTTCCTACCTGCAATAAGAAAATGAAAGAATAAGAGGTTACTGGAGAAAATCGCAACAGCTTAAGGCTTTTGTGTGTGGCATGTAAATACCTTCTCGCCCATGGCCTCTTGAATGAGCACAGTATCACCTGACATCCTCCCAACAATTTCCCCAGTGTTAATTTCTTTATCAAAAAAGCCAACATCTTGCCTCAATATTGTTTTCAAGTATAAACTTCTTATTCGAGCATCCTGTATCTCTCCAGTGACCATCCAGCAAGACATCTCTGGCAAAGAGAAAAAACTACTAATCTCAGTTTCCAAAAAGCCAAATTATTTGTTTGGTGCACCAGCAGGCAGTTCAGTGTACTTACGTAGAAATGCAGCTGCAGCAGCTCCCACCGCCAAGTAGACAAACTTTAGAGCCACCTGAGAGGAACCAGAGAACCAAAATTATATCTGATTAAACCTTGTTCATTACAATTTCAACTAAGTTAGAGGAACCAGAGAACCAAAATAGATGTTAAAACAGAAGTAAGCTCAGTCATCGCAGTTCTAATAGAACTGGATAGAACAATATTACAGTCACATAATATTTACCTTGGAAACTGCATCAACCACTTCTTTATTATTCCCAGTTTGTCCAAAGGAATTAATCACATCTCCAAAGATTATGGTCATTAGAGGGAAAGAGGCCCCATTTCCAATAGCACTGATTGTACCAACAGACATGAGCAGGTAATCTAAGGAATCAGCAAAGGAGAAAAGCTTGTAATATGGTACTGTTTTGGTGCCATCCTCCTTGCTCTTGCTTGTATCTTGTGGGCTGTTTTGAGAGTCCTCCACTGCTGAGTGGCCGTTCGATGCTGCCTTGCCCTCCTCCTTGATTGCATCTCCATCCGCAGGATTTTCCTCAGCCATGTTTTTCGAAGCAATAGTAATTTAGTAAAGTTTTCTATATTTTACAACAAGCACCTCGGTGTAGTAAGTGTTGTGATTTTCTTATAAACTCACTGCCCTTAAAGATCTTGTTGTTGATGGACTTTAGACAAAGAACTCAATGATGGATGAGTCTTACACACACACAAATTAACCAAGCACAAATGACACAAGTGTTTATAGAGGTTCAGCAAATTGCCTACATCCTCTTTGGTGATCACCTTGAGAAATTTCACTAATGAAGATAGGTTACAACTTTGGTTTACAAAAGGAAACCCCCTTAGAACACTACCCTCACAATCTGTTTCTCTCACACCCTTGCTCAATACCTTGATACACTTAGAGAACTCTCTTACTCTCTCCCTTTTGGCTATCTTGACAAAACTGAAGACTCCAAAACTCTCACAACTAAGAATTCCAGATTATACCACTTACAATTATTCAACTTGTTTTCTCCTCTTGTGTTATCTTACTTCACCCCATTTCCTACACAAGCCAATGGACATAAGATAAGGCACAATCTTTGTCCTCCACGTTCCTCCTTTAGTCAATAACTTAGACTAAATGTCAGATCAAGTAGGTAAATAACATTCCACTCAGCCACCTCCCACTTACACCAGAAAAGAGAGAGTGATTTCTTTGAAAATAAGATAACCAATTAGCCATGAGTGCTCTCCCAACTATCCAGCAGGTAGTCAACGTTCTTACACCTCAGAAGTGACCCACAAAGCCTCTGAAATCATGTGGAAAGCGATAGCCATCGAAAACACAGTTGAAAACACGTAAGAAAAACGTCACAGGCACGACTGGGCGACCGTCGCCAGAACTGGCGACCGGTCGCTTTTGAAGAATGCTCCAATTCGTTTCTGTGACAAAACGACCGGTCGTAAATGGCGTGCGACCGGTCGCTCTTCTCCTCATCGACGACCGGTCGCAAGGAGATAGCGACCGGTCGCTCTTCGACTTCCTGACAGACTTCGTTTCTGTGTAAAGGAGACCGGTCGCATATATCCAGCGACCGGTCGCTTTTAGGCAGATTCAAAATCTTCATTTTCAGCGCCAAAACATCCTTGTATCTTTAGGTGAGCCATTTTTCCAACAGTAAGTTGCAACTATATTTTGACAGTAAGCAACTCAAACTTGGATGATGAGATCAGAGCTGCAGGAGAACATTTGTGTAATGAATTAGAAACCAGGCACATTGTTTTGTTTGTTTTTCGGGCACAAAATTGACTACATAAACCAAGGAACGTATGCCAACTTAATCTAATTGACTACATTTTGATAACGGACAGGAAATAAAACAGAGGAACAACAGAACAAGTAATAACTGCAGCAACTGTGAGAAGGGTTCGTTGCAATAAAATAAAAAAATATCAAAACCAAACCAAAACTTAAGAAGCCTCACAGAGCAGCCATGCAAAATGCAGGCAGTGAGAAATAACAGGAAAGGTATAAACTTTACAACCTCAGCAAACGATGCAAAATTCTATCCTCCACTCACAAACACAATTAAAAACTAAATGAAACGAGGAATCAAACGAAGAGAAAAGAGAGAAATTTAAAGACGAGAGACAGAAAATAAGGAATAAGACAAGCATGGCAGCAAAACAAAAACTATGGCATGGAATATGAAATGAGGTGTTTGTCTATTATTGAGGAGAACAATTTCAACCAATGCAATAGGGCTGTGCAGGATCCAAATCAATCTGCTAAAACTGACCAATCCAATCCAATTTCATTTTCATTGGTTTCGACAACATTGACGGATTGGATTGGATCAGAAAAATAGAAATCCAATTAAATTGATTCGGATGGCGGATCAAGAATTAAAAATCCAACCTAAACCGAACCAATCCAATATACATTTATATTGTATAATGTCTACACTTTCATCTTGTTACTCACTAATATATTAATCTTACTTTCGAAAAAATTAAAAAATTAAAACATTAACATATTAAATATATTATTATATTAATTTATATTAAAACTTAATATATTAATGTCATATCTTTGATCATATTGAATTTTGTATTATATGTAATGAAAGATTATGAAGTTTTTTTGTCATGATTATTTTTTCATAGAAACCGATCATTCAATCCAATCCAATCCAATGTACATTTGATTGGATTGGATTGGATTGGATTGGATTGGATCCTGACTTCCAACCATATTGAATTGGATTATAAAATTTGTAATCCAATAAATGATTGGATTGAATTGAATTGGTAAAAAAATCAGTAGTTTCGAACTGATGCCTTAGCAAAAGACAAAGAAGGAATCTTTGAACTTCTTGGAAGGTTAGGATTAGAATTTGGATAGTTGGGTCATAATTTGGACAATTAATTAAGTTGTATTTTGTCAAAGGGATATATGATTAGAATACATGGAAATGAAAACAAGGAATGGTGGCAAAACTAAACAAACTATGGCATGGGATGGAAGTGTTTGTATATATATATGTAGATATTATATTAGAATGTGAACACCAAACTCAAAATTATTAAACAAATAATCCAAGATTTCCATTTCCAAAGTAGAATAATTAATCCTAACATGAGAGTGAAGTGAGGATATACCTTCTACGGTGCACCGTACAAAAAACAATAATAACGAAATACTGAAAATTAATGTAATACTGAAAAATTTAAAACAATTTTTTTTTTAATGAACAAACTTGTAAGTTTTTAAAAAGAAACATTTTATTATTTTTTTATAAAAGAAACATTGGTTGAGTTTACTTATAAAATAATTGGGTTCAAATAAAAACTCCCTAAATTTTTTTAATCACCAAGTGGACTCAAGTTAAAAATCAATTAAGCACTTCATTTATGCAATTACTATCTCCATGTTTGGTAATTGTACAAGTACGGGTGGACCTTGCATAGGTAAATGTGGTTCTTATTCTTGTAAACACAAGGGTTTACAATATTAAGGAATCATATCACAATGCTTTGGACATCAACGTTCCATAAACTTGTAAAGTGTATCCATAATGTTGTTACTATAATTTACAATATAAATGATCCCCATTACAAGGTTAAGGTAAGTGTGGACCCTGGAAAAGTAAATATGATTGTTATTCTTGTAAACACAAAGGTTTACGACATTAAGAACTAGTTCTACAACATTTAGGACGTAAGCATTCCATAATCTTGTAAAGTGAATTCCTAATCTTGTAGATTACAAGATTTGGTTCCCATTTATAAGGTTTTGCAAACTGATTACAAATTTAAAGTTCATTCTAATCCATAATCTTGTAATACAATAATTTACAATAAAAAGGATCCACATTATAAGTTAATGGAACACTGAGGTCCAAAACATTGTAAAAGGGTCCCTCAATATTGTAAACCATTGTATTTACAAGAATAAGGACCGCATTTGCTTCTCCAAGGTCCACCTTTACCTTAACATTGTAAGGGGGATCCTTTCTAATGTAAATTAGGGTATTACAAGATTATGCATTATGAAGAACCTTAAAAGTGTAATCATGGTGCACAAAATCATCTTTACAAGTTTACGGAACTCTTACGTACAAACTATTATAGTATGAGTCTTACATGTTGTAAATCATTGCATTTACAAGAATAAGGACCAATTTTACATCTTCAAGATCCACCCTACTTTAACCTTAGAGATCATTTCTATTGTAATTTATGATATTACATGTTTATGGATACATTTTACAAGTTTATGGAATACTGAGGTACAAAATATGGTAAAATGGGTCCTTAAAACTGTAAACTCTTGTGTTTACAAGAATAAGGACCGCATTTATTTCTCTAAGGTCAACTCTTACCTTAACCTTGTAAGAGATATCTTTTCTATTGTAAATTAATAAGGTATTACAAGATTATGGATTAGGAAGAACCTTAAAATTATAATAATGATGCGAAAACTAGAAAATGGGAACCCAAGTCTTGTAATTTACGAGATTAAGGATGTACTGTACAAGTTTATGGAACACTTACATCCAAACCGTTGTAACACGAGTCATTAATATTGTAAACCGTTGCATTTCCAAGAATAAGGAAGAAAATAACCATAAGGCACGTGCCCCTTTTCTGCCCGTTCCTTCTCTGCACGTCTCTTTTCCAGATCAACCTACACAAGCAACAAGATGCATCTAAATTATGAAAACTATCACAGAGACCATATCAATAGAATAGAAGTTAGAACTGCCTTTGTAAAGGCCTGCAACTATCTTAGAGACCACAACAACCTCCACCATATTTTTTCTACTATGACCATGATTAAAAGTTAATATCAGTTGTTGAACTTGCGCTTACATAAACAAAATTAAATGAAACAGAAACAACAACACTCAAAGCAATCATATAAAGCAAGAAAGTTTACCTAAGAATAGAAATCAAAGTACACACGTTTCAAATCCAAATTACCTAGTCTTTGCTTTGAGGCAAGAGGAAACAAAATTCCCTACAATACAGGGGAAAGATTAATGGTATTTTAGTGAAAAGAACTGAGGAATCAAAATTCCCTACAATACAAAATTTAGCAAATATGATAAAATAGGGGTAAAATACTATGTCACGGGTTCAGTTTTAATAGATGAAAATAACCTCATGTTGTTAATCTGTCTGGCATAAACAATCCACTCTCATCATTGGATATTCACGAAGATGCTATCTAATTGTCTGATTCGGTCCGCCATGGATGAATTGAATTAAAATCTAACTGAAGACTGTGAATTTGAATGCGAATACAAATTGAAGTTGGATTGGGAAGAAGGAATTGGGGATTTTATTAAAAAGGACCATTGGCCAGCTCACTGGATGACATTTCCTTATGCACATTTACTTATCATTTTCTGAGGAGATGAGGCCCAACCCCTTCAATATTTAAAGATGTAAAACACATGAAATTGAATGAGCCCTTCAAGTGGAGCTTACAAGAACGAAGGGTAATAAAAAAATGATCTATTCCTATTGGTAATTTACCTCTCCGAATAAAATTACATTACATACTTTCTTTTTCTTTGGATAAAAAGAATATAAAAGCAATCTAAGATGAGGCGCTTGCATGCAATGCTACCAAAGAAGCATAAATGCCATCCTTGATACCGATTAAAGTTTCATGCTTTCCTTTCTCTGCAATGACTCCATTTTTCACCACTGCGATTATATCTGCACCCTTAATCGTGGATAACCGATGGGCAACCACGACTGTGGTTCGATCCACCATGATTCGGTCCAATGCATCTTGAACCACTCGTTCAGATTCAGCATCAAGAGCACTTGTGGCTTCATCTAGTAGTAGTATCTTTGGTGCCTTCATTATAGCTCTTGCAATTGCCACCCTTTGCTTCTGTCCACCAGACAATTGAATCCCCCGCTCTCCTACTATTGTATCATAACCCTGCATTGTTTTTCCAAACTTAACATGGTTAATCTTCAACGTTCCGAATAAAATTTTGTGAATATTCATCAACTAGTCCTTCTCATTTATGCAGCACCATGGCAATAGATTATATTATAGTATTTGTGGCCAAAAGAAATTGACAAGCTTGTTCATTTTGTAGTGCCTACCTGTTGTAAACTACTGATGAACTTGTGAGCATTTGCCAATTCTGCAGCAGCTATAATTTCAGCCTCTGGTGCATTCCCTTCCTTTCCATATGCAATGTTGGCTCTGATAGTGTCATTAAACAATACAGGCTCCTGGCTCACCAGTCCCATTTGCTGTCTCAACCACTTGAGCTGTAGCTTTTGGATTTCAAATCCATCTAATGTAATGTGACCTGAATCAGGGTCATAAAATCTCTGCAACAATGAGACGACTGTCGATTTCCCACTCCCACTTTCTCCAACCAAAGCAACTGTCTGAATAACATAATTCAAATTTGTACGTCCCAGAAACTTGAATTAGACTACGAGGACCAAATCTTATGCATTGTTTGAAACGAGTAATAGAACAAAACTATTACCAAGTTACCTTGCCATGATGAATGGTCAAGCAAAGATCCTGGAAGATTGGTACATCAGGTCTAGTTGGATACTTGAAACTGACATGGCGAAGTTCAATTTCTCCCTTTACATTTTCTATAGTTGTTCCAGATTCATCACTAGAGTCTATTTTTGATTTCCGGTCAAGAATGGCAAATATGGAAGCAGCAGAGCTCTTTACTTTACCAAGATTGGGGGCTAGGGAACCTGATTGAGACACTCCAACAGCTGTCATCGCGAGAGCAAAGAAAACCTGCAAACCAGGGAAATGTTAACAATCGACTGAATGACCTAATGAAGATTTAATTCTCAAGTAACAAGTATTTAGCAGAGTTCAGATCCTCTGCCAGTGTTTTCTCATCTATTTACTTACTTGAAGACTTGTAGCTGAAGGCATAAAAACTTACCCGGAAAACATCAGAGAATGTTGTCTTGCCTGCTGCAACAAGTCGGGCTCCAGCATAAAAACTGCAGGCATACACAGAAAAAAGAAAAAAGAACGATAGCCCAAAACCTATCCCGCTGATTAACCCTCGTCTTATCCCTGTCTTAATAGGGCCTTCACATTTCTTCTGGTACAATTCAATCACCTTCTCTTCAGCACAAAAGGAAGCAATTGTTCGAATACTCCCCACTGCATCATTGGCTACTTGACTTGCGTCCTCGTACATTTTCTGCAACAATTTAAAATTTTCAACATTGACAAAAAGGATTGGTCTTATATATATTATGTATGTCGTATTGGATGGTGTTTTGACTGCACCAGCTACAAGTTTTATAATATAAACTTTTGTAAAGTTTGGACTTTGGAGAAATACCTTTGCATCTGCACTGAATCCTTTCAAGAACTTGACTTGAACATAACCAGTTAATCCTAATAGAGGCAGCAAAACCAGGATTATAAGAGAAAGTTGCCAATTTGCCACAAAAGCAATACACAAACCAGCAATTGCAGTTGCTGAATTCTCAACCAGCAACCCTAGAGCATCTCCAACCACCCCACGCAGAGAAGCTGCATCTGCGGAAAGCCTCGCACCAATTGCACCACTGGAGTGCTCAGGATCGTCAAACCAACTTACTTCCATGTAAACCACCTTCTCATAGCACATTGATCGAACTCGTTTTATTAACTTACAGCCTGCCACCGCAAAAAAGTATTGTCTTGCTGGCATTGCTATGAAAGTTACCACTCCAAGAACAATGAAGATTAATGCCCAAAATTTCGAATCCTTACGGAGTTGAGGAGGTGGCTCGTAGAAGGTCTTGATTACACTGGATATCAATAGTGCAAAAATAGGTAAGATTGCCCCATTGACTGCTGCAGCTAAAGTACCCAGTAATAATACTGGGATCTCTGGCTTGTTCAGGTAAGCCAGGCGGCGAAGTGAGACTTCTGGAGGCACTCTTGATGATGCTGAAGCAGGAATGTCACGTCCTGCAGATGCTGTTTCAAGAGAATCGACTGCAGTGGGCACACCATGTGAGATTGAGAAGGAATGACGGTTACTATTTCCTCTTCCAGATGATCCCCGGCTTATGGATCGCAAGTTTGAAAATCTTTTACTTGAATGTCTTCGAGAATCCTCGCTGCTAAGCCTTCCGTGATCATTTACAGCAGTCTGTTCTGACACGCTGCTCATTTCTTGCAACCTTATAAGCTGGCTATATGCTCCTTCAGGGTCCTTAATTAGCTCAGAATGTGGACCTGCTCAGTTGACAACGATCAGTATGCGCAATACCCATGGACTATGAATAAGATGAATTGTAACATTATGTTGAACTATAGACAATACGATTTGGCCTTCAAATGGTAGAACAGGACAACATAAACAAATGCATTACCTTTTTCAACAATTGTTCCTTGATGTATAACAGCAATGGTGTCAGCATTCCTTACTGTGCTCAAGCGGTGGGCTACAACAACAGTAGTCCGGTTGATCATAATTCTGTCCAGTGCGTCCTGCACAATTCTCTCAGATTCTGCATCAAGAGCACTTGTGGCTTCATCTAAAAGTAAAATCCTTGGGTCTTTGAGAATTGCTCTAGCTATTGCAACTCTCTGCTTTTGGCCCCCAGATAGCTGGGTTCCATGCTCACCAACCATTGTGTCTAGTCCCTAAATGCATAAATCACAAAACCACAAATAAGAAAAAAGGAGTTGAATGAGTTGATCGAAATAATCCAAGTTTTTAGAAAATTCATGTGATCTCTCTATATTTCCATCTTTCAATGTAACAAAATGATAAGATCACTGGATGTCTCAATAAGCTTCCATGGTCGTGGAAATTAAGAATTCACACAAAAAGTTCAGAAAACAAAATACCAGAACTTAGATGAAATTCTAAATGAATTTAACCTGAGGCAGTTTGTCTATGAATTTAGCAGCATTGGCAAGCTCAGTGGCAGCCCTTATTTCTTCAGTGGTTGCACCATCCTTCCCATAGGCAATATTATCTTTAATGCTACAAGTAAATAAAACGGGTTCCTGGCTGACAAGGCCTATTTTCTGTCTGATCCATTTCAGCTGGAACTCTTTGAGATTAATACCATCAATAAGAACTTCGCCAGCTAGGGGGTCATAAAATCTCTCAATCAAACTGATTACAGTTGATTTACCACTTCCACTCTCTCCAACCAAAGCAGCAGTTGCACCACTAGGTATTGAGAGAGAAAATCCATCAAATATTTGTTCATCCGGTCTTGCAGGATAACTAAAATAAACATCCCTCAGTTCTATGTCTCCACGGATATCATGTAATTGTTGCCCATTAGTGTCAGAAGCATCAATCTCTGGCCTTCTGTCAATTGTCTCAAACATCTTATAAGCTGCAGCTTGGCCAGCAGCAAATGCACTCAAGCATGGAGATGCCTGCCCAAGAGACCTGAATATTTATCATAGAAAGCAGTAAGTTATATCTTGATCTTCTGAAGAATCACATATCAAATTTTGGACTGAAGGGGGGAGGGGGAGTAGTCAGTAGATCACGCAAAAATGCAAACATGTTAACTAGTTCAATTGTACTAAGATCAACAAATTTGTTTCTTTAAATTTTACTGGAATGCAACTTACACGGAGCCAGTCAACACAGCGAAAACTACATTAATGACTTCCCCTCCTGTATATCCTTTTTCAAGTATCATCTTTCCTCCAAACCATATAGCCAGAGCATAACTACACATCATAATCAGCATCACCGAACCCATTCCGAACCCAGATGCCAAACCCTCTTGCACACCAGAGTTGTAAGCTTTAATTAAGGAGTTGTTGTAATTAGTTATAGCTTGCTTTTCTCCTGTAAACGATGCAACCTGAATTGGGAACACCAGTCAGTTTTAGTTCTACACTAAGAAGATAGAAATTGTAAAATTTTGTTTTAAAGATCTTAAAGGCAAGTAGGCCTACTGTTCTGATTGAACCAATTGTCTGCTCTACCACAGTTGCTGCCACTGAATAAGCAGTTTGTCCACTGGATGCCATCTTTGATATAAGGATTCCCATGACGGCACCAGAGAGGACAAGAAGGGGGATAGAAGATAGCATGACAAGGGTGAGAAGCCATCCCTTAACAAATGCTATAACAAAGCCTCCTACGAATGTTGCAATTAACTGGATAAAAGTTCCTACCTGCAATAAGAAAATGAAAGAATAAGAGGTTACTGGAGAAAATCGCAACAGCTTAAGGCTTTTGTGTGTGGCATGTAAATACCTTCTCGCCCATGGCCTCTTGAATGAGCACAGTATCACCTGACATCCTCCCAACAATTTCCCCAGTGTTAATTTCTTTATCAAAAAAGCCAACATCTTGCCTCAGTATAGTTTTCAAGTATAAACTTCTTATTCGAGCAGCCTGTCTCTCTCCAGTGACCATCCAGCAAGACATCTCTGGCATAGAGAAAAAGCTACTAATCTCAGTTTCCAAAAAGGCAAATTATTTGTTTGGTGCACCAGCAAGCAGTTCAGTGTACTTACGTAGACATGCAGCTGCAGCAGCTCCCACCGCCAAGTAGACAAACTTTAGAGCCACCTGAGAATGTTGAATTGGCGAAATTAAATGTGATTAAGCCTTGTTCATTACAATTTCAACTAAGTTAGAGGAACCAGAGAACCAAAATAGATGTTAGAACTGGATACAACAATGTAAAGAATTTTGTTCTTTACTATTGCTGCTATTGCCTAGTTGACTTAATTTCTATGAAGATGTTACATTAACAGAGATAACTATCTACCAGCTTATAGTCACAGAATATTTACCTTGGAAACTGCATCAACCACGTCTTTATTATTCCCACTTTCTCCAAAGGAGTTAATCACATCTCCAAAGATTATGGTCATTAGAGGCAAACAGACCCCATTTCCAATAGCGCTGATTGTACCAACAGACATTAACAGGTAATCCAAGGAATCAGCAAAGGAGAAAAGCTTGTAATATGGTACTGTTTTGGTGCCATCCTCCTTGCTCTTGCTTGTATCTTGTGGGTTGTTTTGAGAGTCCTCCAGTACTGCTGAGTGGCCGTTCAATGCTGCCGTTCCCTGCTCCTTGATTACATTTCCATCCGCAGGATTTTCCTCAGCCATGTTTTTCACAGCAATAGTAAAGCTGCTATATTTTACGATAAGCACCTCAGAGATAAGTTGCTACTATATCTGACAGAGAACTTGATCAGAGCTGCAAGACAAAACATTTATGGTTTGGATTAGGAACTAGAATTTTTTTCTTTTTTCTTTTGGGGAACTAAATTGACTATACAAACCAAGAAAAATTTGCCAACTGATTCTAATTGAATATGGAGTTGATTATTCGGCCAAACTTAAAAAATCCTTTTGTTCCTATGAACATTAGAAAACCCGTTCCTGAAGCAAGTGGTACAGAATATGTACATGTTGATTCCAGAAGATGAAAATAGAAAATAAGGGTTAAGAACACAGACTGGAAAGGGAAACAGAGGAACAAAAGAAGAAGTAATAACAAAAATACTAAGAAGCCTCACACAGCAGGCATGAAATGCAGGCAGTGGGAATGCTGAGAACAAAACTTCACAAACACAATTAGAAGCTAACTAAAACGAAACTAGGAATCAAACGAATGAGAAAAGAGAAAGAAACCAAGTGGGCAGCTAATGCATGCTCTAAAGGTGAGAAATTTAAATAGAAGAGACATAACCACAAACAGCTGAGATACAACTTCAAAAAGTGTTGCGGGAAACATTAAAATCACCAAAACATGAAGATACTCACTGAGGGGGAAACAAGTTTACAAACTTTCAGGAAATGGGTTGATGAAATTGTTGTACTTTCCCCCGAAAACATTGCTTTATAAGGCAGCACATCGGCCTACAGCCTACCAACTAGAAAGATAGTGTGGATACATGATTAGTCAAACGTTCAAACTATCCAGACTTTTAAAACTAAATTGAAAGACGTACAATTCTGGTCCTCTGCTCCTCTTCTTGGTGGCTTTGCTTAGGCAGGAAATAAAATGGGTTGCTTTGACATTAAGGGGGTTGTATTCAATTAGGATTATATACGATTTTGAAAGATTTTTTTGAAGTGATAGATTTCCTGGAATTGTATATCTCCTATAGGTTTTACCCGGATTTTTAATAAACTTGTATAGACATTAATTATAGACTTCCATACTTTTGTATGAACTTTTGTTATAGAGTCAGATCTATTTGCATAGACTTTATTACTTTCCAACACTATTTTCTTTAACTTCGTATTTGTTATAGAGTCAGATCTATTGGGCTGTAAAGCAAAGTAATAGTTGTCTGCTACTGCAAGTTGAGTTGAGAGAGAGAGCAAAAGAGAGAGGGGTTTTCATTTCATAAAGCAGTGGTTTGGAGTATTTACTGATTCAAGTAAGGTTTTGGGTAGTGGTTTGCAAACAACCCACTAAAGTAGTAGTTTGGAGTATTTACTGATTCAAGTAAGGTTTTGGGTTCGAGTCCTAGCATCCATATAGTGTGTGTGAGTTTCGTATACTATTGCCCCTCTCGATAGAAAAGGTGCTCAAAAAGTTAAAGTTGAATTTGTCGGCTCAGAATACTATGCTCTACTACTTGCAATGCGAATCGGCCGTCTTTCTTTTGCAATTAAAGTTAAATATACCCTACTTTTTTTTTTTGCCAAAGTTAGGAAGGCAACGGGGTTTTCTTGCACAAACTGTCAATGTATCATGAGAGTTCGAACTTGAAACCACTAATATGCAAATCAATGCAATTTTTCACTGAACTAGACCCCCTTCATCACCTACCCTACCATCATATTGCTTTGAATTTTTTTATAAAAAAAAAGAAGAAGAAAAAAATAAAGGTCCTGCAAAAACTTGAGACCAGTGGAAAGAAATCATTTTGGGGACGTAACAACACATGTGACATATTGACTAGCATATTCTATATATCAATCTCTAGTTGTTTGACACAAAAAATCTAGTTGTTTGTCCTTCTTTTTGACTTTGGACTGGGCGCACCAAATTAGGACCAAACAGTATGATATGTAAGCAGATCACAAGGTTAGGTAGAAGGGTACCAATCCATTATGCTTTGCCCTTTAGATTAATCAGGGTCTACTATCTATCTACATAACAGAATTTGGACAATTAATTAAGTTATATTTTGTCAAGGGGATATATGATTAGAATACATTGAAATGAAAACAAGGAAGGGTAGCAAAACAAAAACAACTATGGCATGGGATGGAAGTGTTTGTATATTATCGTTGATGAAAAATGCTCAAACTAAATATGTAGATAACTCGGCTGTGATATTATATTAGAATGTAAACATTAAACTCAAAATTATTAAACTAGGAATCCAAGATTTCCATTTCCAAAGTAGAAAAATTAATCTTAATATGTGGTTCGATTCTTTCCCATTTTTCTTTTTTCTTTTGAAAAAATTAAAATTAAGATTGATGCGCAAGTTTGTGCAATAGAAAGAACAATTCAAGCACCGCAATTTGGGTGGTCCAATATGACTTTCGGAGGTTGACTATACTTTTATTATATCACGTGTAACTTGGAGTGTTGGGCATGCATATCAGTACATGCATGTGTGTTTTATAAAGGGATGGCATAAATCTGACATCAGACATGACAAGAAGTGAATCCTCTCGATTGCCATTCTTCTTTTGTTTTTGTTGTGTTAATCTTTGAACTTCTTGGAAGTTTGTTGGGATATTGGTCTAATTTTTTTAATTTAGTTTTATTTTTACTTATCATTTTCTGGGAAGATGATAGGAGCTTGTATTTGGTAGAAAGTAGAAACAGAGAAAATGATGACAAGGTGATTATAATATTGTCAAGGATGCTTATGACTAACAATAGATTAATGGGTAATTAGTCCAAACAGTCACTGCAGGGACAGATCCAGGAATTCAAAATGGCATGGGCTGAATTTACCTTACAATAAAACTCGACGGTATGGGTGAATTTAATTAATAACCAAAAATAATACACCTAGTCGGGGGGACATAATGAGCCGTACCCCTCAAAATGCATATAGTACATAAGATAGAAACTAGTAAACAAATGCAACAATAAATAAATAAAGCACTATTTAAGTTGCACCCTTCGAGACTTCAAAGAGTTAAAATCACTAATTAGTGATTCATTATCAATACTATCAACAAATTCTTTTTCAATGTGAAGTAACATACAATCAGCAAGAAACTCATCCTCGATCTTGTTCCAAAGTCGATTTTTGATAAGTCTCATAGATGAAAATGCACGTTCTGTTGTTGCTTAGAAACAGGAAGAGTTAACACCAAACGAATCAATCTATCAACCAAATGGTAGGTGTGTGCTAACCCTATATCAAGTAAACACTTCAGCAATTTTAGGAATGGAATCGAGATTGTTGAAGGTTGGAAGACGGTCCATATCAATCTTATAAAATCTCAATTGTTGATTTAAAAGCCTGCAACTCAATTGTAGTAAAATCTTCAGGATAAAACTTCTCAGCAAGATTACATATATCATCAATGCTAAATCGCTTGAAAGAATTACGAGGATCCAATGCTGAGGTCAAATAAAGAAGTTCCACTGTTGCTGCTCTGGAAATCTAGTATTTAACTCCACCAACTGAAAATCTATTACATCATTAAATACATCAATGCGATAATAATGCTCAAATGTAATAGAATCCTTTTGTTGACAAGAACAACCTCTACCCATTTTATGACGAGCACTCATATCAGGTACACAAATGTCATGTTGTTCACAAAATGATAGCACACTCTTGATAAAATCATCCCAACCATTATTTCTCAACTCATCTAGCTTCATTTTTGTACTTGAAACAAGATTTAAAGCACTTACAATGTCTTGAGATTTGCTTTGAAGTGCTTGACAAAGAAAATCTGTAAATCCCATAGTTTTGTCCAACAAAAGTAAGGCAAATGCAAAATCAAATGACATCATAGAAATATAAATACTCTCAGCTTCCATGAGCAAGGAAAGTACATTTATCCCCACCAACTCGCTTCCAATTTTTAAACCCATCTTTCGTGAATGCCTTGTGTGAGTGATCAATATCAAAAAGAAAGCATGGAAAACAAAACCCTTTATCTTCATTAATAGAATACTCAAGCCAAGAGAATTGTTTGAACCAACATTGTTGAAATCGACGATTTTGATTCCCATCTAAGTGGCATGGATATTTTCTTAATGTGGGCTGACATGGTCCTAAGAAAATATATGATCTTCGAACATTATCACGTTCATTAATTGGATATGTGCATATTTGGCGACGTGATCCCGGATCACGTTCAAGAGAATTAGTATCCACTTCTTGATCACAATTAACTCTTTCAGACTCGACTCCTCTTACAATTTGAGGCTCGAAAGGAGGTTGCTCTCCAAAAATTGGAGGAGATGACAAGGGAATGCTACTTGATGATGATCCATTATTCTTTTTCTTAAAAAAATGCAGAATATTCTTTGTTCTCTTAGGATTTCGTTGATGATCTGACATTTTCGAAGTATAACCTATGAATGATGTATAGAACATGTAATCTTATCAAAAATTAATATCTAGTTCTAGTACCTGGTAAGCTAAAACAAACATAGTTCTAATTTAATTAAATCCCAGAAATGGAATAAAATCCCAAATTCAAAAATCGTTCTTACTCCTAATTTCAAGAAAAAATATACAAAATTTTAACAAAATCTTTAGTTATGGGTTAAGAAAATTACCTCAACAAACAAAGAAGAGAAGGTTTTGGCTTTGTACCTTGCTGCTGTGATGCCTTTGCTGCACCTCAGTCGCACAGTCGCACAGTCGCACACCCGTCAATTTGCTTCTCTTGGGGAATTAAGTTTTGCTCTCTGTCTAGTCACTAAGTTTGACTAAGGTTTGATGCGTGGGCTGGACTCTGCTTTCAATTTTGGAATGGGCTATCTCCACTAGGTTTTATTTCTCTCTTAAGAATACTACATGGTATTACATATATATAAAAAAAATTTGTATGGGCTGTAGCCCAGACATCCCTTCAAGTAGATCCGTCCCTGGTCACTGCCTGACTGGTTCAGTTTGCAAAGGTCATGTTTGCTGGGAATCTCATCTGGTCAAGGGCTAAATAATCCTTCTGTTTTTTTTTTCTTTTCTCCCAAGGAACAGATGGACTTATCTTGAAATCCCAAAAAGGGAAAAGTATCAGTTTGCATGATTCATTAAACAGAAATGATCGTGGCCCACATAACCCTAACCCGTCCATGTTGACCAAAGGATGTTTATTCAAATTTTGTCTCTTGGAAAATACCTGGAACTAGCAAGAAAAGTAAGGGGGGACCCATCACCGTGTTGGTTAAAGATTTTGGTTCTTTGCTTTAAGGGAATTTCAAATTGAAGCAAGCTTAATGATCATTATTGGGACAGTTTATTGAAAATTGTTAACTAACTTTGTTGAATAATCATCTCTTAGAAGAATTTTTAATGACTTAATTTTGACGGATTGGTAAACATGACTGTGTCCTAGAGCTGCAGCCTTTTGTGACTACTGACTCTAATGATAATCAAGCAACAATTAGTCACAAAAGTTAGAGTTTTCAAGGAGGGTTGGTTTTTATCGAAGAATATTCAAATTGAAGTAATTCCAATAGTTGGTACGCGCAGGAAGAGTTGAATTTATTCATAAGATATTCACTTAAATTTTTATTTTATTTTTTTATACAAGTGATATTGGAGAATGGAAATTCAACTTACAACCTCCGATGCCACTTAAGCTATGAGCACTTATATTTGATTAAGGTTGAGTTTAAATATATGTGATGGGCCACAAGTGAATGGAGCAAGATATATGATGGGCCAAATAAGAAGAAAAGGAAGGTCTAATATTCATTAGCAGATAAGGCCTTATTTATGGTTACATGCATGCATGGGCTATTCATCGGCAATTGATTTACTTTTGATCCATTTGAAAATTGGTAATTTGATAAAATCATGATTGTTGTTATTTTTAAGAAAAATTAGGTATAAACATAATTATTTTTAGTAATTAGTATTTGAGACAAACAGTATCTCTGTTTTGGTTTTAATACATAGGAATTGAATTTTGTTTTGGATTTGGCCAAAGATGAGGCCCAAATTCGTTGGCCACCTTACATTAAACACTGAAACGATAATTATACCCTTTTTGTTTAAAAGGGTGACCCAAATTCATTGGTTTCCTTTTTTTTTAAAAAAAAAATTTAGGGAAATAGCGCTTAATGCCATCATTTTTGTAATTTTAACTGAAAATACCATTTCTCCCCACAAATTTTGCAACTATCGCCTATAAATATATATTTATTGTCCATTTATTGCACACATCAGACATGACAAGAAGTGAATCCTCTCGATTGCCATTCTTCTTTTGTTTTTGTTGTGTTAATCTTTGAACTTCTTGGAAGTTTGTTGGGATATTGGTCTAATTTTTTTAATTTAGTTTATTTTTACTTATCATTTTCTGGGAAGATGAGATGAGCTTGTATTTGGTAGAAAGTGGAAACAGAGAAAATGATGACAAGGTGATTATAATATTGTTACAGTTATATATTCACAAAAGCAAAAAGACGTTTCTCATAGAATAATAATCTTCAAAAAAATTGGGAAATTGAGCATGAAATCTAGTGACAAACAGTCACTGCCTGACTCGTGGCATTTTGCTCAAGGGGTACGGAAAATTGCTTTTCACAATAAAAAAAATGCAATTGCTTTTCACAAGGAACAGATGAACTTATCTTGAAATCTCCATGAAACAGAAATGATCGTGGCCCATAACCCTAACCTTATTTGTAGACGTCCATGTTGACCAAAGGATGTTTATTCAAATTTTGTTTCTTGGTAAATACCTGGAAATAGCAAGAAAAGTAAGGTGGGGACCCATCACCCGTGTTGGTTAAAGATTTTGGTTCTTTGCTTTAAGGGAATTTCAAATTGAAGTAAGCTTAATGATCATTATTGGGACAGTATATTGAAAATTGTTAACTAACTTTGTTGAATAATCATCTCTTAGGCCCCTTTGGTTCATGGGAAAGGAATCTTATGGATGAGAAATCAATTGTTTTCTCATGTTTAGTAAGTCACGCATGAGAAATCGTTGCCTAGTGCATGAGAAAGTAAGGCTAGCATTAAATACAATTTTTTTTCTACTAATTTGTCATTACTAACAATTCATCATTACAGTTTTTATCCAACAACTATTGGTATTCTTTATTTTTTTTATTATTCAGATTTCTTTAATAGGGGTACAATTGGAAAACTAAATAGTTTTCCATTCCTACTCAAAACAAACATGGAAAAGGAAATAAAGTGATATTTCCGTACTTTCCCGGCATTACCAAACATGGGAAAGAAATCACCATTTTCCATCCCTTGGGAAATGACATGGGAAATGATTTCTCATCAAATCCGTTCGTGAACCAAACGGAGCCTTAGAGGAATTTTTTATTATTAATAACTTAATTTTGATGGATTGGTAAACATGACTGTGTCCTAGAGCTGCAGCCTATTAGATTAATCAGGGTCTACCTGTCTATCTATGTTTGTACCGTATCTGACATTCCCCTCATTAAGTGACACGTGGATCAGAGAGACTCCAAGCGCCCAAGGCTTCCAACAAACGGCATCATCTACCGATGACGCCGTCTCACTTCAATAAGCCCCCACTCCTGGTAGAGCATACAAACGGTATCTCCTACCAATGATGATACCCGAAATCAGGAGCCGTCGCTTCTGATCCAAGCATAACATGTAATCGACATTGCCTACCGATTCTATAGAATTAACCTCTGAGCACCCGCCCGAAATATCTAAGGACTCGTGTCAACCTCAAGGCCCTCCCACGAGTCCCACATCGGAATTAAGTACTAAGAGCATGCAAAATGCCCTTTATAAATAGGGTCCCTTCACTACAATGCAAGGGTAAGACTTTTCAGCTTGACTTTTATGCTCAATATATTGTCAACAGCAAAAGCTCTTAGAAACAAACTTACTTTGGCATCGGAGTGTCTTAGGCTGGTTCCACACGGTTCCATAGACCTTACGAGTCTTCGGCTTCTTTCCATTCAGGATTAGCAGCCAAGGATAAGAAGAATCTGCATTTGGACGCTCAATCGATCCCTTCGATCGTCCACATCACCTGTAAGTTGCACTCATTTCTATCTGTTAAGTTTTAGTGCAAACAATCTACATAACAGAATTTGGACAATGAATTAAGTTGTATTTTGTCAAAGGGATATATGATTAGAATACATGGTAGCAAAACAAAGACTACTCAAACTGCTCAAACTAAGACAAATTCAAAATAACTCGGCTATAATATTATATTAGAATGTAAACATCAAATTCAAAATTATTAAACTATTAATCCAAGATTTATATGTGGTTTGATTCCTTCCCATTTTTCTTTTTTCTTTAAAAAATAAAATAAAATTAAGAGCGATGCGCAAGTTTGTGCAATAGAAGAACAATTCGAGCACTGCAATTTGGGTGGTCCAATATGACTTTTGGAGTGTTGGGATGCATATCAGTACATGCATGTGTGTTTAATAAAGGGATGGCATAAATTCCTTTTGGAAAGTTTGTCAAGCAAACATGGGCGGAACTACCATAAGGGCTACAGTGGATTGTAGCCCCGTAAGGTTTTCGGGTTAAAAAATGTATTAAAATTTATATATTTTTCTTATTTCAAATATAACCCAATGTCTATTAACCTATTAAAGTTTTTTTAAAATTCAATTCTTTATGACTTTAGTTGCATGGTAACAATAAAAATACACATTAAAATAGGTACATTTTTTGTTGTTAAACATATTTTCATTAATTTTGATAATTTTGGTTACAAATTAATATATATTTGTTTTAAGTTAAAGCTTCTTCGAAATCGCAAGGGGTTACGTAGCTCAAATATTTAAGACCATTTACCCTTGTCTAAGGTTCGATTTTCCCTCCCCCAATATCACTTGTATCCAAATAATTTTTTTTAATTATTGAAAATTAGTCAATTGAGCTATGACCTAGTATGGTTTACATGATTTAATGTATACTTTTATTTCTACAAAGACTACAAAAATTGTAAGTACAAAAATAATAATCATTAAATTTTTAGCTAATAAATTTAGTTAATCCATTGGTAAAAAATTACTGATTCTGTCCTTGCAAGCCAAAAAACATTTCTCATAGAATAATAACCTTTTAAAAAAAAAATTGGGAGATTGAGCATGAAATCTAGCAGGGTTCAGTTTGCTAAGGTGGCACTTTGCTCCCTCATGGTTTCTGGGAATCTCTAGACTGTCTAGATGGTCAGGGCTAAATAATCCTTCTGTCTTTTTTTTCTTTTCTCCCAAGGAACAGATGAACTTATCTTGAAATCCCCAAAAAGGTAAGCATCAGTTGCATGATACATGAAACAGAAATTATCGTGGCCCATAAGCCTAACCTTATTTGTAGACGTCCATGTTGACCAAGGGATGTTTTCTTGGAAAATACCTTGAAATAGCAAGAAAACATCTTGGAATTGGTACTGGACTAAAATCTTGGAATTGTCTTTAATTGACTTGGCCTGATATAATTTGGATAACACCTGAACTGCCTTTGGTGCATATTTGATTGGATTATGACTAAGTTTGCAGGCATGTGGATTTTTTCTTTTATATAAATTTTTCTTCTTCTTCCTCTTACTATTTTTTTGGCTTTTCTTCTCTCTGTATCTCATTCTTTTCTTCTTCCGCAGCTGGCTTCTTTTTCATCTTCTTCTTCTCCATCCTCTCTCCTTCTCCTATTCTTCTGTCTATTTTTCTCTTTATTTTTTTTTGAAAATTTTCCGCTCTCTTCTCTCTTCTTCAATCCTCTTGTATTCTGTCTTCTCCTTCTCCTCTTTTTTTTTTTTTTTTCCCAAAATTTTATCCTCTACTCTTCCTCTTCTATTTTGTCTTCTCCTTCTTGGGCGGTTGTGGTTGGTGGTTGTGGTTGTAGCTTGGGTGGTCGGCGGTTGCTCGTCGCTTGGGTTGGGTTGGTTGCTCGTCGCTTGGGTCGGGACTATCCCTCCTCTCTAGACAAGTCTCACTAAGAACACCTAGGGAGGTGTTTTTTATGGGGCCAGTATTAGTTAATCCCACTTAAAATTAGAACTGTATGAAACAAACATGGGATAAAAATCTTAGCCAAGCCAGTCCAAGCATGCGTGTGTTAGACAAAGCTTATCCACATGTTCAAATTCAAAATCTGTAGTAGCTGTAGAGAAGGAGTCCTAGTCTGTGTGGACTTCCTTAGTTGTAATATGATATGCTTTTTCTGTTTTATTTCAAACTATAGGTTTGGCTCCCACTTATATTGGGATAAGATGTAATCTCTGTAACTGATATGCTTGGTTGTGATAATATAAATTGATGTTCCATCGTGTTGATGGATACAAGCTGATCAAACAATTCCTTAGCTTTCTATTGTTTTACATGGTAACAAGAGCCTTTAGTCTCACAACTTGATTTTTTTTTTCTCTCCACACTTGCTCCCACTCATGGCCACCAACAATTCCCAAACCAGCAATGCTTCCATACCCTCCATGGTCAACATCAAACTGGATCGTTCTAACTATCCATTATGGCTAGCTCAGATCGTTCCACTTTTGAAAAGTCGAGATCTTATGTCGTTCGTTGATGGCACTAGTGAATGTCCTCCTAAGAATGTTGCTGGGAGTACTACTATGAATCTTGCCTACACCACATGGGTTCATCAAGATCAACTGATCCTTAGTTGGATCAACAGCTCTTTGACTCCATCTGTTCACTCTACTGTGTCGAGGAATCAGACTTCTCGCACAACTTGGCAAGCTTTGGAGCACAGATATGCCTCTGCCTCTCAAAACAGAATCCTGCACTTACGTAATGAATTGCTTCGAACCATGAAAGGTGATTTGTCCGTGAGTGATTACCTTGATCGCATGAATGCTATTAGTGACAACCCGACGCTTTCTGGAAAGCCAGTGGATGATGATGAACTTGTCCAGATTATTATGAATAATCTCGAACCAGCCTAGGATGACAGTACCCAACCCAAATTCCACTTTGGAATCCGAGCCGAACCCTATGCGTGTCTAACACCTGGCAAGTGCCGGGCACAAATGACCTAACTACCCTTCTAGTCAAAATTCAACCAAAACTAGGGTTTGACCTCTACCGAAAATTCAGCAAAGTCTCCCCTTAAGTTGGACCAATCCCAAATTTACACCTGTCAAACAAGCATATATATATATTTATATATATAACCCAACTGCCAGCATGTATCAAATTATATCCAGAAATCAAGCATCATATCATTCTGGCCTCAGGCCTCGATAAATAACATAAATCATTCTACTAACAACATTCAAAACAATTTCTTAGAACATCCCCAGAATAATATTAGATTTCTAAATAACTTAGCTGGACTACCTTTTTATTTCTTGACCTCGTGGCTGCACCTATTAACTCTAGGCTGCCTACGTACCCTTAACAAGGGATCAAGCCACACGTAGTTCTTCCAAAATTTCGAGTCAATCGTATACTGAGTATAAATGTGCAATACACTAAACTCCCTTTATTTTAGTTGAAGAATATCTCAGAACTAAAACTCTCTACACCTAGGCGTACTCCCATTTATGATCCGTCAATTCCATTCTCGCAGGCCTCGAGATACCACTTCTATCCGAGCCGCAATGCTCACAGGTCTTAGAGATAACTTTTCAATCTGAGCCGCAATACTCGCAGGTCTCAGAGATAACTCTTCAATCTGAGCCGCATTACTCGCACCACACGGTTCAGACGTCCCGAAACTCGTGGGGCATTATTTATGAATGACACTGTTTCAAGTAACTAGGGGGTACCCTTGTGATGGGTTTGAAAAATCGTATCTCAAACTTATATCAATACTTTCTTTTGTTTTACAATCTAATTCCTGGCCTTATATCTATTTCCTGATAAATTGGTTTAGATCACTCACTCCTAGTCAGGACTCGTTTACATGGTCTTTCTAATCCTTCTCAAAGGATATAACTACCTCAAAAAACTCACGGTCAATGAGAGGTCAAACCGCCTAAACTTAGTCAACCGGGCCCGCAGGGCCCATGATCTCCTATCACAAATCTAGAAGTCCCTAAAGGTTCCAATATGCATAGGACACATGTCTCAAAAGTTTGGTTTCGATTCGGACAGTTGGATTAATCACGATCGTAATCATTTCAACTGTTACTATAAACCTCTCCCTGGTTGGCGTTTCAGGAGTATCCGAGACTCCATTTTAGGATCCATCGAATCCTATACGATCCTGGAAATGTCTAGATCAACATATATGGAATTGACTACGATCCAACGGTTCAAGCGTATTGAACCCAGAAAATCGCATAATAGGCAAGATTCGTTCGGGGTTCTAATGTTGTCCAAATTAAAATCCGAAAGCACCTACGCACTCGTGAGGACCATGGGATCATTCTGGAGCCCTAAGCCATTCAAAACTTGGCCCACGCGCCGCCACACGCGCTGGCAGCGCATGGGTGCCCAAAGTGATACCACTCGCAGGAAAATCTCAAAATCAAAGGCCAAGTTTCCTATCCTAGGTTTAGGGCATTAATTGGAGCCAGTTTTGTTCTTGGACCTACCTAGAAAAACAAGCGGAAGTGGCTGGAATTTCACTTTGAAATCCGGCCAAAAACCTAAATTCTAAATCAAGTTTCTAAACACGATTAATGTCCAATTCCTACACAACAAGCAGCTAAAGTGTGAAGAATAGGTGAGAAATCGTACCCTGGTTGTAGTAGATGGCAGCCGAAGTCGGCCGTAACGATGCCGTGAACAACCGGAGAAACCAGTCGATATCGCGGCAAATTTCGAGGTTTCTAACGGGAAAATAGGTGGGTCGGGTTCGTGGCTTCGAGACGAGTTGAACCATACCGAAGAGAGAGAGAGAGTGAGGGCTGCGTCGGGAGAGAGAGAGAGAGAGGAGAGAGAGAGAGAGCATTTCAGAATTTTAAAAATTGATTTTCTCTAAAATTACGATTATGCCACTGAACTTCTTTTGATTGCCATTTCTTCGTTACAACTCCGATTCGAGTCCACTATGTGTCTATGGACTCATTTCGACGTACTTTATGCAACGATACAATCGGTATTTCCAAATTCCTTCCCCAACTTAAAATGACCTTTTTGCCCCTTTTAATATTAAATAATATTATAATTTCTCAAAAACCTTAATTAATTCATATCCTTTTATTTAATTATATATTTCCATTTATTTTCTCATTTAAACTTATTCCCTCTTATTTTAATTATTTAATCTTCCCCAAATAAAAAGTCAACTCTCAAATCATTTAAATATTTTCGGGGTAAAATTGTCTTTTTCTGAATAATTTAATAATTAACTATTAATTTAGGACCGGGTTGTTACATAGGAAATGATCATGAGTGCAGTGCAAGCTCGAGACACTCCAATCACATATGACACCCTTAAAGCTCTTCTTCTTGACTGTTCAACGATGAATAACTTAGCAAACCGTCTCTATGCTAGAGAATGGACCTACACTTTTGTTGCTGCTCGTGGACGTGGTAGTTCTCGAGGACGTGGGAGTGGTGCTGCACCGCCCATTCGTGGAGGTTTTCCCAATCAAAGAGGTGGTGTCTCTCGCAGTACTTTCTCTACTCAACGTACCTGCAGTCAATTTTGGAGAGTCCTTTCCATCAGCTACTCTAAGAATTGTTTGTCAGATTTGTGGCAAAGCTGGCCACCCAGCTATTGATTGTTTCCAGCAAATGAACATGGCATATGAGGGTAGAATTCCAACCAAGCATCTAACTATCATGGCCACATCTCCTACCACTCTCACTCGTCAATCCAATGGCAGCTGGCCGTTTGATACTGGTGAAAATACACACATCACTCCATACCTGCAAAATCTTGTGAATCCAAAGGAATATACTGGTAATGATCAGGTTGGAGGTGTAGGTAATACTTCTGGGTTGCATATTTCTCACTTTGGCTCAAATTCTGTTAACATTAATTCTTGCAAATTTCATCTCAATGACATACTACACTGTCCTTCCTGCCTCCACAAACTTAATTTTTGTTCATCGCTTTACCTCCGACAACCATTGTTATATTCTCATGTTCCCTGATCACTTTGTTGTGAAGGACCTTAAGACTTGGAAGACGCTTTTCCAAGGGAGATGTGAGAATGGATTATATTCATTACATGATGGTTGTGGACTATTGTCACAACCCGATTCAAGAATAAAGAATACTCCCGAATTAGGGTGCGTGAATTGAAAGAAATAAATAAAATGACTGAAAAATTGGTTAAAATACATTACCATTATATTTATAAAAACAAATTAAAATAATCTTACAAGGGTACAAGATATAAATAAAAGTTTAACACTCTAAACTAATCCAACTTCTCCGATTTCGGCTTTGTCTTGCCCACTAATTGATCTGAAAAACAAAGTAGGTGAGGGATGAGCAAACCACCGCTCAGTGAGTAGATTATGCAATATGCCAGTCAAGCAATGTCATTTTTAAACACTCTAGAAAATATAATATAAATATACACAATCCAAATCATATCACATCATTCCTTCAAATCTTGGTTATCCTTCACAAATTGTACACAGTACGTGACCCCTATTGGCCTCACTACCCTATGTCCCCGTCTGGTACACATTTATCCTTCGGATACCCTGTCACTGAAGTTCTCATGTTCCATGAATAACACATACTTCACAAAAACTCCAAATAATATATAATATTGCACAAATTAGACATGCTTGACTTTAAAATATAGAGAGATTTGTAAATAGAATAAATCCATGATTTATCACAAAATAAGAACTTTTAGAACACATTACATAACCCACTCACCAAGATAAGTATGAAATATTGCAAGACAAACACACATGCTCTTCATCTTGTTTCTTTTTCTTCACTCACTCTCTCTCTCTCTCTCTCTCTCTCTCGTGGTAGAAATTTCTCTTAAAGGATTGGAATGAGTGATTGAAGTAAGGAAGCATGATATTTATAGGAGAGGCTATGCATGCACCCAAATAATATTTATATAAACAATATTTTAAATCACCAAAAGATAAGATATAAAAGTAAGGGAATAATGTGACTCATCCCCTTTGGCCAATGAAATCACAACACACACCACCAAAAGATAAGATAGAAAGATTAGGGAATAATGTGAGTCATCCATTTAGAAGAGGGTGATAATACAATGAATGAGAAGAAGAGAATAAGAAAGAATCTTAGGCTAGGTGACTCACCAACTTTAGACTAGGTGACTCACCTCCAATAGATGAACAACTCATCCCAATTTAGAATAAAAATTAGATTTTTTGAAGAGAAAGAAAGAGGGTAAGGGGGAAGAATGGGAGGATGATGGTTTGATTAAAACCAATTCTAAGTCTCTACACAAGGATAACAAGAATGGTGTCATCTTTCAATTAAAAGGATAATCTCATACTAGACTCAAGATTTAATAACATATAGATCTTCACAATAAATATTTAAATAAGAAAATTCATATTGATAAATAATTATTGTATATGTATATATATTTTTTTTTCGGGTTCTCACAACAATCCAATAAATCTTTTTCAGCATTCGTAGGCACAAGGGTAACCGCAAAGCAGTGGTATTTTCGGCTTGGTCATCCAACTAGTGCAGTCGTTAGGTTTTTAATTTCAAATAAACAAGTGCCAATTAGTGGCACCTCTGCTGTAAGTTTCTGTCATTCCTGTCCATTAGGCAAGAGTATTAAATTGTCATTTAGTCCGTCAAGTTTAGTTTCAAATTTTCCCTTAGAACTTGTACACTCTGATGTTTGGAGTTCTCCAGTTGTTTCAGTCCAAGATTATCCTTATTATTTGCTCTTCGTAGATGATTTTTCCAGATATTCTTGGATCTTTCCCATGAAATATAAGCATGAAGTCTTTGATCTTTTCATTTTGTTTAAGAAATGTATTGAAAATATGTGAAATACCACCATTAAATCCTTACAGTGTGATGAAGGAGGAGAGTATACCAAACATGCTTTTCAAAAATACCTTGCTAATCATGGCATAGTCCAACGTTTTTCATGTCCTAAACATCCTGAGCAAAATGGGTTAGCAGAAAGAAAACATAGGCATCTTGTTGAAACTGGTATAGTCCTTCTCTCTCACGCGTCTCCCCACTTCCTATTGGTTTGATGCGTTCCAAACTGCCACACATATCATAAATCGATTGCCTACTAGGGTGTTGTCCAATAAGTCTCCTTTTGAAACACTATTTCTTAAAACTCCTACTTATGATATGTTTAAGGTCTTCTGTTGTACCTGTTTTCCATGGTTGACTCCGTATACTACAAATAAACTTCAAAATAAATCCAAATCATGTGTCTTTCTAGGATATTCGTTGAATCATCAAGGTTATAAGTGCTTGGATTTGTCCACAAGATGAGTTTATGTGTCTCGCCATGTCCTATTCGATGAGGACTCATTCCCATATTCAAGGGTCTCACATTTTCTAGGGGGACGGCTTCTCTTCAGGTAATTCTAATCCTGATGCTTTATTTGTTTTTCATGAGTCTACTAATGAGGTTGTTGTTCCACAAGTGTGTCAATCATCTCCACTACTAAATATTTCAGCCACCACCCAAATTTATCAACACACCCAACCTCTTGCCTCTCCTCTTCCTCAAGTTTCTCCACCATATCCCACTGTTCATGCTCTAGTGCAAGACTCTATCCCTCAAAATCCAAGTGAACTAGTACCTGAAGGCGGTGTTTCTTGTATGGCTGATACGACATCTTTATAACATGCATCGCCTGTTCAGTCATGTATGGTGACTCGGTCTCAGCTTGGTGTTCGAAAGCCTAATCCCAAGTATGCCCTGTACAAACCATGAGCCCACATGCTATATAGTCAAGCAGTAAAATCTGAAAAATGGAGGCAAGCCATGAGTTAAGAATTTAGTGCCTTACAACGCAATGGAACCTGGTCTCTTGTGCCATATGAATCTCACATGAACCTGTTGCCAAATAAATGGGTATTTAAGATTAAAAGAAAATCAGATGGCTCGATTGAGAGGTACAAAACCAGGTTAGTTGCGAATGGATTTCATCATAAGGAAGGAATTGATTCTAGTGAGACCTTTAGTCCAGTTGTGAAACATAGTACTATTCGTCTGGTTCTGAGTTTGGCAGTCTCAAATAAATGGCCGGTGCAACAACTAGACGTGCAAAATGCATTCTTGCATGGTTTTCTCACAAAAGATGTGTATATGCGACAACCTGCTGGTTTTATTGATTCACAGCTTCTGCAATGCAGTCAAAGTGTGATCATTCCTTGTTTGTCTACAATCAAAATGGCGTCTATTTGATTCTCTTAATATATGTTGATGATATTTTAGTGACATGCAATGACCAAACACATGTTTCTACACTTATTAGACAGCTTGGCACTTCATTTTCCATGAAGGATTTGGGACCATTACACTATTTCTTGGGAATATAAGTTGATTACAGTGGTGACTCCATGCATTTGATGCAATCTAAGTATGCCCTGGACTTGCTCTCTCGCATAAAATTTATAGATGCAAAGCCTATTTCCACGCCCACCACAAGTGGTCAGAAGTTGAGTGCTCTTGATGGTGAGTCCTGCTGTGATCCAGCTTTATATCGAAGTGTTGTCGGTGCCTTGCAGTAACCTCACAATCACACGGCCTGATCTTTCTTATCCGGTCATCCAAGTCTGCCAGTTCATGCAAAATCCTATGACTACTCACTGGTCTGCTGTCAAGAGGATCCTCCAGTATTTGAAGCATACCTTTGATCATGGTTTAGTGTATCAGCCTGGTGATCTGCAACTTCGTGCATTTTCTGATGCGGATTATGCTGGGAATCCATATTCACGACATTCCACAGGTGGTTTCTGTGTCTATTTGGGCAAGAATTTAGTTTCATGGAGTTCTAAGAAGCACAGGACAGTGTCAAGGTCTAGCACCGAGGCTGAATACAGACAACTTGCGTATACTGCCGTGGAACTTTCTTGGTTTCGTTCTTTGTTTCGGGACTTTAAACTTCGTTTATCTCCTCCCCATATTTGGTGTGATAATGTGTCCTCTCTTGCAATGGCTTCTAATCCTGTGTTTCATTCTCGAACCAAACATTTAGAAGTTGATTATCACTATGTGTGAGAGAAGGTGGTTCGGGGAGAATTGCTTGTTCATTTTGTTTGTTCACAAGATCAGATTGTTGATATTTTTACCAAAGGATTGTCTATTGTGCGGTTCAAATACCTAGTGTCCAAGCTTCCTGTTGTTTCTCATCTTGTCAGCTTGCGGGGATGTTAGACAAAGCTTATCCACATGTTCAAATTCAAAATCTGTAGCAGCTGTAGAGAAGGAGTCCTAGTCTGTGTGGACTTCCTTAGTTGTAATCTGATATGCTTTTTCTGTTTGTATTTCAAACTATAGGTTTGGCTCCCACTTATATTGGGATAAGATGTAATCTCTGTAACTGATATGCTTGGTTGTGATAATATAAATAGATATTTATAAAAATACCCAATTCTAGGATATGTATTTATAAAAATACCCAAGCACTATTTAAACATAGAAACATACCCAAAATCAACCCCATAATCAACAATTGTATATTTTTTGGGTATGTTTATACATGGATTTTGAGTGTGTGTAATGATGGGTTTTGGGTATGTTTATAAAGTGTTTTGGGTGTTGAGTATTTTTATAATTTCATCCCCCATTTTGGGTATTTTAGTGAAACTCCCTAATATAAATTGTTGTTCCATCGTGTTAATGGATACAAGCTGATCAAACAATTCCCGAGCTTTCTACTGTTTTACAGCTTGGTGTAACAGACAGGCCCCTAGATTCCTAAGAGAGTTTCAAATTAAAGTAAGCTTAATGATCATTATTGGGACAGTGTATTGAAAATTGTTAACTAACTTTGTTGAATAATCATCCCTTAGAGGAATTTTTGATTATTAATAACTCAATTTTGATGGATTGGTAAACATGACTGTGTCCTAGAGCTGCAGCCTTTTGTGATTACTGACTCTAATGATAATCAAGCAACAATTAGTCACAAAAGTTCGAGTTTTCAAGGAGGGTTGGTTTTTGTTGAAGAAGATTCAAATTGAAGCAATTCCAAGTTGGTACGCAGAAGGAGTTGAATTTAATTATAAGATATTCTAAAGTTTTTTATTTATTTTTTTATAGAAGTGATATTGGAGAAAAAAAATCGTTACGACCTCCAATGCCACTTAAGCTTTGAGCACTTACATACTTGATTAAGGTTGAGTCTAAATATATGTGATGGCCACAAGTGGATTGAGCAAGATATGTGATAGCCGAATAAGAAGAAAAGGAAGATATGTGATGGGCCTAATATTCATTAGCATAGAAAGCCTCATTTATGGTTACATAACGTGAGCATGAGCTATTCATTGGCAATTGATTTACTTCCGGTCCATTTGAAAATGGGTAATCAGATCAAATCATGAGAGTGTTGTTATTTTCACTCACTATTCTACTTTCTCCACACACCTTACTTTCACATTCCACTCAATTTTTACCCACAATCGATCCTAAAATGCTGCCAAATTTTTGATCAATTAACATTAATCTCATAGTCTGAATCATTTGAAAATGGGCAATTTGATGAAATCATAAGAGTGCTGCTATTTTCATGTGATTGTATAACTAAATTATTGCACCTCTTAATGAACATTAATCTCATAGTCCGATCCATATGGTAATTGTTATTATAAAATTTTATGAAAGCTCACTCATTCTTTTATACAAGCGAAATGAAGGATGGGGGAAATTGAACGTGAAACTTCAGATACATGAATAACAAAAATTCCCTCATTTTTTATATACGTCGACATGAGAAATAATTTTTTGAAAACGTAGACATGTTTGCATAATTTTAGTAAGGTTAAGAAAGTTATGGTTAAATCTTAGAAAATAAAGTTGAGCCGAGATCAATTTGTGCCAAAAAAAAATAATTGGAAAAATGGAAAAATGTACCAAATGTCCAAGGCCTTTTTTAGATCATTTATTGTCCAAAACAAAACCGAAAAGCACTTGACCTTATCATCATCACCATGGTTGCAAAAACCGATAGACCAAACTCCAAAGAGAGCAACAATCACAGCAGCTGAGCGACAAACCAATCAATCTCATCCACGAAAACAGAAAAGCAAACTTTCACTTTCAGTGGCGACTTTCCTGCTGTTGAATGAGACTGAACTAAAAACTCTCCTCAGATATTTTGAGACTCCACCACTCTTCTTCTTCTACTTCTGCTTCTTCTCTCGCGCTCTGCAAGCACCCACTGGTGGATCCTGAAATTTTTTAACGGAGGTGCAATATTGACTAAGGATGACAAATAATTTTTCGAATAATCATTTTCTCAAGATAATTTTTTGCCGCTTTTGTTCCTTACACATCAAATAAGAAAACTTACTTTTATGGGATTTTAGTATGAAGTATATTTTGAATAGCCATCATTTTTAGCATAAATCGTATTTTGCACTAAAACCGAATTTTCATATTTTGATTTGGTGGAAATTTGATTCTCTAGTATTTTTATTTGAATCCAAATGGGGTACTTCTTTATTTACATTGTAAACTTAAGTAAATAAAAGTAAAAGGACAAAGACATTTACTTAAGTGTTGAAAATGAAAATAAAATAATCTGTACACCAAAGGGGCAATTTCAAGCACCTACAATGGGCAATTTCAGGCTCCTGGCTCACCAGTCCCATTTGCTGTCTCAACCACTTGAGCTGTAGCGTTTGTATTTCAAATCCATCTAATGTAATGTGACCTGAATCAGGGTCATAAAATCTCTGCAACATTGAGACGACTATCGATTTCCCACTTCCACTTTCTCCAACCAAAGCAACTGTCTGAATAACATAATTCAAATTTGTAAGTCCCAGAAACTTGAATTAGACTACGAGGTCCAAATCTTATGCATTGTTTGAAATCAGTAAAAGAACAAAACTGTTACCAAGTTACCTTGCCATGATGAATGGTCAAGCAAAGATCCTGGAAGATTGATACATCAGGTCTAGTTGGATACTTGAAACTGACATGGCGAAGTTCAATTTCTCCCTTCACATTTTCTATGGTTGTTCCAGATTCATCACTAGAGTCTATTTTTGATTTCCGGTCAAGAATGGCAAATATGGAAGCAGCAGAGCTCTTTACTTTACCAAGATTAGGGGCTAGGGAACCTGACTGAGACACTCCAAAAGCTGTCATCGTGAGAGCAAAGAAAACCTGCAAACCAGGGAAACGTTAACAATGGACTGAATGGACAAATGAAGATTTAATTCTCAAGTAACATGTATTTAGTAGAGTTCGGATCCTCTGCTAATGTTTTCTCATCTATTTACTTACTTGAAGACTTGTAGCGCAAGGCAGAAAAACTTACCCGGAAAACATCAGAGCATGTTGTTTTGCCTGTGGCTACAAATCGGGCTCCGGCATAAAAACTACAGGCATACACAGAAAAAAGAAAAAAGAACGATAGCCCAAAACCTATCCCGCTGATTAACCCTCGTCTTATCCCTGTCTTAATAGGGCCTTCACATTTCTTCTGGTACAATTCAATCACCTTCTCTTCAGCACAAAAGGAAGCAATTGTTCGAATACTCCCCACTGCATCATTGGCTACTTGACTTGCATCCTCGTACATTTTCTGCAACAATTTAAAATTTTCAGCATTGACAAAAAGGATTGGCCTTATATATTATGTATGTCGTATTGGATGGTGTTTTGATTGCACCAGCTACAAGTTCTATACTATAACTTTTGTAAAGTTCGGACTTTGGAGAAATACCTTTGCATCATCACTAAATCCTTTCAAGAACTTGACTTGTACATAACCAGTTAATCCTAATAGAGGCCGCAAAACCAGGATTATAAGAGCAAGTTGCCAATTTGCCGCAAAAGCAATACACAAACCAGCAATTGCAGTTGCTGAATTCTCAACCAGCAAACCTAGAGCATCTCCAACCACCCCACACAGAGAAGCTGCATCTGCAGAAAGCCTTGCACCAATTGCACCACTTGAGTGCTCAGGATCGTCAAACCAACTTACTTCCATGTAAACCACCTTCTCATAGCACATTGATCGAACTCGTTTTATTAAATTACACCCTGCCACAGCAAAAAAGTATTGTCTTGCTGGCACTGCTATGAAAACTACCACTCCAAGAACAATGAAGATTAATGCCCAAAACTTCAAATCCTTACGGAGTTGAGGAGGTGGCTTGTAGAAGGTCTTGATTACACTGGATATCAATATTGAAAAAATAGGTACGATTGCCCCATTGACTGCTGCAGCTATGGTACCTAGTAATAATACTGGGATCTCTGGCTTGTTCAGGTAAGCCAGGCGGCGAAGTGAGACTTCTGGAGGCACTCTTGATGATGCTGAAGCATGAATATCACTTCCGGCAGATGCTGTTTCAAGAGAACCGACTTCAGTGGGCACACCGTATTTGATTGAGAAGGAATGACGGTTACTATTTCCTCTTCTAGATGATCCCCGGCTTATGGATCGTAAGTTTGAAAATCTTTTACTTGAATGTCTTCGAGAATCCACCCTGACAAGCCTTTCGTGATCATTTACAGCAGTCTGTTCTGACACGCTGCTCAACCTTATAAGCTGGCTATATGCTCCTTCTGTTGACAATGACTTGAGACAAGCTGGAAACATGGACAAGGTTGTCTACCACCTAGAAACACCTTTTCATGTTTTAGGGGAATACAAAGTGCTGGAAACATGGAAACATAATTCATGCTTTGGAGATTGTAATTTATTGTGAATTGGGGATTGTAACCAACGGATAGCTATCTATAGCTATCTGTCTATACTTGTAGACATATATTCCAAATGAGTAATGAGAAAAAACAGAATTGCATTCTTTGCAAAACCTCTCATATTACACATTCTCAACTCTCTCAATTACACTATCTTTGGTATGGTATTAGAGCAATCGATTTTGGTTGCCTCTGCATAACCTTGTTCTTGCCTAATCTCTACCTATCCTTGCCCATACTTTGCTGTTATATTGTTCCAATCTCATACTTTACCTTGCCTCAAAATTGGTCTTGATCACAAGTCTTATTTGTGCTCTTGTTTGCTGAAGTTCTAAGCTATTTGTTCCTATACATCTCTTTATCTATTTACCTCATGAGTGACACCAACGACTCAATCAACTCCACGACCAACTCTTCTAAGATCGACTCCACCAAGATCGACTCCACAACTCTACCACTCCGGTCCTCTCATGACTACTCTCAAATTACTCCTGATAAGTTGGATAGGTCCAACTACCCTACATGGTCTTGTAGTGTTCGCTTGCCATCACTACTCGTCATATGGCTGGTTTCATTAATGGTAAAAAGATTGCCCCTGCCATTGATGATCCTAGCTATGAAGCTTGGAATGAAGACAACTGTTTGGTGCAGTCATGGCTCCTCAACTCCATGACCAAAAATGTACGTGCCCTATTTGATCACTGCTCAACGGCTTATGCAGTGTGGGATGCAGCTCAGAAGACATATACTGTTACTCAGAATAGCTCCAAGTTGTATCAACTCCATCGTCAGTCCGTCACCACCCCTCAAAATGGTGAACCTATGAATGTTTTCTATGAAAAATTACACTTAATATGGCAGGAAATTGACAACCTCCGTCCCTACAAACATACCAATCCCGATGATGTGGCTCTTCACCAACAAGAATTTGAAGTTGAACGTGTGTACGATTTTTCGGGAGGACTCGATCCCAACTTTGATTCCGTTCATAGTCGGATTCTTGCTATGAACCCACTTCTAGCAGTCATTGAAGCTTATGCACTTGTGGTAGAAGAAGATAATCGCCAATCCTCCATGCTTGGCGGTGGAAGTGCAATGGCAGTCAAGTCCTATCGAGCACCACACCGTATGTCCTCCGGTCTTCCCCCCCGGGTTCCAAAACTGACGATACGAAAGGAACTCAGAAGTGCACTCTGTTGTCACCAAAAGCGGTGTCTTTTAAAATTTATAAACTCGCAAGCGCATAAATCGAATATAGCATAAGCGTGTAAGAGCGAGATCGTACCCAAGGGATTGCGTGTAAAGATAGAACACCAATTATACCCAAGTTAATTTCATTGCCAACCTAGTTGATTCAAATGGTGATTTGTTTGTTGATAAAGAAAATTAAATAAAGCATGAAACAAATATGGAAATGACAATAAACTGAAATTAAGATTTAAATTTATGAGAAAAAATAACTAAGGTATTAGAATCCACACCATTATTCCATAAGATCCTAATTATTTATCTTTCAATTCCCATGGAGTAGCAATCTAGAAATCAATCTACTGCTTTCTCAAGATTTATCAATTAAGCTTATACTTTATATCATAAGTAAATTTTCCTTCCCTTCATAAGTACAAATTCTAAGCATAATATGTAAACAAAATTATTTAACTACAAAGGATCAAAGTTTCCTAAGCATCCTATGTGAAAAAGTTTATTTGAATAACAAAATATCAAAGACATTTGTAAATTAGAAATATAAACCAAGGATGAATTAATAGATTAATCCAAACTCTTAACTACTATAAATACATGTTATATGTCACAATACATGATAGAAGTGGTGAAAAGAAGATTAATCTATTAATCATGTGAAGTGAAAATTATAATAATTGAACACCACAATATTTGAGAATTGAAAATAAAAACTAGAACTCTATTTAATAATGGTGTTTCATCCAACCTTAGTTAAGTATTTTAGCTAGACATAATTAAGAATTAAAACAAAACAAAGAAACTAAAATACATGAATTAAATGAGAACTAAGAAAGGTGAAGAACAATTTTAAGAGAGTTATTAGCTCTCGGTTCTTTCCTTTCCATCCTTGTTCTCTTTCTTTCTCACTTTCTCTCTCTCTTTCTCTCTTCCTTTCTTTCTTTCTTTCCTTCTGATGTGTATCACTCTTGAATTTCTCCACACACACAATCTCTCTTGAGTTGCTTCCTATTTATAGAAGCATGAAGTCCCTTTCATTCCAGCTGCATATGCAAGCTGTTTTCTAGAACCTGTCTTGGTGTGTGACAGCCTGTGGATTGAGTTTTTATCCAATTGCTCCAATTTTTGGATATGTAGTAGTCGACATCTTATTGAACAAGTGTCATGAAGGATATTTATTCATTTGAGCATGGGAGAATTTGTTTTTCAGGCATGCAAATGGACTGTATAGCATGAGCTGTAAAAGGCAAAGTCATCAAATCCAACTTGAGTTCTTCCTCTCTTTTTGCAACACATTGCTTATTCCTCCCCCTCCTCATGCCATTGGTGGAAGACACTTAATATCTACAAACAACCACTCATTAAATACAAAAACAAAGATTGGAAATAGCCAATACAAATACTCTAATAAATTTACATAATACAAAAGAAAATACTAACAAATATAAATTTAAGGATAAAACTTGTATTTATTTTGTGCTCATCAAATACCCCCAAACCTATATTTTACTAGTCCTCGAGCAAAAGAAAATAAAAACTAAGTAGAAAAGAAAAGAAAACTAAACCACTTTCGCAGGGATCTCGATTGCATTTAGCATATGCAACAAGCCTTTAAACCCCTAGGTTACCCTAGTGGACGAGTATAGTCTCGTGAGGACTTTCAGTGATGATACCCACAAACATCAAAATGAGAGATTAAAAAATTTATGCTACAACAAAATTGAAAATTTAAACAAATGCTTAACCATCATGAAAGCTATCTGGAATGAAAATTCATGAACAATTTTTTAAAAGAGCAAACACGCTTCAAATTAATCCCCACATAAAGTCTTGATCACTTATAATCATTTAGTAAATTTTTCATTTGTTTCCTTTGGTGTTTAAGTGAACCAACACATTTTAGAAACAAAAGTCAATTTCAATCACAGTAACCTCATTATTTCAATCATTATCAAAATTCAGTGCAAATAACTAACCAAGGCATTTATATACTTTTTTTTTTTTTTTGAATGTGAGTGTGCAATGTTTAGTTCCATTAAGCTTTCTAATTAACCCATGTAGCGAGATTTAGGCCAACGACTCTCAAACCAAAGGTTTTAAGGCATTAGGTGTAGAAACACCCCTAAGGGCTTATTAACTCGAGTTAAAAAGGCTACAGAACTAAACTAGTCACAAAATGTATTTACCTCAAAACTTTACCGTTTGACGCGAACACTCGCTGCTGTTTAGGCAAAAGGCCCGGTTACTAAGTAAAACTCTGGATAAATTAACATCATTAATATTATTTTATTTATTTATTTATTTTTTTACGCCAAGGTCAATCAAGAGCAATGTCATCTAACTCTACTTAAAACAACAAAGTTAACTATAATTGATCTTTTCTTTCATTCTCACTAAAGTGTTGATGTGCATGTGAGAGTTCAAAGTATAACTCATGAATTATCCACTAAATAGAAATAAGTGAAAAAACTAAAATTATGGGTTTAAAATTTAATCATATGTTTCCAATCGTAAAAATCATTCATGAGTGTTAAATCTGATTTGATGATAGTAAGCATAAAAATCTAGAGATAACACCATTTTTTTTTTTGAAATAAAATAAAAATAAAAACAAAACTACCCTAAAAATTTAAAAACAAAACTTCTAAACCTTACCCCCAAACCTAAATCAAACATTGTCCTCAATGTTGAAGAATTTAGGCATTAGTAAAGTTATAACAAGAAATGAAAGGGATTTACATAAAAGAACAAACAAGAATTAAAACTATAACTTAGTTGCAAAAACAAAACAAAATCAAACGGAACAAACCAAACCAAATACCACAGTAAGCCCTAACAACAGTTCTACGCATGCAGAAATCCAGCCCATGAGAACGTCCAAATCAATTTTAAAACCCAACCCAAACGAAAGCCCAAACACTTCTTTTATTATTATTGTTATTTATTATTATTATTATTAAAAATTAAAGAAAACAAAGAAGCGTTGTCAGAAGCGCAAGGAACGAGATTTCTGAAAAAGAGAGAAGGGGGTCCGGATGTCTCGTTTACTGATACGTCACGGGCAAAAAGAGGTGAGGGACGTGTTGGCGCAGAGGCCACTTTCACATCCCCAAAGCCAGAATTATTGGTTTCGTAGGAAGGTGCGACGACTTTTTCACGTGAAGGTGGTGAAAGGTGAAAATGCAATTAAGGGGGGTTGGAAAACGGGTGCGGCGACATATAAAGATAAGTCATAAGGGCTAGGGTGCGGCTAGGGTTTAGCAGACTAAGTCTATAAAAAGCTAAAAAGAAATGGTGAAAAACACAAACTCAGAAACACACAAAAGAGAAAAGAAAGAAAGAAAAGAAAAAAAAAAAAGAAAAAAGAGAAGAAGAAAAGAGTGAGAAATCAAATGGCCTCTTCCTACCCCTTTTCCTTGGATCTCAACCTAGCTCCACCAACTCAGACATGGGGCCAAGCAGCGGCACCAGTATGGGTACCCTACTTTGCCTCCGTAAGGGGGCCTGTGACTGTCAATGACTCAATACTCCTGGACAACGATGTTGCCATTGAAGTTGGTAGAAATTTAGTGACTCCTAAAGATATACGTGTGTTCGGGACAAGGGATGACAACTGGGTCACGAGTGATGCCCTAGCACTGAGCGTGCAGAGTACAGCATGTGTCGTAAGTTTAGGACATCGCCTACTTACGAAGTCCCATGAGGTAGAGGTGCTGAAAGGTCAGTTGGCGGCGGAGCGAAGTATGGTTGAAGAGTGTCAGACTGCTATAAAAAGCTTGAAAAGGGAGAGGGCAAGGATAGTGGAGGTGAATCGACACCAGCTAGAAGTATTGCGGGACGAGAATAAAAGCCTAACAAAGATGGTAGAGTTGTATTCTCGCGACATGCAAAAGCAGCTGAAGGACCTAGACCGACTGGGTAAACGCAAACAAGTAGATCGCGAGAGTAGTTACGCTCAAGCTAAGATTGCGATCTTTGGGAGCTCAAGTGGTGAGCCCCAAGAGGCTGTGCGTGAAGCCCTGGAAGAGGACAGCCAGAGGGCCAAACTCAAAGCTCCAATGGTCGAGACACCAACAACCGAGAAGAAATGATTTCTACAACATTATTGGTGTTTTTATTTTATTTGATGGTTTTTGGTTTTTTGTTATTTCTTTTTTTTTCGGAAATAAAAGAGTAAGGTTGCAGAAAGAAAAAAAAAAAAATAAAAAGAAGAAGGAAAAGAAAAAGAAAAAAAAAACACACTTCCCAACTAAAATAAGACAAAGATGATAGCCGAAAGGGAAAGGTAAAAACACAAAGCACTAGAAAATGAAAGTAACGGGCAAAAACATAAAACACAAGAAAACACGGAAAAAAGTAAAGTAAAGTGAAAGTAAAGGTGCTCCCCCTTGAAGCGATTAGGTCGAGCATGCCCGGGAAATCCGAAATGGTGTTGGCTCTCTCTCATCAGCATATGCCTATTTAAACCACGCCTCTACAAGCGGATGATACCCAGCATTTCTTCCTGAAACTTAAGGAAAAACATCAAAAAATTTAGAAGCAAAACAAATGGCATCCTCATGCACTCACCTTGATGACCTCAACCTTGAGTTATTACTTGCACCACCAAATGCCCAGATAAGGGCTCCTCCAACCCCTGTCTTCCCAAACTCCACATATCATCATGACACAGCCTCAAACTTTGCTGAGGCAATACCGAACATTTCTGAGGCAATGCCGAAAAGGTCAGTGCTGCTGGGAACATTGATTGGCAGGAAACTCACTCCAGCAGATCATCTTCATGTGGCACGTAGGTCTAACAGGATGGCGGTGGATGAGTCCCACAATCTCACTGTGCTCCAGGCGGTCTCGTCTACCAATCTGGGCATGCGACTACTGGCGAGGACACGGGAGTGTGCAGCACTGAGTGAAGAGGTGGCCTCCTTGAAAGCTCTGGTGGCGGACTTGCAGAAACGGCTCTCCTGTGCCAACCAGAATGTAGAAGCACTGGAGAAGAGAAATAATGATCATGTCGAACTTTTGCAGGTTCTACAAGTAAGAGACAGTAGAGGCAATTAGCATGATGCCTCAAGTGGCTCAGAATCTGGAAACAAACATGTGATTGAGAAATTTTATGTATGCATTTTCACATTTGTGTATGTAATCACATGTTTATGAAATGAATAAGTTTTTTGAGCCAAATTTCTGTGTGTGCAATCATGAAGCAATCTACTTCCCAAACTTAACAACAAATTAAATACATAAACAAGTAAAAGAAAGCAAGAATTACAGTAATAAAAGCAAAGAGAAACAAGAAATTCAGAATTAACTTAAAAAATTAAAAAAATAAATAAATAAAAATAAAACTAAACTAAACTTCTAAACCTTACCCCCAAACCTAAATCAAACATTGTTTTTAATGTTTCAAAATAAAAGCATAGCAAATGTATGAAATAAGAGGGTAAAAGATATAGAAAGATAATACCTGGAAAATATGCGTGCCAATCCCCTTGGTATTTATCCATTGCAGAATAAAAGACAATAAATATATATATATATATATATATATATATATAAATCCAAGCAAAAATAAATAAAGACCAAAATGAATCAAAATACACAAAAAGAAAACTAAAATCTATAGAGACACGGCAAGATAATCAGTTCGTGATAAACAGGATTGTCAAGAAGTATCCCCTCTACTTCTGGGGATTTCAACTCAAAAAATGGTTTCAGTCTTTGACCATTCACTTTGAATATGTCTCCATTTTTGGGATTTTCAATCTCAATAGCTCCATGAGGGTAAACAGTACGAACAATAAAAGGGCCCGACCAACGAGATTTTAGTTTACCAGGAAAAATATGCAAACGAGAATTATACAGAATGACTTTCTACCATTCTCAAACATTTTTCGCAAAATTTGTTTGTCATGAAACACCTTCATCCGGGCTTTATATGATTTAGCACAATCATATGCATCATTTCGAATTTCTTCTAATTCATTGAGGTGGAGTTTTCTTTGAATTCCTGCTTTATCTAAAGAAAAATTAAGTTGCTTCACAGCCCAGGAGGCTTGATGCTCTAACTCAACAGGCAAATGACATGCCTTTCCATACACTAGTCTGTATGGGGACATTCCTATGGGAGTTTTGAATGATGTACGGTAAGCCCACAAAGCATCAGTGAGTCTTAAAGACCAATCTTTCCTACTAGGATTAACTGTCTTTTCTAAAATATGCTTGATCTCCCTATTTGACACTTCAACTTGACCACTCGTTTGGGGGTGATAGGGAGTTGCAACTCGATGTGTAATGCCATATTGTTTCATTAATTGCTCAAATGGCCTATTACAGAAATGTTTACCTCCATCACTAATAATAGCACGAGGTGAACCAAAACGAGAAAATATATTTTCTTTCAAGAAGCGGACCACAACCTTATGATCATTTGTTTTGCATGCAACTGCCTCAATCCATTTAGACACATAATCAACTCCAACAAGAATGTACAAGTTACCGAAAGAGTTAGGAAATGGTCCCATAAAGTCAATACCCCAAACATCAAATACATCGACAATGAAGATAGGGTTTAATGGCATCATGTTTCTTCTAGAGAGACTCCCTAATTGTTGACAACGCTGACAAGTTTTACAATATGAATAAGCATCACGAAAAAGAGAAGGCCAGTAAAATCCACATTGTAGGATCTTAGCGGCAGTTTTCTTGGCACTAAAGTGACCACCACAAGCTTGGTCATGACAAAAGGATAGGATATTGGTCTGATCATATTCTGGAATGCATCTCCTTATGATCTGATTCGGGGCAATACTTAAATAAATAAGGATCATCCCAAAAGAAATGTTTGACCATGGCTAAAAACTTTGATTTATCTTGCTTTGACCAATGAGAGGGCATCTCACTAGTAACAAGATAATTTACGAGTATCAGCAAACCAAGGAATGGATGAGACATGCATAAGCGCTCGTCAGGAAATGTTTCAGTGATTGGAATGGAATCCTCACTAGACTCAACAATTAGTCTAGACAAGTGGTCTGCTACAACATTCTCAGAACCCTTTTTATCTTCGAATTTCAATGTCAAATTCTTGAAGCAAAAGAACCCAACGGATAAGACGAGGTTTAGCATCTTTTTTAGACAAAAGGTACTTCAACGCTGCATGGTCTGAGTAGATAATGACTTTAGATCCTAAAAGATAAGATCTAAACTTGTCTAAGGCAAAGACAACTGCTAGCAGTTCTTTCTAAGTGGTAGAATAATTGAGTTGGGCATCAGAAAGAGTTCTACTAGAGTAGTAAATGACATGGGGGAGCTTGGCAATCCGCTGTCCCAAGACAACACCAATCGCATAATCAGAAGCATCACACATGATTTCAAAAGGAACACTCCAATCTGGAGGACGAATGATGGGTGCAGAAGTCAAAAGTGCCTTGAGTTTTTCAAAAGCATGGTTGCAATCATCACTGAAGATAAAAGCAGAATCTTTGGCAAGCAAGCTACACAAAGGACGAGAGATTTTGCTAAAATCCTTGATGAACCTACGGTAAAATCCAGCATGGCCTAGGAATGATCTAATTTCTCTCACAGTTCGTGGAGGTGGAAGATTTGAAATCAAATCTACCTTGGCTTTGTCAACTTCTGTACCATCAGAAGAAAATTACATGTCCTAGCACTATCCCTTTTTTTACCATGAAATGACATTTCTCCCAGTTAAGCACAAGATTCTTCTCTTTGCAACGAATTAATACCAGAGAAAGATGGTGCAAACATTCATCAAACGATGATCCATATACTGAAAAATCGTCCATGAAAACCTCTAAGAATCGTTCTACCATATCAGAGAATATAGAGACCATACACCGCTGAAATGTAGCAGGTGCATTACACAACCCAAAGGGCATGCGTCTGTAGGCAAATGTTCCAAAAGGGCATGTGAAGGTGGTTTTTTCTTGATCCTCGGGTGCAATAGGAATTTTGTTATATCCAGAATAACCATCCAAGAAACAGTAATATGCATGACCTGCTAATCTCTCCAACATCTGGTCAATGAAAGGTAGAGGAAAATGGTCTTTCCTCGTGACAGAATTCAACTTTCGATAGTCGATGCATACACGCCATCCAGTTTCGGTTTCGTGTAGGAATGAGCTCATTTTTCTCATTTTTGACAACTGTGATACCAGACTTTTTGGCACCACTTGCACAGGACTCACCCACTTACTGTCAAAAATTGGGTATATCACCCCAACATCTAAAAGTTTTAATATTTCATCTCTAACAACATCCTTCATGGAAGGATTCAGCCGCCTTTGTGGTTCTCGGGAATTCTTGGCATTGTCTTCTAAGTGAATCCTATGCATGACAATAGAAGGAGCAATACCCTTAATGTCAGCTATAGACCACCCTATGGCTTCCTTATGTTCTTTAAGCATTTTGACAAGTTTACCTTCCTGTTTGTTATTAAGGTCCAAAGCTATGATTACAGGCAAGGTTTCAGAAGACTCTAAGAACACATACTTGAGAGTATCAGGTAATGGCTTTAAGTCCAGCTTAGGGGGCTCTATGATGGAAGGAAGTGGGGGTGACGTGGAAAGAGGAAGAGGTTCAACCTTAAGTTTCCAAGTGGGCGTTTCAATATACGAACAGAATCTAACAATGCATTGACTTCATCAAAAGATTTTTCGAAGTCAAAGTTAGCCCCAAAATGAGCTAAGCATGCCTCTAATGGGTCCTTAATGCTAGAGTAATGAAAAGAATCTTCCACCATAGTATCAATCAAGCTGATCTCACTAATCCCTTCATCAACTGGTGGTTGCTTGCTTATGTTGAAAATATTAAAATCAACAGTCATATTGCCAAATGAGATATTCATTAATCCATTCCTACAATTGATATTTGCATTGCATGTGGCAAGGAATGGACGGCCTAAGATGACTGGAATTTGTTTTTGACCTGAAGGTACAAGTTGTGTATCAAGGACAATGAAATCTACAGGAAAGTAGAATTTATCAACCTTGATCAAAACATCTTCAACAATGCCTCTAGGGATTTTCAGAGACCCTGCAGCTAAAGAGAGACATATCTTAGTTGGTTTAATCTCTCGTAAGCCTAATTGTTTATACATTGAGTATGGCAATAAATTCACACTTGCCCCTAAGTCTACCAAAGCCGTTTCAATATGGTGATCACCTATCATGCAAGCGATGGTAGGACAACCGGGGTCCTTGTATTTGATAGGAATCCTATTCTCAATGATGGAATTGATATGCTCAGTTAGAAAGGCTTTCTTTGGAACATTTGTCTTCCTCTTGAATGTACAAAGATCTTTTAAGAACTTAGCATAGGAAGGAATTTGATTGATTGCATCTAGGAATGGGATGTTGATTTGAACTTGCTTAAACACCTCTAGGATATCACCAAATTGTGCACTATTCTTTGAATTTGCTAACCGGTGAGGAAATGGAGCTTTTGGAATGAAATTCCTAGGAGGATCAGATGGAGTTGATGATAATGCATGAGGATGACTCTCATTAGACTTTTGTGTTTCTACATCTTTTAACTCATTCTTATCCCTCAAGTGTGGCTCTAAATCCTGATTACCAATCGTGTTTCCAGATCTAAGAGTGGTGATGGTTTGAACATGTTCATTAGAATTTGAAGAACTTGATGGGTTATGAATCACAAATTGATCTTTTGGATTCAACAGGCTGGCTGACTAGGAAACTTACCTTTCTCTCTCTCCCCACAACAGTTGCTAACTGGCCTATTTGTTGTTCTAACTTTGAGATGGCTTGAGTATTTTGTTGGGTGGAAGCTTTGACATCATTAATAGCCTGACCAGTTAATTGCATGAATTTTTGGATTGAATCCTCCAAAGAGGATGATTGTTGTTGCTGTGTTGCAACAAACTGTGGAGTGGAGTGAGGGATAGGAGGTTGACGAAACTGATTATTTTGAGATGGGTTTCCTCCAGAAATTTGAGGTTGATTTGACCTCTAAGAGAAATTTGGGTGATTCCTCCAATTTGGATTGTATGTTTCAGAAAATGGACTAGGAAACTGGTTCCTATAATCATTGAGTGCATTTGCCTGTTCATTGTTCTCAGCATAACCATGACTAGAAGGACATGTTTGTTCTGAATGCGTTGGGCTACAACACAAAGAGCAAATCTCAGTGTGGACTTTGTTGACAGAGTTCATGTTTTGGCTCAATGCTAAAGCCTCAACTTTACGGGTCAAACTCTCTATTTTAATCCCAAGATCAGAATCGCTTCTGACTTCATACATCCCTCCTTTCTTAGGTTCCCTAATTTGCTTATCAGGGGTGTTGGAAAAATCCCATTGTTGAGAATTCACGGATAAGTTCTCAAGGAATTCATAAGCTGCAACTTCCCTAAGTTGTAAGAAACTCCTTTATTCATAGATTCAATCATATTGCGACTAGTCTGAGTTAGCCCATTGTAGAAGGATTGAACCAAACCCCAGAAGGAAGGGAATTGAGCCATGACTTGGCCTTATCTTTCAAAGAGAATGGGAAGAGACGGAGTCCGGACACTTTCATAAGAAAAGTTCTGAAATTTGAATGTTGAACAAATTTCAAGAAAGTCTTTGACATGCATGTAAGGATCCTCTCGATCTAAACCATGGAAATTGGGCAAAAGTTGAATGACTTGAGCTCTCAACTCAAAGCTGGTTGCATTGGTGTTAGGCAACACTATGCAAGATGGGGAATTAGTGGTGACAGGAGCAAAGCACTCCAAGAGAGTTTTTTTCTGGCTCAGCTTCTGCCATCTCAAAAAGAGGGTTGGTTATCACAATCCTAGGTTTTCGTTCTTCCCTAAGCGTCCTTTCAATTTCTGGGTCGAAAGGCTCTAAGTTTAAATTTTGAGAACGACGACCAAACATAAAATAAACAAGAAAATACAAAAATAACCACACAAAAAATAAAATAAAATAAAGATATAGGTTTATTTATTTATTTATTTATTTAAAAGCTCTAAACAAATCCTCCTCTTAAGAGCAAACTTAAGGATGACCAGTTAAAGGCTTCCAAAAATCACAGCCAGGTCTTTTCCTGGGAAGGGTGGAGGGGTCACAATGGTCCCACTTAAAACCCAGTCCTTCTTAAACACCGAAGGTGCCTCCTTAAAGAACTTTCCTAAACACTGTAATGTTTAGAAGTTATTCACTGGAGTTACCACAAGTTAACATCTTTCAAGAAGGGCCTATAAGTTTTAAATTTACTAATTACTTATATGCGAGAAAAACAATATAAAAATAAAAATAAAAATAAAAATTCAAGCAAGAATTTAAAAGAAGAATTAGAATTTTCTTACCAGGTGTCCAAGACGCACCTTTAATTTCACTCTTCCAATAAAATCTTATGATACCTGTAAAAACAAGCACACAAATCAGTTCAAGCAAAAACAAGCACACAAATTGACATAAAGAAAAAGAAATGAACTTTCTTAAAATAAAATAAAATATGAAACTTCTTCCAAGTCCAAGGCTACACCAAAAGAAGCTTAGATGATACAACTGAAACAAAGAAACGAAAAAATAATATACAGTGATATTACAATAGAAAACAAGAGATTTGACAAAATCTGAAATTTTTTTTTTCATTTTTTTTTTATACAAGTTTAATATATATTACAATAGAAACAAGATAATTGACAAAATCTAAATTTTTTTTTTTTTATAATTTCGTTTTTTTTTAAATTTCTTTTATATATATATTACAAAACTAAATTATAACTAGTGGAAGAATTTAATTAACCAAAATTTGATTAGTTTTCCGTTGCAATCCCCGGCAACAGCGCCAAAAACTTGTTATCACAAAAAGCGGTGTCTTTTAAAATTTACAAACTCGCAAGCGCACGAATCGAATATAGTATAAGCATGTAAGAGCGAGATCGTACCCAAGGGATTGCGTGTAAAGATAGAAAACCAATTATACCCAAGTTAATTTCATTGCCAACCTAGTTGATTCAAATGGTGATTTGTTTGTTGATAAAGAAAATTAAATAAAGCATGAAACAAATATGGAAATGACAATAAACTGAAATTAAGATTTAAATTTATGAGAAAAAATAACTAAGGTATTAGAATCCACACCATTATTCCATAAGATCCTAATTATTTATCTTTCAATTCCCATGGAGTAGCAATCTAGAAATCAATCTACTGCTTTCTCAAGATTTATCAATTAAGCTTGTACTTTAGATCATAAGTAAATTTTCCTTCCCTTCATAAGTACAAATTCTAAGCATAATATGTAAACAAAATTATTTAACTACAAATGATCAAAGTTTCCTAAGCATCCTATGTGAAAAAGTTTATTTGAATAACAAAATATCAAAGACATTTGTAAATTAGAAATATAAACCAAGGATGAATTAATAGATTAATCCAAACTCTTAACTAACATAAATACATGTTATATGTCACAATACATGATAGAAGTGGTGAAAAGAAGATTAATCTATTAATCATGTGAAGTGAAAATTATAATCATTGAACACCACAATATTTGAGAATTGAAAATAAAAACTAGAACTCTATTTAATAATGGTGTTTCATCCAACCTTAGTTAAGTATTTTAGCTAGACATAATTAAGAATTAAAACAAAACAAAGAAACTAAAATACATGAATTAAATGAGAACTAAGAAAGGTGAAGAACAATTTTAAGAGAGTTATTAGCTCTCGGTTCTTTCCTTTCCATCCTTGTTCTCTTTCTTTCTCACTTTCTCTCTCTCTTTCTCTCTTCCTTTCTCTCCTTCCTTTCTTTCTTTCTTTCCTTCTGCTGTGTATCACTCTTGAATTTCTCCACACACACAATCTCTCTTGAGTTGCTTCCTATTTATAGAAGCATGAAGTCCCTTTCATTCCAGCTGCATATGCAAGCTGTCTTCTAGAACTTGTCTTGGTGTGTGACAGCCTGTGGATTGAGTTTTTATCCAATTGCTCCAATTTTTGGATATGTAGTAGTCGACATCTTATTGAACAAGTGTCATGAAGGATATTTATTCATTTGAGCATGGGAGAATTCATTTTTCAGGCCTGCAAATGGACTGTACAACATGAGCTGTAAAAGGCAAAGTCATCAAATCCAACTTGAGTTCTTCCTCTCTTTTTGCAACACATTGCTTATTCCTCCTCCTTCTCATGCCATTGGTGGAAGACACTTAATATCTACAAACAACCACTCATTAAATACAAAAACAAAGATTGGAAATAGCCAATACAAATACTCTAATAAATTTACATAATACAAAAGAAAATACTAACAAATATAAATTTAAGGATAAAACTTGTATTTATTTTGTGCTCATCACACTCATTGTGGTGGTAATCATCCTGTTGAGAAGTGTTTTAAGCTTCATGGTTATTCTGAGTGGTGGGATGCTCTCAAGTCCCGCAACAAAACACCCAAGGCAGCGTGTGTCATAACTACCGATGCTTCTCCATCTTCCGCCCTACTCTCTAACTCCGAATCAGGTACACGACCCACTACATGGATAATTGACACAGGTGCCACTGATCATATGACTTTTGACTCTACTGTTTTCCACATTATCTCCTAAGTATCGTCATCCTTACATCACTAGTGCCAGTGGAGTTCCTTCTAATGTTGCTGCAGAAGGAACTATATCACTTTCCCCTTCGTTATCTTTATCTCATACACTACTTGTTCCCTCTATCAATTGCAATTTGCTGTTTATTGGAAAATTGCTTGACTCACATAATTGTTATGCCACATTCTATCCTTCCCATTGTATTTTTCAGGACCTCACGACTCACGTGAAGATTGGGCATGGTAAACAAAGAGGGGGGTTGTATTCCTTGACGGTCTCTCCACCACCAAGGGCAGCTTATACTCATGGTTCCAGCTCACAAACTCGCAACCAACACCAGATTTGGCTCTGGCATCGTCGCCTAGGACATCCATCCTTTGGCTATCTTCAATGTATGTTTCCATCTTTGTTCCATGGTTTAGATAACCATCAGTTTCGGTGTGAAACCTGTGTATTGGCCAAAATCCATCGAACCTTTTTTCCCTCAAGTGATAATAAAACGGAATTTCCTTTTGTTTTGGTTCACTCTGATGTTTGGGGTCCTGCTAAAATTTCTTCCAATGGAAAAAGATGGTTTGTTACATTTATTTTTGACTGCACTCGCATGACTTAGGTATACTTACTAGCTCATAAAAGTGATGTTTCCGCTGCAATCCGTGAATTTCATGCTATGATTACCACACAGTTCCAAGCCCCCATCAAAGTATTCCGGTCAGAATAATGGCGAGGAATATGTGAACAATGTCTTGGCACAATTCTTCCAAGACCACAGCATCATTCATCAAACCTCCACATATTTTCTCCGCAATAAAATGGTGTCGTAGAGCGAAAAAATCGACAATTACTTGAGGTTACTCGTGCATACATGCTGGATAAATCGGTCCCTCACTACTTATGGGGACATGCCCTTCTTTCTGCAGTCTATGCAATTAATCGAGTGCCTAGTAGTGTTTTGAAGTTTCAAACTTCACTGAACTCCTTGGCTCGTCACGTCTCTCTTCCTATAGTCCTCAAGCTACCTCATCGCATATTTGGTTGTGTTGTATATGCTCATGTTCCATCTCATCAAAGAAATAAGCTAGACCCTTGTGCCATTCGATGTGTGTTCGTTGGGTATGCATCAAATCAAAAAGGATACAAGTGTTACCATCCTCCTACTCACAAGCTCTTTGTCACTATGGATGCCACATTCCATGAAGATTTATCATACTTTGAAACTTCTATGCCCCCTTCTCTTCAGGGGGAGAGGAGGAATGAAGAGAATGAAGAAAAATTCAAGAAAAAATTCAAGACTGTGTGAGTACGACCGGTCGCAAGCTAAAGCGACCGGTTGCATGCCGAAACGACCGGTCGCATGGAACCAAGCGACCGGTCGCTTGCTCCAACGATGCTGAAAATCGAATCTGTCCAAATGCGACCGGTCGCCTGGCTCCAACGATGAAATTACAATATGTCCAAATGCGACCGGTCCTACAGAACCCAGTGACCGGTTGCCGAGCTCCAAGTGAACTTGAAGTTGGCTATTTGGACAGCGATGAATGTATTGAAAAAATGTCGTTCTTATTCAGTGATGATCCTGGAGGAGACAATCCAAATGTTTGCTGTGATCAACTACCAAATACAACCCCTCCTTCTCAACCATCGGACCAATTGTCTCGTGATGAAGAAACACTCGAGATAATTCCCGAACCACCTAATGTTATACCATACACTCTCCCACATAGGACCACTAGAGGAAAACCTAAACCTCAATATTGTCCTGACCTTACTGCCAAATCAAAATATCCCATTAATAACCATGTTTCAACTCATAGATTGTCAAAGTCATATGCATCATTTGTCAATCAATTATCTACTGTATGTGTTCCAAATAAGTGGTAGGATGCTATAACTGATTCTAGATGGGCTGAAGCAATGGCAATTGAAATGGAAGCTCTGGAAAAGAATTCTACATGGGAAATGGTTCAATTACCACAAGGGAAGAAACCAGTTGGATGTCGGTGGATATACACTGTTAAATACAAAGCTGATGGATCCATAGACCGATACAAAGCTCAATTAGTGGCCAAAGGGTATAAACAAACATATGGAATTGACTACCATGAGACATTTGCACATGTTGCCAAGATCAACACTATACGTGTTCTCATGTCATTGGCTGCAAATCTTGACTGGCCACTAACTCAGTATGATGTAAAGAATACATTTCTTCACGGGGACTTGCAAGAAGAAGTGTATATGGAACCATGACCAGGGTCCTCTATGACACTCGGTCCCAACACCGTTTGCAAGCTGAGAAAATCATTATATGGGCTAAAGCAGTCACCACGAGCCTGATTTGGAAAATTCACCGATTCCATGAAGCGCTTTGGGTACACTCAGAGCAACTCGGATCACACTTTATTCTTAAAGCGTCGTGGTGACAAACTTACGGCCCTTATCATCTACGTTGATGATATGGTGGTTACCGGTAATGACAATGAAGAAATGAACAATCTACAGAAGCTCCTTGCTAGTGAATTTGAGATGAAGGAATTAGGTGAGTTACAATATTTTCGTGGCATAGAAGTTGCTAGATCAAAACATGGCATATTTCTGTCTCAACGAAAATATGTGTTAGATTTGTTAACAGAAACTGGAATGCTTGATTGCAAGCCAACTGACACACCTATTGAACAGAACCACAAGTTGAGGATGTATCCAGATCAAGTACCCACTGACAAAGAAAGGTATCAAAGGTTGGTTAGGCGACTGATCTATCTATCACACACGCCCCAACATAGCTTATGATGTGAGTATGGTGAGTCATTTTATGCATCAACCAAGTGAGGCACACATGAATGGAGTAACACAGATTATGAGGTACTTGAAGGCTGCCCCTGCAAAAGGGTTGATGTTCTCCAAACATACACATATGGACCTAGAAGGATACTCAGATGCTGATTGGGCAGGATCCATCACAGATAGACGTTCTACTTCTGGATATTTTACATTTGTAGGGGCAACTTAGTCACTTGGAGAAGTATGAAGCAAAGAGTTGTGGGTAGATCAAGTGCTGAAACAAAATTTAGGGGAATGGCTCAAGGAGTGTGTGAATTGCTTTGGTTACGGAGATTACTGAAGGATCTGGGAGTTAAACCATTAAAAGCTACAAACTTATATTGTGACAATAAAGCTGCAATAGAGATAGCACATAACCCAGGACAACACGACCGTACCAAACATGTGGAAGTCGACCGACACTTCATCAAAGAGAAACTAGAAAGTGGTATAATTAGGTTTCCGTTTGTAAACTCCGAAAACCAACTTGCTGACATTCTACGAATGCCGTATCAAGTAAAGTCTTTTATGACTCACTTGACAAGTTGGGCATACGTGATATCTTTGCACCAACTTGGGGGGAGTGTTGACAATGACTTGAGACAAGCTGGAAACATGGAAAAGGTTGTCTACCACCTAGAAACACCTTTCCATGTTTTAGGGGAACACAAAGTGCTGGACACATGGAAACATAATTCATGCTTTGGAGATTGTAATTTATTGTGAATTGGGGACTGTAACCAACGGATAGCTATCTATAGCTATCTGTCTGTACTTGTAGATATATATTCCAAATGAGTAATGAGAAAAAACATATTTGCATTCTTTGCAAAACCTCTCATATTACACATTCTCAACTCTCTCAATTACACTATCTTTGGCACCTTCAGGGTCCTTAATTAGCTCAGAATGTGGACCTCTCCGTTGAAAAACGATTAGTATGTGCAATACCCATGGACTATGAATAAGATGAATTGTAACATTATGTTGAACTATAGACAATACGATTTGGCCTTCAAATGGCAGAACAGGAAAACATAAACAAATTCATTACCTTTTTCAACAATTGTTCCTTGATGTATAACAGCAATGGTATTAGCATTCCTTACCGTGCTCAAGCGGTGGGCTACAACAACCGTAGTCCGGTTGATCATAATTCTGTCCAGTGCCTCATGCACAATGCTCTCAGATTCTGCATCAAGAGCACTCGTGGCTTCATCTAAAAGTAGAATTCTTGGGTCTTTGAGAATTGCTCTAGCTATTGCAACTCTCTGCTTTTGGCCCCCAGATAGATGAGTTCCACGCTCACCAACCATTGTGTCTAGTCCCTAAATGCATAAATCACAAAACCACAAATAAGAAAAAAGGAATTGAATGAGTTGATCGAAATAGTCCAAGTTTTTAGAAAATATCTCACGGGATCTCGTGGAAATTAAGAATTCACACAAAAAGTTCAGAAAACAAAATACCAGAACTTAGACGAAAGTTAAAATGAATTTAACCTTAGGCAGTTTGTCTATGAATTTAGTAGCATTGGCAAGCTCAGCAGCAGCCCTTATTTATTCAGTGTTTGCACCATCCTTCCCATAGGCAATGTTATCTTTAATGCTACAAATAAATAAAACGGGTTCCTGGCTAAGAAGGCCTATTTTCTATCTGATCCATTTCAGCTAGAACTCTTTGAGATTAATACAGTTGATTTACCACTTCCACTCTCTCCAACCAAAGCGCAGTTGCACCACTATGCATTGAGAGAGAAAATCCATCGAATATTTGTTCATCTGGTCTTGCAGGATAACTAAAATAAACATCCCTCAGTTCTATGTCTCCACATTATCATGTAATTGTTGCCCATTAGTGTCAGAAGCATCAATCTCTGGCTTTCTGTCAATTGTCTCAAACATCTTATAAGCTGCAGCTTGTCCAGCAGCAAATACACTCAAGCATGGAGATGCCTGCCCAAGAGACCTGAAAATTTATTATAGAAAGCAGAAAAGTTATATCTTGATCTTCTGAAGAATCACATATCAAATTTGGACTGAAGGGGGGAGGGGGAGTAGTCAGTAGATCAAGTAAAAATGCAAACATGTTAACTAGTTCAATAGTACTAGGATCAACAAATTAGTTCATTAAATTTTATTGCAATGCAACTTACATGGATCCAGTCAACACTGCGGAAACTACATTAATGACTTCCCCTCCTGTATATCCTTTTTCAAGTATCATCTTTCCTCCAAACCATATAGCCAGAGCATAACTACACATCATAATCAGCATAGCCGAACCCATTCCGAACCCAGATGCCAAACCCTCTTGCACACCAGAGTTGAAGGCTTTAATTAAGGAGTTGTTGTAATTAGCTATAGCTTGCTTTTCTCCTGGAAACGATGCAACCTGAATTTGGAACACCAATCACTTCTAGTTCTACACTAAAAAAATAGAAATAATAAATTTTTGTTTTAAAGATCGTAAAGACAAGTAGGCCTACTGTTCTGATTGAACCAATTGTCTGCTCTACCACAGTTGCTGCCACTGAATAAGCAATTTGTCCACTGGATGCCATCTTCGACATAAGGATGCCCATGATGGCACCAGAGAGGAAAAGAAGGGGGATAGAAGATAGCATGACAAGGGTGAGAAGCCATCCCTTAACAAATGCTATAACAAAGCCTCCTACGAATGTTGCAATTAACTGGATAAATTTTCCTACCTGCAATAAGAGAAAATGAAAGAATAAGAGATTACTAGAGAAAATCGCAACAGCTTAAGGCTTTTGTGTGTGCCATGTAAATACCTTCTCGCCCATGGCCTCTTGAATGAGCACAGTATCACCTGACATCCTCCCAACAATTTCCCCAGTGTTAATTGTTAGTGTTGACAATGACTCGAGACAAAGCTGGAAACATGGAAAAGCTTGTCTACCACCTAGAAACTCATTTCCATGTTTTGGGGGAACACAAGGGGAACACAACAAGCTGGAAACATGGAGACATAATTCATGCTTTGGAGATTGTAATTTATTGTAAATTGTAAATTGTAAATTGGGGTTGTAACCAACGGATGGCTATCTAGCTATGCGTATACTTGTAGTTATATATTCAATATATGCAATGAGAAAAAATAGAATTGTATTCTTTGCAAAACCTCTCATATTTCACATTCTCTACTCTCTCAATTACACTATCTTTGGCATGGTATCAGAGCAATCGATTTTGGTTGCCTCTGCATAACCTTGTTCTTGCCTAATCTCTACCTATCCTTACCCATAATTTGCTGTTATATTGTTCCTATCTCATACTTTGCCTTGCCTCAAAATTGATCTTGATCACAAGCCTTATTTGTGCTCTTGTTTGCTGAAGTTTTAAGCTAATTCTTCCTCTACATCTCCTCATATATTTACCTCATCGATGACACCAACGACTCAGTCAACTCCACGGGAGACTCCTCTAAAATCGACTCCACCAAGATCGACTCCACAACTCCACCACCCCGGTCCTCTCATGACTACTCTCAACTTACTCTTGATAAGTTGGACGGGTCCAACTATCCTGCATGGTCTCGTAGTGTTCGCTTGGCCATCACTTGCTCATCGTATGGCTGGTGTCATTAATGGTAAAAAGATTGCCCCTGCCATTGATGATCCTAGCTATGAAGCTTGGGATGAAGACAACTGTTTGGTGTAGTCATGGCTCCTCAACTCCGTGACCAAAAATGTACGTGCCCTATTTGATCACTGCTCAACGGCTTATGCGATGTGGGACGCAGCTCGGAAGACATATACTGTCACTCAGAATAGCTCCAAGTTGTACCAACTCCGTCGTCAGTCCGTCACCACCTCTCAAAGTGGTGAACCTGTGAATGTCTTCTATGAAAAATTACACGTAATATGGCAGGAAATTGACAGCCTCCGTCCCTGCAAACATACCAATCCCGATGATGTGGCTCTTCACCAACAAGCACTTGAAGTTGAACGCTTGTACGATTTTTTGGGAGGACTCGATCCCAACTTTGATTCCGTTCGTAGTCGGATTCTTGCCATGAACCCGCTTCCAGCAGTCATTGAAGCTTATGCACTTGTGGTAGAAGAAGATAATCGCCAATCTTCCATGCTTGGCGGTGAAAGTGCAATGGCGGTCAAGCCATATTGGCCACCACACCATATGTCCTCCGGACTTCCCCCCGGGTCCCAAAACTAACGATGCAAAGGGAACTCAGAAGTGCACTCATTGTGGTGGTAATCATCTTGTTGAGAAGTGCTTTAAGCTTCATGGTTATCCTGAGTGGTGGGATGCTCTCAAGTCTTGCAACAAAACACCCAAGGCAGCATGTGTTATAACTAGCGATGCTTCTCCATCTTCCACCATACTCTCCGACTCCGAATCAGGTACACGACCCACTACATGGATAATTGACACCGGTGCCACTAATCATATGACTTTTGACTCTACTATGTTTTCCACAATATCTTCTAAGTCCCGTCATCCTTACATCACTAGTGCCAATGGAGTTCCTTCTAATGTTGCTGGTGAAGGAACTATATCACTTTCCCCTTCCTTATCTTTATCTCATGCACTACTTGTTTCCTTCCATCAATTGCAATTTGTTGTCTGTTGGAAAATTACTTGACTCACATAATTGTTATGCCACATTCTATCTTTCCGATTGTCTTTTTCAGGACCTCACGACTCACGCGACGATTGGGCATTGTAAACGAAGGGGGGGGGGAGGGGGTTGTATTCCTTGACGGTCTCTTCACCACCAAGGGCAGCTCATACTCATGGTTCTAGCTCACAAGCTCGCAATCAACACCAGATTTGGCTTTGGCATCGTCGCCTAAGACATCCATCCTTTGGCTATCTTCAACGTTTATTTCCGTCTTTGTTTCGTGGCTTAGATCATTATCAGTTTCAGTGTGAAACCTGTGTATTGGCCAAAAGCCATCGAACTGTTTTTCCCTTAAGTGATAATAAAACGGAATTCCCTTTTGATTTGGTTCACTCTGATGTTTGGGTTCCTGCTAAAGTTTCTTCCAATGGCAAAAGATGATTTGTTACATTTATTGATGATTGCACTCGCATGACTTGGGTATATTTACTAACTCATAAAAGTGACGTTTCCGCTGCAATCCATGAATTTCATGCTATGATTACCACACAGTTCCAAGCCTTCATCAAAGTATTCCGGTCTAATAATGGTGGGGAATATGTGAACAATGTCTTGGCACAATTCTTCCGAGACCATGGCATCATTCATCAAACCTCCACATCTTTTACTCCACAACAAAATGGTGTCCGCAGAATGAAAGAATCGACAATTACTTGAGGTTGCTCGTGTATACATGCTGGATAAATCGGTCCCTCACTACATATGGGGACATGCCCTTCTTTCCCAGTCTATGTAATTAATCGAGTGCCTAGTAGTGTTTTGAAGTTTGAAACTCCACTGAACACCTTGGCTCGTCACATCTTTCTTCCTCCAGTCCCTCAAGCTGCCTCCTTGCATATTTGGTTGTGTTGTATATGCTCATGTTCCATCTCATCAAAGAAGTAAGATGGACCCTTGTGCCATTCGATGTGTGTTCATTGGGTATGGATCAAATCAAAAAGGATACAAGTGTTACCATCCTTCTACTCGCAAGCTCTTTGTCACTATGGATGCCACATTCCATGAAGATTTATCTTACTTTGAAGCTTCTACGCCCCCTTCTCTTCAGGGGGGAGGAGGAATGAAGAGAAGGAAGAAAAAATTCCAGGCTGTGCAGATACGACCGGTCGTAATCCAGACTTGACCGGTCGCACTGACCCCAGTGACTGGTCGCCTTACTCCAGTGATTATGAAAATCGATTTTGTGCAAATCCGATCGGTCGTAGGCTGAAGCGACCGGCCGCGAAGACTCCAATGATGAAAATCGATTCTGTGCAAATCCGACCGGTCGTAGGCTAGAAGCGACCGGTCGCGAGGACTCCAGTGATGAAAATCGATTCTGCCCAAATGCGACCGGTCGCTGGGTACTGAAAAATGGCTATGAACTTGAAGATGGCTATGACGGTACTGAAAAATTGTCGTTCTTATTTGGTAAAGATCCCGGAGGAGACAATCTAAATGATTGCTGTGATCAACTACAAAATACAACCCCTCATTCTCAACCATCGGACCAATCGTCTCATGATGAGGAAACACTTGAGGTAATTCCTGAAGCACCTAATGCTATACCATACACTCTCCCACCTAGGACCACTAGAGGAAAACCCAAACCTCAATATTGTCCTGACCTTACTACCAAATCTAAATATCCCATTAATAACCATGTTTCAACTCATAGATTGTCAAAGTCATATGCATCATTTGTGAATCAATTATCTACTGTATGTGTTCCAAATAAGTGGCAGGATGCTATAACATATTCCAGATGGGCTGAAGCAATGGCAATTGAAATGGAAGCTATGGAGAAGAATTCTACATGGGAAATGGTTCAGTTGCCACAAGGGAAGAAACCAGTTGGATGTCTGTGGATATACACCATTAAATACAAAGCTGATGGATCCATAGATCGATACGAAGCTCGATTAGTGGCCAAAGGGTATACACAAACATATGGGATTGACTACCAAGAGACATTTGCACCAATTGCCAAGATCAATACCGTACGTGTTCTCATGTCATTGGCTGCAAATCTTGACTGGCCACTATTGCAGGATATGATGTAAAGAATGCATTTCTTCACGGGGACTTGCAAGAAGAAGTGTATATGGAATCATCACCAGGGTCCTCTATGACACTCGGTCCAACACCGTGTGCAAGCTGAGAAAATCATTATATGGGCTAAAGCAGTCACCACGAGCCTGGTTTGGAAAATTCAGAGATTCTATGAAGCGCTTTGGGTACACTCAGAGTCACTCGGATCACACTTTATTCTTAAAGCGTCGTGGTGACAAACTTACGGCCCTTATCATCTATGTTGATGATGTGGTGGTTATCGGTAATGACAATGAAGAAATGAAGAATCTGCAGAAGCTCCTTGCTAGTAAATTTAAGATGAAGGAATTAGGTGAGTTACAATATTTTCTTGGCATAGAAGTTGCTAGATTAAAACATGGCATATTTCTATCCCAACGAAAATATGTGTTAGACTTGTTAACAGAAAACTGGAATGCTTGATTGTAAGCCAGCTGACACACCTATTGAGCAGAACCACAAGTTAGGGATGTATCCAGACCAAGTACCCACTGACAAAGAAAGGTATCAAAGATTGGTTGGGCGACTGATTTATCTATCACACACACGCCCCGACATAGCTTATGTTGTGAGTATGGTGAGTCAGTTTATGCATCAACCAAGTGAGGCACACATGAATGCAGGAACACGGATCATGAGGTACTTGAAGGCTGCCCCTGCAAAAAGGTTGATATTCTCCAAACATACACATATGGACCCAGAAGGATACACAAATGCTGATTGGGCAGGATCCATCACAGATAGACGTTCTACTTCTTGGATATTTTACTTTTGTGGGTGGCAACTTAGTCACTTGGAGAAGTAAGAAGCAAAAAGTGTTGGCTAGATCAAGTGCTGAAGCAGAATTTAGGGGAATGGCTCAAGGACTGTGTGAATTGCTCTGGTTACGGAACTTCCTGAAGGATCTTGGAGTTAAACCATTAAAGGCTACAAACTTGTATTATGACAATAAAGCTGCTATCGAGATAGCACATAACCCAGGACAACACGACCGGACCAAGCATGTGGAAGTCGATCGACACTTCATCAAAGAGAAACTAGAAAGGGGTATAATTAAGTTTCCGTTTGTAAACTCTGAAAACCAACTTGCCGACATTCTGACGAAGGCCGTATCAAGTAAAGTTTTTTATGATTCACTTGACAAGTTGGGCATGCGTGATATCTTCGCACCAACTTGAGGGGGAGTGTTAGTGTTGACAATGACTTGAGACAAAGCTGGAAACATGGAAAAGCTTGTCTACCACTTAGAAACTCATTTCCATGTTTTGGGGGACAGAAGGGGAACACAACAAGCTGGAAACATGGAGACATAATTCATGCTTTGGATATTGTAATTTATTGTAAATTGTAAATTGTGAATTCGGGTTGTAACCAACGGATGGCTATCTAGCTATGCCTATACTTGTAGTTATATATTCAATATATGCAATGAGAAAAAATAGAATTGTATTCTCTGCAAAACCTCTCATATTTCACATTCTCTACTCTCTCAATTACACTATCTTTGGCATTAATTTCTTTATCAAAGAAGCCAACATCTTGCCTCAATATTGTTTTCAAGTATAAACTTCTTATTCGAGCCACCTGAGAATATTGAATTGGCCAAATTATATCTGATTAAGCCTTGTTCATTACAATTTCAACCAAGTTAGAGGAACCAGAGAACCAAAATAGATGTTAAAACAGAAGTAAGCTCAGTCATCGCAGTTCTAATAGAACTGGATAGAACAATATTACAGTCACATAATATTTACCTTGGAAACTGCATCAACCACTTCTTTATTATTCCCAGTTTGTCCAAAGGAATTAATCACATCTCCAAATATTATGGTCATTAGAGGGAAAGAGGCCCCATTTCCAATAGCACTGATTGTACCAACAGACATTAGCAGGTAAACTAAGGAATCAGCAAAGGAGAAAAGCTTGTAATATGGTACTGTTTTGGTGCCATCCTCCTTGCTCTTGCTTGTATCCTGTGGGTTGTTTTGAGAGTCCTCCACTGCTGAGTGGCCGTTCGATGCTGCCTTACCCTCCTCCTTGATTGCATCTCCATCCGCAGGATTTTCCTCAGCCATGTTTTTCGAAGCAATAGTAATTTAGTAAAGTTTTCTATATTTTACAACAAGCACGTGCTCTCGAGAAAACAGGAGCCATCACTTCTATCCACCTGCAAAAATGCAGATTTTCATTTTAGTTTCCTTCCTCGAGTAAGATTACTTCTGCAACTACAATAGTAACTGAACATAATTTTCTTAAAATAGCTCACACAGAGAAAACCATCCTTCACAAAATTTCAGTAAGATCCTCTGAGTTTGCACTCACTTATGAAGATAAAGAAGGAGATTGGATGCTTGTAGGAGATGTTCCTTGGGGGTATGCTTCTACCTTTAATTATGAGTTTTGTTCAAAAGAAAATGGGATGGTGAACCTAAAAAAATAATGAGACCAATGTGCTTAGTAACATCTAATTTGACATTCCATGAGTTTCCTTTTTCTGTTACTTTCTAGTAAATGATGCTGACAGTATGTTTCCTATTTCTATGGTATATAGGATGTTCATCAGCTCAGTGAAAAGGCTTCATATCATGAGGACCTTTGAGGCTAATGGACTTGGTATGCATTTAAAATCTACAAACCCCAATAGCATTTCAGATTACAATCAAGTAGAACACAAAACAATACTAATAAGAGTAAAGAAAAAGCAAGAATGAAGATAAAAACCAATTAGGAATCAAATAGCTAGAGAACGAAGATTTCTTACCAGAGTCTGATGGTCTCAAAAGTTGATTTCAGAAAAGATCTCACTAGCCTCAAGGTCGTTTCTCAAAATCAAAACTTCTGCAACACAGATTAGGAAGTTTTCTTACCCAACAAAAACATTACTGAATTTCTGAAAGCATACAAGAGTAATAAAATAATATTTTCATCAAGTAAACCCAAAACACAAAACATACCCAAAACAAAATCATAGTTAGGAAAATTGATATCACAGTGGAACTCAAAATCATAGTGAATAGAGAATTAGGGAATTAGGGAATAGAGAATAGAGAATCAGAATCAGAGTCACAATCGCACTCAAATCAAACTCAAATCAAATCAAAACTTACATTGAAACCAAAGAGAAATAGAAAGCTCACATGATATTGGGAGAAAACCTAGAAATCGAAACCACAGAGACGAAAAGGACCACGAAGAGGACGCTCGCTCAATGAAGAAGATGGTCTCGCTGGCGCTGGTCTCTGACTCTGAGCTCGCGCTGGTCTCGTTCGGATTTCGCTCGACTTGTTTCGTCTTTTTTGTTTTCCTTTTTATCCTGTACACCGCACGTGAGCGCGTTTTGATAAAATAAAAATAAAAAAGTTTTAAAAAAAGTTAATTGGTCACTGATGTATTAAATTAGAGAAGTAAGGCTATCTTGGCATATGTGTTCACTGACTATATAATTTAAGTTGTTTTCAGTGACTAATTTATATAATGGTCAGAAAATTTGGTCATTAAAAATTAAAAAATAGGGGTAAATTATTTTAGTGATCATGTAGTATTATTAGTCATTAAATTCACTATATTTATGACCATTATTTATGTGGTCACAAGGAAATTGGTCACTACCGACCTTTTTTCTTGTAGTGCACCTCAGTGAAGTAAGTTGCAACTATATTTTGACAGTAAGCAACTCAAACTTGGATGATGAGATCAGAGCTGCAGGAGAACATTTGTGGATTGAATTAGAAACCAGGCACATTGTTTTGTTTGTTTTTCGGGCACAAAATTGACTACATAAACCAAGGAACGTATGCCAACTTAATCTAATTGACTACATTTTGATAACGGACAGGAAATAAAACAGAGGAACAACAGAACAAGTAATAACTGCAGCAACTGTGAGAAGGGTTCGTTGCAATAAAATAAAAAAATATCAAAACCAAACCAAAACTTAAGAAGCCTCACACAGCAGGCATGCAAAATGCAGGCAGTGAGAAATAACGGGGAAGGTATAAACTTTACAACCTCAGCAAACGATGCAAAATTCTATCCTCCACTCACAAACACAATTAAAAACTAAAATGAAACGAGGAATCAAACGAAGGAGAAAAGAGAAAGAAACCTAGTGGCCGGCAAGCTAATGCATGTTCTAAAGGTGAGAAATTTAAAGACAAGAGACAGAAAATAAGGAATAAGACAAGCATGGTAGCAAAACATAAACTATGGCATGGAATATGAAATGAGGTGTTTGTCTATTATTGAGGAGAACAATTTCAACCAATGCAATAGGGCTGTGCAGGATCCAAACCAATCCGCTAAAATTGACCGATCCAATCCAATTTAATTTTCATTGATTTTGACAACATTGACGGATTGAATTGGATTAGAAAAATAGAAATCCAATTAAATTGATTCGGATGGCAGATCAAAAATTGAAAATCCAACCTAAACCGAACCAATCCAATATACATTTATATTGTATAATGTCTACACTTTCATCTTGTTTCTCACTCATATATTAATCTTACTTTCGAAAAAATTAAAACATTAATATATTAAATATATTATTATATTAATTTATATTAAAACTTAATATATTAATGTCATATATTTGATCGTATTGAATTTTGTATTATATGTAATGAAAGATTATGAAGATTTTTTGTCATGATTATTTTTTCATACAAACCGATCATCCAATCCAATCCAATCCAATCCAATGTACACTTGATTGGATTGGATGGGAGCCTAACTTCCGACCATATTGAATTGGATTATAAAATTTGTAATCCAGTAAATTATTGGATTGAATTGGATTGGTAACAAAATCATTAGTTTCGAACTGATGCTCACCCCTACATTGCAATTTGGATAATTGGGTCTTAATGTCTTAGCAAAAGACAAAGAAGGAATCTTTGAACTTCTTGGAAGGTTAGGATTAGAATTTGGATAGTTGGGTCATAATTTGGACAATTAATTAAGTTGTATTTTGTCAAAGGGATATATGATTAGAATACATGGAAATGAAAACAAGGAACGGTGGCAAAACAAAAACTCAAAATTATTAAACAAATAATCCAAGATTTCCATTTCCAAAGTAGAATAATGAGAGTGAAGTGAGCGTATACCTTCTACGGTGCACCGTACACTTACAAGTTTGTTCATTAAAAAAAAATTGTTTTAAAATTTTCAGTATTACATTAATTTTCAGTATTTCATTATTATTGTTTTTTGTTACAAGTTAACAAAAAAAAAATCAATTTGATTGATTGGATTTATATAAAGTTTTAAAAATTGATTCGGTTAGTTGGGTTAAGATTAGTTTATCTAAAAATTAAATAAGACATTTTGACCAAAAAAACAAAAAAGAATAAGACAAAGTTTCTTTCCCAAAAAAAAAAGCCAAAGATTAAATATTAAGAAAAGTTGGGAACTCTAACAAAAAAAAAAGGAAGAGGGAACCAGACAACTTGAACAACAGGTTTCTTTTTTCTTTTTTTTATGAAAGTAGCATTGGTTGAGTTTACTTATAAAATAATTGGGTTCAAATAAAAACTCCCTAAATTTTTTTAATCACCAAGTGGACTCAAGTTAAAAATCGATTAAGCACTTCATTTATGCAATTACTATCTCCATGTTTGGTAATTGTACAAGTACGGGAGGACCTTGCATAAGTAAATGTGGTCCTTATTCTTGTAAACACAAGGGTTTACAATATTAAGGAATCATATCACAATGCTTTGGACATCAACATTCCATAAACTTGTAAAGTGTATCCATAATGTTGTAATACTATAATTTACAATATAAAGGATCCCCATTACAAGGTTAAGGTAAGTGTGGACCCTGGAGAAGTAAATATGATCGTTATTCTTGTAAACACAAAGGTTTACGACATTAAGAACTAGTTCTACAACATTTAGGACGTAAGCATTCCATAATCTTGTAAAGTGAATTCCTAATCTTGTAGATTACAAGACTTGGGTTCCCATTTATAAGGTTTTGCAAACTAATTACAAATTTAAAGTTCATTCTAATTCATAATCTTGTAATACAATAATTTACAATAAAAAGGATCCACATTATAAGTTAATGGAACACTGAGGTCCAAAACATCGTAAAAGGGGTCCTCAATATTGTAAACCATTGTATTTACAAGAATAAGGACAACATTTGCTTCTCCAAGGTCCACCTTTACCTTAACATTGTAAGGGGGATCCTTTCTAATGTAAATTAGGATATTACAAGATTATGCATTATAAAGAACCCTAAAAGTGTAATCATGGTGCACAAAATCATCTTTACAAGTTTACGGAACTCTTACGTACAAACTATTATAGTATGAGTCTTACATGTTGTAAATCATTGCATTTACAAGAATAAGGACCAATTTTACATCTCCAAGATCCACCCTACCTTAACCTTATAATAGAGATCATTTCTATTGTAATTTATGATATTACACGTTTATGGATACATTTTACAAGTTTATGGAATACTGAGGTACAAAATATGGTAAAATGGGTCCTTAAAACTGTAAACTCTTGTATTTACAAGAATAAGGACCGCATTTATTTCTCTAAGGTCAACTCTTCCCTTAACCTTGTAAGAGATATCTTTTCTATTGTAAATTAAGGTATTACAAGATTATGGATTAGGAAGAACCTTAAAATTATAATAATGATGCAAAAACTCGAAAATGGGAACCCAAATCTTGTAATTTACGAGATTAAGGATGTACTGTACAAGTTTATGGAACACTTACATCCAAACCGTTGTTATACAAGTCATTAATATTGTATACTGTTGCATTTCCAAGAATAAGGAAGAAAATAACCATAAGGCACGTGCCCCTTTTCTGCCCGTTCCTTCTCTGCACGTCTCTTTTCCAGATCAACCCTACACAAGCAACAAGAAGTATCTAAATTATGAAAACGATCACAGAGACCACATCAATAGATTAGAAGTTAGAACTGCCTTTGTAAAGGCCTACAACTATCTCAGGAACCTCCACCATATTTTTTCTACTATGACCATGATTAAAAGTTTATATCAGTTGTTGAACCTTCACTTACATAAACAAAATTAAATGAAACAGAAACAACAACACTCAAAGCAATCATATAAAGCAAGAAAGTTTACCTAAGAACAGAAATCAAAGTACACACGTTTCAAATCCAAATTACCTAGTCTTTGCTTTGAGGTCAGAGGAAACAAAATTCCCTACAATACAGGGGAAAGATTAATGGTATTTTAGTGGAAAGAACTGAGGAATCAAAATTCCCTACAATACAAAAGCAAATATGATAAAATAGCACTACAATCATTGTCGAACTTTCAATTTGGCAAATACTAGTTTAGAACATAACTCCATGCCCTGAAGCAAACTACTAGAAAAAACATAATTGGCGACAAAACATAAAAACGACGACATATTTTGGGTCGCTGATGGGATGATTTGCGACCGAATTTTAGAAGTTGGTCGCTCATTTTCCTTTTAACATTTAAGAATATCAAATTTGATCAAGGGTGATGATTCGCGACGAAACACTAAGTATTGGCGACCAATTGTGATTCCTTTCAATATTAAGGAATCAACGACTATTTAGTATTTTGGTCACCAAGTAAATGGGTGGGAGAGGAAATTCTAGGCGGGAAACACTAGACAATCATGCGACGAAACAAATCGTCGCTCATCACAATACCTTTCGTCGCCAAAGAATTTTCTCGCTTAAAAATGTTTCATGAAATTGAGCGACCAAGTGATTTTGTCGTAGATACATTATAAAGACAGAATGAATCTAGCAAAACACTGTCGTTCTAAGTGTTTTTTGTGGTTTTTTTTCCTTAAAATGATTGTTTTATTTTCCTTAAAATGATTGTTTTATTTTTTATAATGACATTCTCTAGCCCTTTATAGATTTCCATCATTTGATTTGCAAAAAATAGAACAAAAATCATGACTATTCTGCACTGTTTCTCAATAAAACTATTGAACATAGTGAATTTAGGGAATGGATGCCCTGTAAAGTTGCAACTCAAAACTCTTTTCAAGGTCCCTTCTCTTACCCACCCACTGCAATCCACCCTCTCTTTTCCTACAAACCCAACAAACAACCAACACTACCACCAATTCAAATATGACGATCTCTCACTCTTAAGCTCAACCCCAAATCTCATCGATCCACACAACCGAACATCTCCTCCCTCTATCTCTGTGGCCAAAGGAAAATTCAATCCCAAGTGTGCAAAATTGTGAAACTTTTGTTTGAATCATGAATTTAGGCTTCGTTCCCTTTTTTTAATAGGGTATTTGAGTATGTTAATGTGAATTTTTGCTATTTTAAAAGTTTTACAAAATCTGACATTTATGAAAATATGAGTTAAATTTTGACTATTTTTTTATTATACAACTCACCATTTATTTCTTTAGATACTTCCGAACCAAGCCAGTGGCGGGGTCTTATAGAGCAACATGTCACTCAAAATAGTTTATGTATTTTAAGAATGATGAGTGTGAATTTTGAAAAAATTGTGAGTGTTTGATGCACTAAATTTGTGCAACATTCACACAAAAAAAACTTATTTTATTAAACAAAGTTATGCAACTTTATAATGATGATCATGTTAGCTATAATGCTATATTATGATTTGATTTGTTTAAATATACTAGTTACATATTGGATTCACGTGGTAGACTGGTCTTATTTTTATAAAGGATGTGATTAGTAAATATAGTATATGTAACATTATAAAGAAAGAAAAAAGACTTGAAAACTTTGAAGGACTTGTAGACTTGTTTAAGCATTTTCTTTCAAACAGAATGAAACTATATAATGATGAAACTCAAAGAAAAAAGAATTCTAAGCAAAGGATGATTCATGCAATTTGGCCAAAAATTAGAAACCTAATTATTTTTCTATTTGAGTCATGACAAATGTCTGTTTGTTCTCTTTTCTGCTAGGCTCTAAGTAAAGGAGTTCCAATTTGGTTGCCCAATCCACTTCTATAGGGTGAAAATTTGACTACAAATCTTTTAAAGAAAAATACATATAAAAAAATAAGTGAAAATATTTATTTTATGTAACGAAATTCTCAAGTTAGCCATATTCTCAAGTATTTTTATTTTTTTTGAAAATAACGAAATTCTTTGAAGAAACTAGAGCATATTACAATCATTTAAGAGGGCATGTGGATGAAAGATTCTCACTTTAAAACGGAAAGAAACAAAAGTTATATCTATATTTTTTCAAGAAGAAACATAATATTTAAGGTTTATTTGGGAAATGTTTTAAGATTTCTTTTTGAATAAGCACAAGGACGTGGCTAGTAGTACTGCTAGCTAGTATACATACAATACAAGAATGGCCATCAACTCGAACAATTCAGTTACCATCCCTCAATTCGAACTCCAGGGATATCATCTTCAAGACCAGTCTCATATCCCTGCAAGTGAATTTTTTACAACATATTGCAGTAGTGTTGTGTGTAGTTTAATTAGCACGTGTAGACAGGCTCTAATTTGAGTTTGTATTTGGAAATATGATGATAATTTCAATTATGTATTTAAATATGGGAAAACTTATGTATATATTTGATGTAATATTACATTCATATTTGGTTTTTTTATACCATATTTATTTCTTGTTCCCAAATGCCCACAAAACTTTAATTTTTTTAATACATACACATATGAAACAGTAAAATAATTTTTAATAATACAAACAAAATATGTATTACATATTTTTCACCAAAAAATAACTATTTAAAAATGAAACTAAAAACTACCGAACTTTGTATTAGAGCGACGACCAATATGGTCGCAATAGTACGAACATGCTATTGGCGACGGATGAGTTTTCTATTAGCGACGATGGACTGTGGTTGGAATTGATAATCGCGACGATTTGGATTTTCTCGTCGCCAAATATGGGGGCACTCAGACGACGCATTAGCGACAACTATTTTCAAAATATGCGACAAAATGAATTGGTCGTATGACAACATGCATGACCAAATGTCAATTTCGTGGGTAAACATATTCTACCACGCACTTTCACCGACGACCCAGGCGACAAAGTAGTTTGGTCATGCATGGCCCATTGTGACCAAAATAGAACCATTGGCGACGAAAGGTGTTTGTCGCCAATTGTGTTTTTTCTTGTAGTAGCTTAGAAGCTTTTTCAATCAAAAACATAATTAAAGTTTTTTGAAAATTTAGTAACATGATAAACTAAAAGCACAAAAATGAAATATATAGATTAAAAAAACCAGGAACTATGTATAATAATGAATAATAATGTCGATTATAGTAAAATAATGAATAATAATGTCGATTATAGTAAAATACTATGTCACGGGGTCAGTTTTAATAGATGAAAATAACCTCATGTTGTTAATCTATCTGGCATAAACAATCCACTCATCATGGGATATTCACGAAGATACTATCTAATTGTTTGATTCGGTCCCGCCATGGATGACTTGAATTAAAATCTAACTGAAGACTGTGAATTTGAATTCGAATACAAATTGAAGTTGGATTGGGAAGAAGGAACTGGGGATTTTTATTAAAAAGGACCACTGGCCAGCTCACTGGATGACATTTCCTTATGCACATTTACTCATCATTTTCTGAGGAGATGAGGCCCGAACCCCTTCAATATTTAAAGATGTAAAACACATGAAATTGAATGAGCCCTTCAAGTGGAGCTTACAAGAACGAAGGATAATAAAAAAATGATCTATTCCTACTGGTAATTTACCTCTCTGAATAAAATTACATTACATACTGATAAGCCTATATTTTATATATATTTTATGCCTCCTTTGCTTATTTATTTGTTAATTTCCTTGAATTAAATTGGTTGTTTTAATTGGTTTTGTGAGATTTGTGAAGGAATTGTGAAATATGAGAAAGTGGGCAAAAAAAAAAGGGGCAAGAAGATGAAGATTGGAGTTTAATTAAAAAGAAGCCAAGTCATTCCTTTTGTTGCAAGGAATGTTGTATTAATTTCCTAATTCAAGATGGTTCAAGTCTTATCAAGTCAAACAAGGAGAAATAAAGAAGACCTTATTTTAGAAGGAATCCTATTTTTATACCAATTGTAATTATACCTTAGGTAGGATTTCTAGGAGTGTTATAAATAGATAGTTTAGGTCATTGTTTGGGGGATCCATTACCCATCATCCATCTGCGATCCTCCATCATCTACCATCAAATTCCTACACATTCAGACTCATAGCCAAAACACTCAAAGGAGAGAGAGTTTTAGAGAGACAAAGAAGATGACCTGGAGCTAGAGTTGCTGTTGTGCAGAGAGATCAAATCTTCAATTGGTTTTTTCTCTCCTATGACACTGTTTATCATGGTTTTTATTAAAGTTGTCATGAACTAATTTCTTCTTGCTAGGGCTACGATGTAGCCTAGCCATGAATACTCAATTACTTTAGTCAATGTTAATTCCAAGTATTTTTCCATGTTCATCTATTACCATGCTTAATGCTTTGAATGTTTGGCCAACATTTAATTGTTTTGATGCTAAATTGACGATAGGGATATCCAATTTAGGGTTACTTCTTGTAATAGATGCCATGAGTTACATGATTAGACAGGGATGTTTGTCATGACTTATGTGGTTGTTTTCCAGATTTTCCAAGGAGTTTAATGGGTTCTTATTATCTTAATTCCATCACTATGGATAGAGTGGGTTGGTAATAAGAATACTTTTGGTATAACCAGGGATGGAGTATCGAATAGGAGGGAAAATCAACTGCCAATATGGAGAATAATTATGATTAACATGCTAAGGGAATTGGGTAGAATTGGTTATGGTGAAATTGGAAGCTCTAGTGCTTTCATAACTTGAATCTCACTATTTTACTTTTCTAAGCTTGCTTTTATTCATTGTTTTAGTTAATTAATCAATCAAAATCTCATCATTCAATTGTTCAAATAAAGTCTTGGGTTAAGCACAATTGGTACTTAGTAAATTAAATCACTCTTCGTGGGAACGACATTTCACTTATCACTGTATTACTTGTGCGGATTGTGCGCTTGAAATAAATTCACAACACATCAGGGACGGATCCACAGAGGAGCAAGGGTGGTCAAGCAACCCCTGGAATCCTCCATTAGAGCGTGGAAATTTGACCCCTGCAACCTGTTTGATGAAAGTCCCCAAAGGGGCTGCTGTTCTGTCTTGCTGCTGCTGTTGTTCTCCTCCAGCGCACGTCAATTTTTTTTGCAGCAAAGCTGCTGCCCGATAACTCCCCATCCCCAAATGAGTTTTCACTCGTTTTTTTAGCAGTTTAGCTGTTTTTGCTGGCTTTCTCTGGCACCATTTCTGGCTGCCTCCTAGCTTTGCGTGTGTTTCTTTTCTTTATGCTTCGTTTGGTTGTTGTGCTGGCCTATTTTGGCTGTGTTTGTGAAGATCTTTTTGCCAAATTTTTTATATAAAAAAAACCCTAAATCCCCAAAACCCCTAATCCTAGCAGACGACATCCTCATTGGTTAGTTTGAATAAATTAGGATTTTTTTAATTAGATTGTATATGCTTTAGTTATATTATATCTTGATAAATTGGATTAGTTTTTGTGTTTGTTAATTAATGAATATTCTTATACATTTTTTGTTTTATCAGTTGTTGGGAATTTATTTGGGTTAGTTTGAATAAATTAGGGGTTTTTGAATAGATTGCATATGTTAGTTTGTATGCTTTAATTAGGATTTTTTCAAATACAATTAACCTTTAAGACGTTGACCCCAGAAGGAAAATTCCTGAATCCGTCCCTGCAACACATACTTTATTTTTCTTTGGATAAAAAGAATATAAAAGCTATCTAAGATGAGGCGCTTGCATGCAATGCTACCAAAGAAGCATAAATGCCATCCTTGATACCGATTAAAGTTTCATGCTTTCCTTTCTCTGCAATGACTCCATTTTTCACCAGTACGATTACATCCGCACCCTTTATTGTGGATAACCGATGGGCAACCACGATTGTGGTTCGATCCACCATGATTCGGTCCAATGCATCTTGAACCACTCTTTCCGATTCAGCATCAAGAGCACTTGTGGCTTCATCTAGTAGTAGTATCTTTGGTGCCTTCATTATAGCTCGTGCAATTGCCACCCTTTGCTTCTGTCCACCAGACAATTGAATGCCCCGCTCTCCTACTATTGTATCATAACCCTGCATTGTTTTTCCAAACTTAACATGGTTAATCTTCAACGTTCCGAATAAAATTTTGTGAATATTCATCAACTAGTCCTTCTCATTTATGCAGCACCATGGCAATAGATTATATTATAGTATTTGTTGCCAAAAGAAATTGACAAGCTTGTTCATTTTGTAGTGCCTACCTGTTGTAAACTACTGATGAACTTGTGAGCATTTGCCAATTCTGCAGCAGCAATAATTTCAGCCTCTGGTGCATTCCCTTCCTTTCCATATGCAATGTTGTCTCTGATAGTGTCATTAAACAATACAGGCTCCTGGCTCACCAGTCCCATTTGCTGTCTCAACCACTTGAGCTGTAGCTTTTGGATTTCAAATCCATCTAATGTAATGTGACCTGAATCAGGGTCATAAAATCTCTGCAACAATGAGACGACTGTCGATTTCCCACTTCCACTTTCTCCAACCAAAGCAACTGTCTGAATAACATAATTCAAATTTGTAAGTCCCAGAAACTTGAATTAGACTACACGGACCAAATCTTAGGCATTGTTTGAAACGAGTAAAAGAACGATACTATTACCAAGTTACCTTGCCATGATGAATGGTCAAGCAAAGATCCTGGAAGATTGGTACATCAGGTCTAGTTGGATACTTGAAACTGACATGGCGAAGTTCAATTTCTCCCTTTACATTTTCTATAGTTGTTCCAGATTCATCACTAGAGTCTATTTTTGATTTCCGGTCAAGAATGGCAAATATGGAAGCAGCAGAGCTCTTTACTTTACCAAGATTAGGGGCTAGGGAACCTGACTGAGACACTCCAACAGCTGTCAATGCGAGAGCAAAAAAAACCTGCAAACCAGGGAAATGTTAACAATCGACTGAATGGACTAATGAAGATTTAATTCTCAAGTAGCAAGTATTTAGCGGAGTTCAGATCGACTGAATGGACTAATGAAGACTTGTAGCTAAAGGCATAAAAACTGACCCGGAAAACATCGGAGAATGTTGTCTTGCCTGCTGCAACAAGTCGGGCTCCAGCATAAAAACTGCAGGCATACACAGAAAAAAGAAAAAAGAACGATAGCCCAAAACCTATCCCGCTGATTAACCCTCGTCTTATCCCTGTCTTAATTGGGCCTTCACATTTCTTCTGGTACAATTCAATCACCTTCTCTTCAGCACAAAAGGAAGCGATTGTTCGAATACTCCCCACTGCATCATTGGCTACTTGACTTGCGTCCTCGTACATTTTCTGCAACAATTTAAAATTTTCAGCATTGACAAAAAGGATTGGTCTTATACATATTATGTATGTCATATTGGTGTTTTGACTGCACCAGCTACAAGTTCTATACTATAAACTTTTGTCAAGTTTGGACTTTGGAGAAATACCTTTGCATCTGCACTGAATCCTTTCAAGAACTTGACTTGAACATAACCAGTTAATCCTAATAGAGGCAGCAAAACCAGGATTATAAGAGAAAGTTGCCAATTTGCCACAAAAGCAATACACAAACCAGCAATTGCAGTTGCTGAATTCTCAACCAGCAACCCTAGAGCATCTCCAACCACCCCACGCAGAGAAGCTGCATCTGCGGAAAGCCTTGCACCAATTGCACCACTTGAGTGCTCAGGATCGTCAAACCAACTTACTTCCATGTAAACCACCTTCTCATAGCACATTGATCGAACTCGTTTTATTAACTTACAGCCTGCCACCGCAAAAAAGTATTGTCTTGCTGGCATTGCTATGAAAGTTACCACTCCAAGAACAATGAAGATTAATGCCCAAAACTTGGAATCCTTACGGAGTTGAGGAGGTGGCTCGTAGAAGGTCTTGATCACACTGGATATCAGTATCGCAAAAATAGGTACGATTGCCCCATTGACTGCGGCAGCTAAAGTACCTAGTAATAATACTGGGATCTCTGGCTTGTTCAGGTAAGCCAGGCGGCGAAGTGAGACTTCTGGAGGCACTCTTGATGATGCTGAAGCAGGAATGTCACGTCCTGCAGATGCTGTTTCAAGAGAATCGACTGCAGTGGGCACACCGTATGAGATTGAGAAGGAATGACAGTTACTATTTCCGCTTCCAGATGATCCCCGGCTTATGGATCGCAAGTTTGAAAATCTTTTACTTGAATGTCTTCGAGAATCCACGCTGCTAAGACTTTCGTGATCATTTACAGCAGTCTGTTCTGACACGCTGCTCATTTCTTGCAACCTTGTAAGCTGGCTATATGCTCCTTCAGGGTCCTTAATTAGCTCAGAATGTGGACCTGCTCAGTTGACAACGATCAGTATGTGCAATACCCATGGACTATGAATAAGATGAATTGTAACATTATGTGAACTATAGACAATACGATTTGGCCTTCAAATGGCAGAACAGGACAACATAAACAAATGCATTACCTTTTTCAACAATTGTTCCTCGATGTATAACAGCAATGGTGTCAGCATTCCTTACTGTGCTCAAGCGGTGGGCTACAACGACAGTAGTGCGGTTGATCATAATTCTGTCCAGTGCGTCCTGCACAATTCTCTCAGATTCTGCATCAAGAGCACTTGTGGCTTCATCTAAAAGTAAAATCCTTGGGTCTTTGAGAATTGCTCTAGCTATTGCAACTCTCTGCTTTTGGCCCCCAGATAGCTGAGTTCCATGCTCACCAACCATTGTGCCGAGTCCCTAAATGCATAAATCACAAAACCACAAATAAGAAAAAAGGAGTTGTATGAGTTGATCGAAATAATCCGAGTTTTTAGAAAATTCATGTGATCTCTCTATATTTCCATCTTTCAATGTAACAAAATGATAAGATCACTGGATTTCTCAATAAGCTTCCATGGTCGTGGAAATTAAGAATTCACACAAAAAGTTCAGAAAACAAAATACCAGAACTTAGATGAAATTCTAAATGAATTTAACCTGAGGCAGTTTGTCTATGAATTTAGCAGCATTGGCAAGCTCAGCAGCAGCCCTTATTTCTTCAGTGGTTGCACCATCCTTCCCATAGGCAATATTATCTTTAATGCTACAAGTAAATAAAACGGGTTCCTGGCTGACAAGGCCTATTTTCTGTCTGGTCCATTTCAGCTGGAACTCTTTGAGATTAATACCATCAATAAGAACTTCACCAGCTAGGGGGTCATAAAATCTCTCAATCAAACTGATTACAGTTGATTTACCACTTCCACTCTCTCCAACCAAAGCAGCAGTTGCACCACTAGGTATTGAGAGACAAAATCCATCGAATATTTGTTCATCCGGTCTTGTAGGATAACTGAAATAAACATCCCTCAGTTCTATGTCTCCACGGATATCATGTAATTGTTGCCCATTAGTGTCAGAAGCATCAATCTCTGGCCTTCTGTCAATTGTCTCAAACATCTTATAAGCTGCAGCTTGTCCAGCTGCAATTGCACTCAAGCATGGAGATGCCTGCCCAAGAGACCTGAAAATTTATCATAGAAAGCAGAAAGTTATATCTTGATCTTCTGAAGAATCACATATCAGATTTTGGACGGAAGGGGGGAGGGGGAGTAGTCAGTAGATCACGCAAAAATGCAAACATGTTAACTAGTTCAATAGTACTAGGATCAACGAATTTGTTTCTTTAAATTTTACTGGAATGCAACTTACACGGAGCCAGTCAACACAGCGAAAACTACATTAATGACTTCCCCTCCTGTATATCCTTTTTCAAGTATCATCTTTCCTCCAAACCATATAGCCAGAGCATAACTACACATCATAATCAGCATAATCGAACCCATTCCGAACCCAGATGCCAAACCCTCTTGCACACCAGAGTTGTAAGCTTTAATTAAGGAGTTGTTGTAATTAGTTATAGCTTGCTTTTCTCCTGTAAACGATGCAACGTGAATTGGGAACACCAATCAGTTTTAGTTCTACACTAAGAAAATAGAAATTATAAAATTTTGTTTTAAAGATCTTAAAGACAAGTAGGCCTACTGTTCTGATTGAACCAATTGTCTGCTCTACCACAGTTGCTGCCACTGAATAAGCAGTTTGTCCACTGGATGCCATCTTTGATATAAGGATGCCCACGACGGCACCAGAGAGGACAAGAAGGGGGATAGAAGATAGCATGACAAGGGTGAGAAGCCATCCCTTAACAAATGCTATAACAAAGCCTCCTACGAATGTTGCAATTAACTGGATAAAAGTTCCTACCTGCAATAAGAAAATGAAAGAATAAGAGGTTACTGGAGAAAATAGCAACAGCTTAAGGCTTTTGTGTGTGGCATGTAAATACCTTCTCGCCCATGGCCTCTTGAATGAGCACAGTATCACCTGACATCCTCCCAACAATTTCCCCAGTGTTAATTTCTTTATCAAAAAAGCCAACATCTTGCCTCAGTATTGTTTTCAAGTATAAACTTCTTATTCGAGCAGTCTGTCTCTCTCCAGTGACCATCCAGCAAGACATCTCTGGTATATAGAAAAAGCTACTAATCTCAGTTTCCAAAAAGCCAAATTATTTTTTTGGTGCACCAGCAGGCAGTTCAGTGTACTTACGTAGACATGCAGCTGCAGCAGCTCCCACCGCCAAGTAGACAAACTTTAGAGCCACCTGAGAATGTTGAATTGGCGAAATTATATGTGATTAAGCCTTGTTCATTACAATTTCAACTAAGTTAGAGGAACCAGAGAACCAAAATAGATGTTAGAACTGGATACAACAATGTAAAGAATTTTGTTCTTTACTATTGCTGCTATTGCCTAGTTGATTTAATTTCTATGAAGATGTTACATTAACAGAGATAACTATCTACCAGTTTATAGTCACAGAATATTTACCTTGGAAACTGCATCAACCACGTCTTTATTATTCCCACTTTCTCCAAAGGAGTTAATCACATCTCCAAAGATTATGGTCATTAGAGGCATACAGACCCCATTTCCAATAGCGCTGATTGTACCAACAGACATTAACAGGTAATCCAAGGAATCAGCAAAGGAGAAAAGCTTGTAATATGGTACTGTTTTGGTGCCATCCTCCTTGCTCTTGCTTGTATCTTGTGGGTTGGTTTGAGAGTCCTCCAGTACTGCTGAGTGGCCGTTCAATGCTGCCGTTCCCTGCTCCTTGATTACATTTCCATCCGCAGGATTTTCCTCAGCCATGTTTTTCACAGCAATAGTAAAGCTGCTATATTTTACAATAAGCACCTCAGAGATAAGTTGCTACTATATCTGACAGAGAACTTGATCAGAGCTGCAAGACAAAACATTTATGGTTTGGATTAGGAACTAGATTTTTTTTTTTTCTTCTTTTGGGGAACTAAATTGACTATACAAACCAAGGAAAATTTGCCAACTGATTCTAATTGAATATGGTGTTGATTATTCGGCCAAACTTAAAAAAATCCATTTGTTCCTATAATCTTCTTTTTGTGCGTGTGAACATTAGAAAACCCGTTCCTGAAGCAAGTGGTACAGAATATGTACATGTTGATTCCAGAAGATGAAAATAGAAAATAAGATTTAAGAACACAGACAGGAAAGGGAAACAGAGGAACAAAAGAAGAAGTAATAACAAAAATACTAAGAAGCCTCACACAGCAGGCATGAAATGCAGGTAGTGGGAATGCTGAGAACAAAACTTCACAAACACAATTAGAAACTCACTAAAACGAAACTAGGAATCAAACGAATGAGAAAAGAGAAAGAAACCAAGTGGGCAGCTAATTCATGCTCTAAAGGTGAGAAATTTAAATAGAAGAGACATAACCACAAACAGCTCAGATACAACTTCAAAAAGTGCTGCAGGAAACACTAATATCTCCAAAAGATGAAGATACTCACTGAGGGGGAAACAAGTTTACAAACTTTCAGGAAATGGGTTGATGAAATTGTTGTACTTTACCCAGAAAACATTGCTTTATAAGGCAGCACAATTCTGGTCCAAACATTGCCTGCAGCCTACCAACTAGAAAGTGTGGATACAAGATTAGTCAAACGTTCAAACTATCCAGACTTTTAAAACAAAATTGAAAGACTTACAATTCTGGTCCTCTCTTCTTGGTGGCTTTGTGATGTGATTAATTGCAAGTGGACAATATCGCTCAAATTAATATAGTAATAAGTAGAGTATCGTTCCAACAGGGATCAAGTAATCTATTAAATAGTAGAGTGATGATTAAAATCTAATTATATTTTAATTAAACGAAAAGAGAATTATGATGATTAAAATCTAATTAAGCAAGCAAAATAAATTGAGATTAAGGAAATAATGTAAAAGATGAAAACAAAGATGATAAAGCACTAGGGCACCGATTTCACCTAGCTAATCCCACCCAAATCCTTCTAGCTTGTTAATTCTAATTACCTAACATGCTGATAATCGTTTTCCCTTACCTCACTAATACTCTCTTCCGAGTTATATTAGTTGTATTCCTTACAATCAACCCACTCTATTCCTAGTTATGGATTTAGATAGCTAAGAACCCATTAAGATTTGTGGAAAACAATGAAGATTACACAAATCATTACCTAATCTTCCAAGTCGGCTATGTAATTTATGGTACTTGTTACAAGAAGCTATTTACTAGGAATCTCCTTCCGGTCTCAACCTAATTCTTCCAATCATGCAATTAGTGGCCAATTAATTGAAAGCATTAAGAACGGTAACAAGCACTCAACATGTATAGATAAATAAAATTAACAATATCAAAGAATTTGAGTAATAATAGCTAGGCTACATCGTAGCCCTAGCAAAAGAAATTAGTTCATGAAGGACTTATTGAGAATCTTGATAGTTGATGAAGACATGGAAGACACCGAATTCTCCATGTAGAATGTCAAGGTTGCGCAAGCTCTCTTCGTATTCTCCTTTGAGTGTTTCGGCTATGAGTATGAATATGTAGGAATTTGATGGTGGGTAATTCGATCCTTAAACAATTACCTAAACTCCCTATTTATAATTCTTCTACAAATCCTACCTATATGTCGATATTATCCCGATAATATCGAATTTTTGGGGGACCGATATTTTGCAACAAACCATGGTGTTATCGTCAATATATCGATATTTTTATCAATATTATCCCAATAATATCGGGGACGATAATATCAACATTTTTACGAATGATTTGGGCAATATATCATGATATTATTGATAATATCCCGATAATATCGCTATATGAAACCCAAAAATATTTATATACATGGTTTTGTGAAAACCATTTTACTCCTTCAACACCTTAACCACCATATCACTTATGTTTTTGTAAAAATATGCTAAAATATTTATATATATATACATGGTTTTGTTTTGAATTCTTTTTGCAAGAAACAAATTTTCACATGAGATGAGTAGTAACTATGGTTATACTCATAACCAACCAGTTCCCTACCCTTCATATCTCATTTCTGTTGAGATGGAATCAAGCGACTCGTGGAAAGAATCCGAGACTCAATCTTCTAATGATTTTGTTTATGGACAACGTTAACCAATCTCGGATCCATATGGATGGCATGTTAACAATTACATGCAAAACTATTTTGGGGATTTATCATTTGATGATTAGTCTTCAAAATATACTTACTCTACACATAGAGATGATGAAGATAGTGAAAATTTTGAACCTCATAGGAACTTTATGTGGTACTAAGTCACTCATGTATCTTATCATGCAATGTATAAAGTGTAAAATATTGTAGTAATTCATTATATATAAATGATTGTGGTGTGTTTAATCTTCTTTCATTAATTACTACATATTTTCTACACTTACAGTGCTTGCCAGCTCTATATAATCAACTTAAATAAGTTAAATCCATCATGTAATGCATTTCCTTCCAATTTTTTGTGATATACTAATACATAATTGACTAAATAAACATCTAGCAAAGTTTCAATAAAAAAATTTCAAGTTTTCCTTACAATTTCCGTGGTTTTTATTCAATTTTTACCGATACCGATAATATCCCAATATTTCCATCAACATTTCCGTGTTTTTGGACTTCCGATATTTCCGATACCATCGATATTTTAGACCTTGGGTATAATTACAATTGTTATAAAAGTAGGATTCCTTCTAAAATAGGGTCTTCTTTATTTCTCATTGTTTGACTTGATAAGACTTGAAACATCTTGAGTTAGGAAATTTGACAACATTCCTTGCGACAAAAGGAATGACTTGGCTTCTTGTCTTGATTAATCTCCAATCTTCATCTTCTTGCCCCTTTTTAGCACACTTTCTCATATTTTACAATTCCTTCACAAATCTCACAAAATCAATTAAAACAACCAATTTCATCCAAGGAATATAACAAATAAATAAGTAAATGAGGCATAAAATATATATAAAATATAGGCTTATCACTTTGCTTAGGCTAGAAATAAAATGGGTTGCTTTGACATTAAGTTAAAGTTGAATTTGCTAAGGACCCACTAATGTAGTGGTTTGGATTATTTGCTCCTTCAAGCAAGGTCTTGGGTTTGTGTCATAGTATCCGTGTAGTGTGTCTGAGTTTAGTATATTATTGCCCCTCTCAATAAATAAGGTGCTCAAAAAGTTAAAGTTGAATGTGTCAGCTCAGATACTATGCTCTACTACTTGCAATGCGAATCGGTTGTCTTTCTTTTGCAATTAAAGTTAAATATACCCTACTCTCTTTTTCTTTTTTCCAAAGTTAGATTAGGAAGGCGACAGGGGGTCTTCTTACACACACCGTCAATGTATCATGGGAGTTCGAACTTGAAATCACTAATATGCAAATCAAGGAAATTTTTCACTGAACTAGACCCCTTCATCACCTACCCTACCATCATGTTGCTTTGAATTTTAAAAAAAAAAAAAAGAAGAAAAGAAAAGGTCCTGCAAAAACTTGAGACGAGTGGAAAGAAATCATTTTGGAGACGTAACAACACATGTGACATATTGACTAGCATATTCTATATATCAATCTCTAGTTGTTTGACACAAAAAATCTAGTTGTTTGTCCTTCTTTTGTAATTATTTAATTTGTATGTGTTCACCCGTTTTGATTTGTTTCCTGTGATGGTAGGGCAAAGTTCCTCATTGCCTTGAAAACCATTGACTGGTTAACAAGTCAACTTTCTTTAGTGTGCGAGCATGCCACTGCTAGCAATGAAAATTCTAGCAGACTTCGTAAAAATAGATAACTTGCACCCCAAGTTACTGATTTTTGAACAAGCGATTGTGAATTTGGATGAGGAATATCTCCCAAGTAAGTTCTTTTCTTGCCTCAGACTGGTGAGGACTTCACAATTTTTCACAGTACAAAATTGGTAGTTCTTGCCATAATAAATGATAAGAGAGTGATCTGTTTTTCAGCAGAACTCCCTTTTACAAGTTTCAAAAGGGAAAAACTGACCTTAAAAAACAAAAAGAGGACTGCGTTTCCATTTCTATCTCTAGCAGATGCTTCTGATTTGGGCTTGGACTTGGGTATGCTTGCGCTCGGACTGGACTTTCAACAACTTCAACTGCTAGGCTTCAGCTGCAAATCGATACTAAAGTTTGAGTTTGGCAGAGCTTTAATCTATTTCAAGCCCCGGACGGCTTTTATGTGGGCAGAACTGGAAGTTCTTCAGCCTAGAGGGGCAGAAGTGGCTGGACTCGAGCTGGAACCTGTGTTGTGATGCCTGTTCTCTTAGTCAGGGCTCTCCATAAATTTGTTGAGGTTTTCATATTTGTAAAAAAAAAACTCAAACTCTGCTTGCTTTGGCTTTGCTTGAACCAAATTTGTAACGAGAAAATCTCGTTTTGAATGACTTTTTCTAAGTTTGAAAACTGGCTATTTTGACTTGTAATTGGCTTCCTTGTGACTTAGCTGGTTTTGGTCACTTCAATTTGCTTAAAGGCTCTCTGGGATCAAGTGATCATTTTGAGTGTTTATCTTTTGACTGTTTTTTTTTTTTTGGTTGTTTGATTGTGTCTTTGACTTGTCACCCTCTCTTTATATTTATAGAAAACCTTTTTGGGGGTGAAGGCTCTAATTTTAATAATGGGCGGCAAAATTTCTCAAAAGATCTTTTATTTTAAATGCAAAAGAAAGGGGGTTTTATCATTTGTTGGCAAGTAAGCTTCCAATCAGTTAGTCACTCCTCTGTGCTAATGGGGAACCTCACCTTCTTTTTCCATTTTAACGCTTTTTTCAAACCGTGATGGTGAGTGTGATTTTCCATTTCAGCAACTCCTTGTTTCCTGCTTATCTTTCTTTTAGAGAACACAGTTTGCGTATCCTTTTGAGAATAGTGCCTGTCGAATTTTCTATATAGATATATATTTATATAAGGGTTTTGATCTTTCTCTGTCTATACAAGACTGGAGAAATTTTCTGCATGCGTGTATTCATTCCTGTAACTTCTCTCTGACTTGAGTCGGAATTTTTGACTTTTCAAAGTCAGGTAAGTCATGTTGGGCACGTGAGCATGTTTCTCCTTTGGGCTTCTTCTTTTACTAAAAACTTGCCAAGCCCATTTTGGTTTCAAGCTCAATTTGGTCTTCTTCGAGGCCCAGGTCATTTGTGCGGTTTTAATAGTTTTTGGGCTTCCTTCGTTGGGCTTGAATGCACAGTCTTGGCCTGATCTTGTTGGTGGTTGAAATCGACAGGGCCTTTTTGATTTTGGATTGGGCGCACCAAATTTAGGCCCAAACAATATGATATGTAAGCAGATCACAACGTTAGGTAGAAGTTACCAATCCATTATGCTTTGCCCTTTAGATTAATCAGGGTCTACTGTCTATCTACATAACATAATTTGGATAATTAATTAAGTTATATTTTGTCAAGGGGATATATGATTAGAATACATTGAAATGAAAACAAGGAATGGTAGCAAAACAAAAACTACTATGGCATGGGATGGAAGTGTTTGTATATTATCGTTGACGAAAAATGCTCAAACTAAATATGTAGATAACTCGGCTGTGATATTATATTAGAATGTGAACATTTAACTCAAAATTATTAAACTAGGAATCCAAGATTTCCATTGCCAAAGTAGAAAAATTACTCTTCAAGTTTGATGTAGTGGTTTGTGAATGAGCCCTCCTCATTTGAGGGTCAAGGTTCAAGTCCCTTCAATGACACAAAATCTTTTTTTAAAGTTGAATAAAGGGCAACGGAGTTGGTCCCATGTAGACGGTGGTAGGCAGGCAGTGAGAGGCAACTGGCGAAGGGTGGGCAACTGTTGTCCTGATGTGGACATGTAGAATGAGTGGCATTGTGTGTAATTTTGATATTTTTTAATGATATTATTGTAAAATTTGGTACTACATTTTGGTCTTTGGTCTTTGGCCTTATGCTAATTAGATGAAATTGTATTCCTATCTTCTAAATTATTGTGTTTTAAAATTAAAGTTCCCTTATTTCTACCCACTATTCTACTTTCTTCACTCACCTTATGTTTTCACATTCCACTCAATTTTTACCCACAATCATTCCTGAAATGCCCCCAATATTTTGAACAAATTGACATTAATCTCATAGTCCAATCCATTTGAAAATGGGCAATTTGATGAAATCATAAGAGTGCTCCTATTTCCATGCTATATGTAACTAAACTATTGCACCTCTTAATTTTCTCACTAACATGGTCATTGTTATTATAAAATTTTATGAAAGCTCATTCATTTTCTAATTAAAGCGAAATTAAGGATGAAGAAATCAAATGTGAAACCTCAAATATAGGGATAACAAAAGTTCACTGATTTTAAATATACGGCCACATGACATAAATATTTTTTTGAAAACGTAGACATGTTTGCATAATTTTAGTAAGGTTAAGAAAGTTATGGTTAAATCTAAGAAAATAAAGTTGACCCGAGAATAATTTGTCCCAAAAACATTGGAAACATGTACCAAATGTCCTGGGCCTTTTTTAGATCGTTTACTGTCCAAAACAAAACCGAAAAGCGCTTGACCTTATCATCATCACCATGGTTGCAACTTGCAAAGACCGATAGACCAAACTCCAAAGAGAGCAGCAGTCACAGCATCTGAGCGACAAACCAATCAATCTCATCCACGAAAACAGAAAAGCAAACTTTCACTTTCAGTGGTGCCTTTCCTGCCGTTGAATGATACTGAACCAAAAACTCTCCTCAGATATTTTGAGACTCGACTCTTCTTCTACTTCTGCTTCTTCTCTCGCGCTCTGCAACTGAGGCATTGGGGAATTTCTCAGTGTTTAGAGAGACTTCCGTTTCAATGGCGGCCACCAACTATCTCAGAAGTCCAGTTCGAATCCGACCCATGTCCCGTAGCATTCTTAGTAGCAAGAATTTACTCTGGAATCATGGAATGAAGTGCCGGTGCAGCAGCAGTAGCAGTAGCGGCGTTGATGAGAAGTCAGTGTTTTCACTCACCTCGTCAAGCAAGTACGAAGTTGATTATTTGGGAGAGAAAACCAAAGGAGATTTGAATGTCAAGGTGGAGCATCTTGAGGCCTTTGGTAACTTTCTTTCCTCTCCAATGCTCTATTTCGTTCTTTCAGTTTTGAAACTACAACCATATATATATATGTGTGTGTGTAAAGTTTTGATCTTTTCAATGAACCCATGTAGGAATTGATAGTCAAGCAACTTTAAAAGGTCCAATTGAGGAAGTGGCCAGGGTTGAGGCCGAAGAAGCTGAAGACTTGCTCAGAGACTTGGGTATCCCGGTGCTGTTTTTTAATTCCTTTTCCTGCATACATTTGGTCCTATATATGCATTACCTTATCTCTTTGCTTTCTTATCTTTTTTTTTTAATATATGGTTCTCTTGAATCTTGAACCAATGGATATCCCTCTTATCATTTGCTTATGGTACTACCATGTTCAATATTTATGTGCAGACTCCTTTTTCATCAAGACAATCACCTCGCGGCATTTTTTGTAGCCGCACATTGAATCTCCGATCAATCAGTGCCATTGGATATGATATGGACTACACCTTGATGCATTATAATGTGATTGTAAGTGTCATCAGCTTAATATATGTTCTTATTCTCAGCATTAGTTGGCGCGTCAGCTTTGATGCAACATCAAGATCATATAGTTTTGCATGTGCAAGTGACTAGTGTTGCAACCTCAATGCATTAGTAACCGTTACTATTCTGGCTATTGTGTGACATGGATTTGTATTTTGCAGGCTTGGGAAGGGAGAGCTTATGATTACTGTATGGAGAATTTGAAGAAAGTGGGTTTCCCTGTTGACGGTCTTGCGTTTGACCCTGACTTGGTAGCATCTATAAGCAAGTTAAAAGTTTTTTGAGTATTTACATTTAAGCAAGTCATAAGATCTAATTTTCGTTTTTCCTTCCTACCTTTGCTCCATCCTTTCCCATAGGTTATTAGAGGCCTTGTCATAGACAAAGAGAAAGGCAACTTAGTGAAGCCTGATCGATTTGGTTATGTAAAGAGGGCTATGCATGGCACGAAGATGCTATCTAATCGAGCTGTAAGGTACACTATGAAGCTTTTATTTTGGTTAGTCTCATAGTGCAAATGCAAAGCAGACATTCAGTGTGCTGTTAAAACATTAGCAATAAGACTTCCTATGAAAGTTCCTATTATCAGATTTATTACTCTGGTCTTCCCTTGTACTATAACTTTGTGTATATGGCTCTTTTCTTCCAACATTTTGCACTTTAGCATATAATTTTTGGGAAAAGATGGAATCGTATATTCTATAGTGTGGCTTAACTTTTTACTCATTGAAGTGAGATGTACGGGAGGGAACTGGTGGACCTCCGGAAGGAAAGTCGATGGGAATTCCTTAATACACTGTTCTCCGTCTCAGAAGCTGTCGCTTATATGCAGGTACTGTTTTGTCTTAGCTAGAGCACTGTTGTAACTTCTGACTCATTTTATTGCTATTATTTTTGTGGATTTAGTTTATTCGTATGCAGACATTGACTCGTGATTCTTTTCAGATGGTTGACAGATTGGATGATGGAACCATAGCAGCACAACTTGGTCCACTTGATTATAAAGGGCTCTATAAGGCAATATGTTGTGCCTCAATTTTATAGAGCCTGGTATTGGTTTTTTCTTGCTCCTTTTTAACCATTGACATGATTTCAGGCTGTTGGAAGAGCCCTCTTCAGGGCACATGTAGAGGGTCAACTAAAGGTTGATATATTTATGATTTGTGTATTAGATATGTAAGAATTGGTTCATGAGCATGAACTGATTGTGGTATATATGCAGAGTGAGATAATGTCTAAGCCTGAACTATTTGTGACACCTGATCCAGAATTACCCCTAGCTCTTTTGGATCAAAAGGAGGTACGTCTTATAGAAATTTATCTTTCAGTAGCGTGTGACATCATTTACCTCCTTATTTACTTTGACCTATTCGTGCGTTAGGCTGGTAAAAAGCTTCTCCTCATTACCAACTCAGATTATCATTACACAGACAAAATGATGCAGCATTCCTTCAACAGATTTCTTCCCAATGATATGGGTTGGCGGGATTTATTTGACATTGTAAGTAAATGTCGTTTGTATACTTATAACTTCGTGCCACATTGAATAGTAATTATTTTATAGGACCTCTGCTATAAAAGTCTCAGGATCATTCTTTCCTGAGTGATGCTTAAACTAGCAGCATAATTTTATCACAGACCAGTTTGTGTGTGTGTTTAACAATCAAAGATTGCCTTGAAACTTAATGATCATTAGAATTGTGATCGCATTAACAGCAGTGAGTCATGCTTTTTTGGTCTATTACGCTCCTTTTCAGGTAATAGTCTCTGCAAGGAAGCCAGAGTTCTTCCAAATGTCACACCCTATGTATGAGGTGGTGACAGGAGAGGGGCTTATGCGTCCATGCTTCAAGGCTAAAACAGGTGATGAAGACTAATGTTCAGTACTTGTGCTTGTTTAGCCCTGAAATTCTTTTATTTTTAAGGCAAAATACAGTGAAGTTGTTAATTTCATGTGCACTTGCTTTGAATGTCACTTGGTTGCACTTAGCTAAATAATCATGTTTGATAAATGATTGTTATTGTGACATTAATTAACTAAATAACTAAGTTGTTAAAGTTGGTCAAATCTTTGCTGTTTTTGTTCTCAGTCAACATTATTTTTTACTTTGTTGGCAGGGGGATTGTATTCTGGGGGAAGTGCTCAGATGGTTGAGAATTCCCTAAATATTCATGGAGATGAAATACTGTATGTTGGTGATCATATCTACACTGATGTAAGTCAATCCAAAGTTCATCTGCGATGGCGGACGGCATTGATTTGTCGAGAATTGGAAGAAGAGGTTTGTGTAGTTGATTTTCTCTTTGCATGCAAGAGCACAGAAGAGAAAGTGCAATTAACATGTTTCTGGAAGTTGAGATCTCACTATCATTGAAGAATTGAAAATTTAGGCATGATTAATAATATACTGACTAGAAAAAACACTTTGAGACAACAAATGGAACCCAAAGAACCTGCTTGCCAGTTTCCTTATATAAATATTCTATTGTTCCACAGACAAAACACCTATGGACTATAATTTTTAATTTGGTGTCCTAGTAATTGAGAGATTTAATATCCTTGAACTGTTAAATGCTGATTAGATCTCCGTTTGTTTCGTTAAATTTTGAGGCTGCAGTTTAGTGCTTTGATTCATAGCCGGGGTCATAGAGCATCACTGGTAGAGCTTATAAATCAAAAGGAGGTCATAGGGGATCTTTTCAACCAACTTCGGCTCGCCTCACAAAGGCGAACTAAAGGACGCCCTGCTCAAGTAAGCTTTATCCATCACTGAATTCTTGTAATGTATAGTGATAATATCTCAATATATTTTTCATATCTCCTCTTTTTTATGCTTGTATCTGTATCCTTGAGCATTAAACAATTACTGCTTTAATTAACAAATATTGTCTACTCACCGTTGCATGTATTTGAGTAAAATAAATAAAATCATGATGATCTGGTTATCATTTGAACATTTCTATACTAATAGATAAGTGCAACTCTTAAGTCTGGTGTTACCTCTGAACTGAATCCATGCTACATTTTCTTTTTCCCATTAAGCATCACCACTCAGCAAACAGTTCCTAATTCAAGAGTGTGGACCAAGAGATGATAGAACTGGAAATATAAAAAAAGAAATGGTTTATATAATGTAGTGCTTCTTAATTTTATCTGAACTTTTCTGCACTTTCAGACCCTTGCTGCAACAAACTTGGATGATCATGAACTCTCAGAAAGCATGCAAAAGCTACTTATAGTTATGCAAAGACTGGACCAGAAAATTGCTCCAATGCTAGAAGCAGACGGAGAGCTCTTCAACAAAAGGTAAGATGGGGTTAGGAAACATACGGAATTGATTTTTTTTATTACTAGCGTATATCTGTGGAAAATGTTTCATTTATAAATATACAGTTGACCTTGTGAACCTGCTGTACATTAGGTGGGGATTTCTTTCCCGTGCAGGGTTCTGGGATAAAAGCCACCTGATGAGACAAATTGAGAAGTATGTTCTGTTTTTTCGACAGTTCATATTTCATTCATCACAGGACTCTGGTTCGCGTCTGTGACAGAAATAAAAATTTATATTTTGAGTGTCCTTAACAATGATTCTCTCAATTCTTTTTCATCTTACAGGTATGCCGATATATATACCTCCAGGGTGTCAAATTTCTTGCATTATACACCTTTCATGTATTTCCGCTCACAGGAACAGGTAACTACTAAACACCAAAGCTTAAATTGTTAGGGAATGCCAACATTGTCGTCTTCACGTGCAACCCTGCACATTGAAAGGCTGACCGTGTAAATTACCAAATGAGTAGAGAATGAGGATTTGAGATTTCAAACTTAGGACCTCTTGTAACCAAAACTCTGATACAGTGAGGTAACAATGTGAAAAAGAGAACAAGACTACAATCTTAATGAACATGCAAATAAGCAAGCAATACATGACTATTTTACAACCGTCAACTTTTTGAAAGAGCACTTATATGCCTTATGCCTTTTACCACTGCAGACGCTTGCTCATGATTCGTACTCATACTACTGTTCGAGGTTTAATGGGTCTGCTGTGGATGACGAGGTCGACTTTATGTTGTAGAAGTGCATTTTTGGCTGTAAATATTGCTCAAGTTGACCATGCTAATTATCGTAGTATCTTGACTCCATTGTTGTTCTGTATGAATGATCCAGGCACTTCACAATTTTCGAGGTTATAAACTAATAATGAATAATAATGTTTGATTACTAATTAGTAATCAGTGCTTATCCAATGATCAGTGGATTGTTTATGCCAGACAGATTAACATGAGGTTATTTTCATCCATTAAAACTGAACCCGTGACATAACATTTTACCCCTACGATGCTAGAATTTAGAGTGCCGATTATAGGGAAATATGTATGCGCATGCGAGCTGTGAGAGGCCAGTCAACTGGCGATACTAGTCAGTAATCGGCCTCTCACACATTTAGGAGGCGCTTGGAATGTTTTGCATGTATAAAGCATTTCTTTTCTAATAAGAATACATCTAGAAACTATACACAGCAACTGTATTTTGGAAATTTCAAATTAGATACACAAACGGCAGAACTGCTAGATAAATATTAAATGGGAGCTATCCCATTAGAAAGCACTGTCGTTTCCAGACTTTGGACGACTCGTCGTTCATACCTTTGTTAAAGCAAAATCAAAATGGGTTTAAAGAAGAAGCAGAAGCAGCAGAAGAAGCTAAAAAGAGCAAGCAATCTGGAAATGGAGATGAAGAAGCTGAGATGGGCAATGGACGGAAGCTTTTGGGACCTTGACATGTCGACTCCCAGGACCCTTGACGGACTGGCCCGACCCGTTCCCGGCGACCCACTTCCTCTGGGTCTGACCCGAGGCGCTAGGCTCTCCAGGCCCAAGCAAATTGACTTCATGCAGCGTTTCATGGCTACCCCTTTTGCCCCTTCCTACGCCGCCGCCAATGGCTTCAATCTTCAGCGAGTCCTCACCATACCCATTAGCGACAATTGGTACCCGCCACCAAAATCCACTTCAATTCCTTTTTGCTTTTTCATCTTCACCGTTTTTCTTTATGTGGGTTCAAGTTGAATCAGTAATTCTTGAATTGAAAAGCTCTGTAGGTTTGGGACGTTACTGGGCCAGTTCAATTTGCAGAGGTTTGTATCCTCTGTTAAGAAAAGTGGGAAGACAACACCCCCAGACTCGGCATCTTCATGGATGCAAAGCATTGGAACCCACCTGCGTGATAAGTCCTTGTATGCCCTTTCTTTCTGTTCTGACTTCTTGTTGACACCTGACGACACATTGGTGTTTAGTGTGGAGGCTTATGGTGATGACAAGAAAGCTCGAAAGAAGGCACTTTTTCAGCACAAGGTGTGTTTGTGTTTACCCAAGGGTCAATTTTGTGCTTCTTCTGGCTGGGTTTACTGATAAAGCTTTTGTTGTTGTGTAAATTTCAGTTTCCTCATCACAATTTGACAGTGGAGGCAGTTTGTCCCGGGCTTTTTGTTGACAAGCCTGGTAATTATTGGGATGTGCCATTCTCAATGTCACTTGATCTGGCTTCGGTTGCTTCTGACTCCGGGGCCAGTTATCATATATGTGCCCATCATAATTCAGGTTCACCGGAGCGCCTTGACAGTGGTCAGAGCGATGGAGTTCCTGCTAGTCTGCTTCCTGGTTTGTCTGTCACAAGTGCTTTTTCTTTTAAGAAGAACATTGAGCTTTGGAGAAGTAATGCTCAGAAGTTGAGAATGGTGCAACCATATGATATATTCCTTTCAAATCCTCATGTTTCGGCTTCGGGGATTATTGGTAAGACGCTGCCTTTTTCTATTGCTGAATTATACTGGTAGATGATAGGAGAGGGGCAAGAGGGTGAGGTTTACTATAAGAATTATTTAGACACCCTTTTGCTTATATGAAAGAGATGTTTTCTGGGTAAAGAAAAAAGCCATCAGGCGGTGGCATTAATGATTTACAACGTTTGCCCCAAATTGGGATCAAGTAGCTCTGTGCCCTTTGTAGCATAAATTTTCTGATGTTCATAACTTTTTTGTGTACTGTGTTTTAGCTTAGCCAACCCCTGATAGTTGGGAATCAAGTGAGTTGAGTGGAGTAGTTGTTGTCTTAGCATCTTGGCCATTGTCTTATGCATGTACAACTCTTACTAATTGATAATTCAAATTCGCTCATACACAGGTGCTGCTATGACTGCCTCATTTGGTGATAGTTCGGTTAGGTCACAAATCGCAGATGATGATCCTGAGGGTTTTAGAGGCTTTAGTATTCGGGCTCCTGCAGTAAAATCTGCCTTTCTAGCAGATATATTTGCATCTGCATCATTTACAGCCCAGCATGGAAACTTCCAAAGGCTATTCCTAGATCTTACTCGCTTTCATGCCCGTTTGGATTTTCCTTCTGGTTCTAAATTTCTTTCAGGTGCTACTCATCTAGCACAAGATTTTTTCAATTCTGAACAGCCAAATTTGGAAGCTATCCAGGACATTTGCCCCAATGCAACACTTTCTCTTCAGCAGCAGGTATCTATATTTCTTTTATATTCATTATATTTTCCATCTTGGAAAAAATATTTCCCAGAATTCAAGTGTGACTTCAGAATGAGAGAAACATTAAGGTTATAAGTTAAACTTGTTCTTGTAATGGATATTCCTGTGTTGATCTTGGGCTGCACCTTTGTAGTAACTGGGTTTCAAAGCAGTCCAGGTTATGGTCGATTCTTACATAGCTGTTGAATCTGAATGACGTTGAAATGAATGTTGACTTTGAATTGCCTCTGCAATTTCTTGCAGATTGCTGGACCTTTCAGTTTCAGGGTCGATTCAGGAGTTGCAGTTGAACTAAAGAACCAAGACTGGAACATACGTGTGGACGAGCCCGTATTTGCCCTTGAATATGCACTGCAAGTCCTTGGTTCAGCCAAAGCCGTTGCTTGGTATTCGCCAAAGCACCAAGAATGCATGGTAGAGCTTCGTTTTTACGAGACATAAAACCATGTGCTCTTGACTCTTGATAGGGTTATATTGTCGGGTCATTTTGAGGGAGATTCTCCCATTAATGCAAAAAAAAAAAAAAAAAATCATTCGCCATTTGTAAAGTGGTGTATTATTGGAGAATTTTCTTTTTGATGAATGCCATTGTAGTTCTGGTAACTGAAACTCACTTTGTGCTTCAACATTACTTATGAAAATTGGATAGATTTAAAAAAAGAAAAATAGTAATGATGCAATAAATACACAAGTAATTTTAACAGATCCAAAGGCAACAACTTTTATATTTAGTAACAGAGATTGAAATCCCCTGGTCACACCATTTCTTGAATACTCATGTAATAGTTTCTTTGTTTATTGTTTTGGTACAAATGAAATTCTTAAATTCTTAGTAGAATGGAAGCTTACATGAGCCTATAGTATAATGCCTACCAAAACTGGTCGTGAGGCAACCAGATGGAAGCCTTAGATGCTCCTCGTTATACTTTACTGTCACAAGACTAAGCCCGTGAGGTGGAGCAAACATGGCATATTTAGCAAGTTCCCTGCGATCTCGTGTTGCCAATATCATGGGAACAATATAAGGAGGAAGTGCTTCCCTTCCAATTTGAAGCAGCAGAGAGACCTGCACAAGTGTTTCACAGAAAATGCTTACACTACCATTTGATGAAATGCATTGCATGGTACTAAAAAGAAAATAACTTATTGATGAAAATGGTTAAGGTTGTGAATGCTTCACCATGTTCCGGACTTGTCGATATAAGAAACCCGAGCCTTCAACTTCTAGTTGTAAAAGAGCCCCCTAGACAAGGATTTGAATGAAGAATCAGTAATGAATCATACATTTCTCATAACAAAAACTTATAAACATGGATGCACTTCATGGAATGACTTATCAATCCATCAACAGCCAATGAAGAGCAACCTAAAATTCAACTGCTGTTGAAGAAATCTTGTTGTGGGGTTTGAAGTATTACCATTTCAATGACATCAAAACGGAATATATTCTTTACTGGATCTCGCACTCGTTCTTTCTGGGAGGCATTGGCAAAAGCAGAGAAATCATGCTTTCCAATAAAATACTTTGCAGCTTCTTTCATAGCAGCGGGGTTTAGCTTATGAGCACTATGGTAAGCATAGTGACGTTGAAAAGGGTCCATGAATGTGTCATTATATACTTTGTAATGATAAATTTTGCTTTTCGCTGAAAAACGAGCATGGAATTCGGGCACTGCAGGGCTGATCTCCCTCACTCGAATATCAGAAGGAAGAAGACCGTTGAGAGCTGCATGAATGCTATCTATGCTGTCATAGTTGAAAGGTGTGACAAAGTGTGCAACCTGAAAGCTGAACTGAAAGTAAGTCTTTGATATGTTGGTGGATTTGCATGTTGTGTTTAATCTTGATAAGAGTAAGAAAGAAAATCAGACCTGACCCCAAGCATGTACTCCCTTATCTGTTCTACTTGCACCAACCAAACTAAGATCCTTCCTTTCCAGCTTTGTTGCTTGCATTAGAACTTTCTCCACAAAGCACTGTATTGTAGGTGGTGAACTCTGGTATTGCCATCCTGCTAATTCATGGAAGTGTTGGAGATGATTGATGCAGAAAGTTGAAGCTTAATATCAAATTGGGATTTTTAAATGGGCATCTGAAATATCTCAAAATTGACAGAAAATAACCACCTTCAGGCCTATAAGAGACCCAAATTGGAAACTTGCCATATCAACTAGAAAAATTACACAGACAAAGTTGGAGAAGTTGAAGGAAATGTAATCATACATGGGGGCATTATGTCAAATATCATTGAAGCACATTCCATTTCCAAGCAGAGCTATTTTCATCAGAACTCAAAATAAAAAATAAAATAAAAGGTCATCACTTTCCTCTAAATTATCAAGTGGGCTGTCACTGGTGAATTAAGAATTGAATTCTAACTTCAAATCAAATATAATAATTAGCAACAAACCCATGACTGGAAAAAGCTTATAAAGCAAAGCACATCAAAATTCACATAATAGGAGGCAAAGCTCAATGCTTTAATGGAAGAAAGAAAGAGAACAATAACCTGCATAGCGGGTGCCGTCATAAGCAATAACCAAACGCCACTTATACCCACCAACGCCAGTGTGGTTCATTACCAAGTGGTCTCCATCCTTTGTGTTCTGCTATATTATTCATTTTTGTTATCGCCAGTTCACAATTATCATAATCAGAAACAGAGAGAGAGAGAGAGAGAGAGAGAGAGAGAGAGAGAGAGAGAGAGAGAGAGAGTGTGTGTGTATTAATCATTACCGAAGTGTTAGTGGGAGTCGGAGAAGAAAGAGTCCCGTTAAGATTTGGAGGGGAAGGAAGGCCTACAACTACATTGCTACACATCTTCTCAGCTCTCCATTCAAAACCCACAATGTCACAAACGCACGTTTTGCCGTATGACTCAAAGCAGATGCAAGTATAAGGGTTTAATGAAGACGAAAACAAATCTCCAGCCATCGAAAGAGTCAAAAGTAAAAAAGATGTAAGATGAACGGTTTAAAAAGGCGGACGCACCATAGTTATCGTACATTCGGAGGCAGTCAATCTCAAGGCTAAAGGTCGGTGGTGAAGGCATCCAACAGATTTACCAAAGGAATTCTTCTCAGTCCGGATAGGACCTGCACCTCGGGTAAATGAGTAACTACTTCTACGATAGCATCAAGTGCTCGTGTGCAATTAAACTTAACATGCTACTTGTACACACGAACACTTATATTCAAACCCCAAACCTTTTGTTTTGGATCAGTAAGACAACTTTAATTAACTAGCTAGTCATATCCTCATTATTAATTTTACACAAATGACAAACTTGATCAAAGTTTAGTCTAAATCATGCAATCAAGAGATAGAGATAGAGTTGTACATCTTCCAAGGTGGCAAATTACTAAAGTACCATTAGAGTAGGAAGTATGTACACTGTACATGACTAATTTTAACAGAAATATATGAAACACGTGTAATTGAAGGATTGGACGACCGGAACAGTATGCTGAAACACTGTGCTGATTAGAAAACAGTGAAACATCGTTTGTCCAATTAGGTGAGACCCACGTTGATTAATGCGGGCCCACGGAATCTGATTGGGAAAGGAGATCATCTAAAGTACCACATACCAATACAATCATACCTCATTGGTTCAATAATAACCGTCCAGTTCCAAGGATTTATTGAGACAAAAAACAAAAACTTGACTTCAGCCATTCCAAAAGTCCAAACCAAAGAAGCTGCAACATCAACGGTTCAAAATCTGTGGGCTCACCATAGCTAATCTAGACACGGATGCAGTGAAGTATGACTGGTAAAGTCATTACACGGTTCGCTCCATCTCTTTCTGTGTATGTACACGTTTCGGAGCGGGCAAGCACCTTCCGCTCTCTCTCTCTCTCTCTCTGTTTTGGGAAAAGTAAACGAACTGAAGGCGTCCTATAGGTTTACCAGAGGAATTCATCTCAGTCTGGCTTGAAGGTTCGATTTTTATTATCCATGCAATCTAGGGTTCCTATCTCTTTGAATTTTCTGGTAGGGTTTTTAATATTAGGGTTCTTGTTCCTCTGTCTCATTTATTTATTTATTCACAGTTCAAAATAGTTGTCTTTTTTCTTTTAAATTTGATTATAGGCTCTGTTTGTTGTACTTGTTTTGATTTGGGATTTAGGGTTATTATGGGTTCCGCACCTTTTCCTGTGGGATTTGTGACTCTAGTAACGTCTGCACATGGAAAATTTCATGTTGTTCTCCCAAATAAGACATTGGGTTTGTGTAATTTCAGCATTAGGGTATAGATATGGGCAAAGGTTTCAAACTTTAGGGTTATTATTGTGAATGTACTTCGAAGCGTAGTCTCATCAACTGTGAAATTCAACCTGTTTATGTGAACTTGGCTTCAAAAAATGGGATTATCAACTGTGAAATTCAACCTGCTTCTGTAAACTTGGCTTCGAACAAATTTGTTATTTCCATTATGACTTGTGTATAAACTTATAAAAAAATATCCTTTTTGGGTGGGTAGGCCATGGCTGCAAAGAAGGTTATAGCAATATGCCAATCAGGTGGAGAATTTGTGACGAATAAGGATGGAAGTTTATCGTACACTGGGGGTGAGGCCTATGCGATTGACATTGATCAACAAACACTGCTTGGTGATTTCAAGTCCAAAATAGCTGATATGTTTAATTGTAGTGCTGAAACAATGTCCATCAAGTATTTCCTTCCGGGCAATAAGAAGACTCTCATTACAATCTCTAAAGATAAGGACTTGCAACGCATGGTCAATTTCCTTGGGGATACAGCCACTGTCGATGTTTTTGTCATGTCAGAGGAAGCCGCTGCTCGAAATGTGTCGAACATGCCTGCTAGTAGGTACTTTTTATTTTGTTCATCTTATTTCTTGCTGTTTCGATACCCACTTGTGTGTTTGTTTCCCTGGATGCATAACCTTTTATGGTTCGGTTTGGGTCACAATTGCAGCAATCACAATGTGGAACAGAGGCCATGGAAATATGCTTATACCTCCATTGTTATCTTGCACAGAGTGTTACACATGCATGCCTCTTTTTATTCTGTTGTGTAATTATATAGTACTGTGCTTGTGTGCCAAAAATAAGCATTTAATAAAAGTCTTACCCTACATGTGTTTTGCATAAAAATCTCATCAGGAAATGTTACCCTACATGTGTTGGACATGCAGGTCGAGCAGGACAACTGTGTCAGAAGCAGTGGTTCCTATTGTTGAGCCTATTGATGTGCGAGTTGATACTTGCAATGCCATTGACCAAATTGATATGGAACTCCATGAAACCCCTTTGGTTTCTGTTCTTGGTTCTTCTAGTGATGATAAGCATCATAAAGCTGCACAACAGTGGGAAAATACCATCACTGGTGTGGACCAAAGGTTTAATAGTTTTAGTGAATTCCGAGAAGCATTGCATAAGTTTTCAATTGCACATGGCTTCGCGTATAGGTACAAGAAAAATGACAGTCATCGTGTTACTGTCAAATGCAAATCTCAAGGTTGCCCGTGGAGGATATATGCATCCAGGTTGTCTACTACCCAGTTGATTTGTATCAAAAAAATGAACACAGATCATACATGTGAAGGAGCTGCTGTGAAAGCTGGGTATCGGGCAACTAGAGGTTGGGTGGGAAGTATCATAAAGGAGAAGTTGAAAGTTTCCCCAAACTACAAGCCAAAGGATATAGCAGACGACATTAAGCGAGAATATGGGATTCAATTGAACTATTCTCAGGCATGGCGTGCCAAAGAGATTGCCAGGGAGCAGCTTCAAGGCTCCTATAAAGAGGCCTATAATCAGTTGCCGTATTTCTGCGAGAGGATAAAGGAAACTAATCCAGGGAGTGTTGCTGCATTTACCACGAAGGAGGACTCAAGCTTCCATCGCTTCTTTGTATCTTTCCATGCATCAATTGTGGGTTTCCGAGAAGGTTGCCGCCCTCTCATTTTTCTTGATAGCACTCCTCTCAACTCAAAATATCAAGGAGTTTTGTTGGCCGCAATAGCAGCAGATGGTGATGATGGTATCTTTCCAGTAGCATTTGCTGTTGTGGATGCTGAGACTGATGATAACTGGCATTGGTTCTTATTAGAACTGAAATCTGCAGTGTCAATATCTCAGCAGATTACATTTGTTGCAGATGTTCAGAATGGTTTGAAAAAGTCATTGACTGAGGTATTTGATAAATGCTACCACTGCTATTGTTTGAGGCATCTTGCTGAAAAACTCAACAAGGACTTGAAGGGGCAATTTTCTCATGAGGCAAGACGATTTATGATCAATGATTTTTATGCTGCTGCTTATGCACCCAAACTCAGGCTTTCCAGCGTAGTGCTGATAACATAAAAGGTATTTCACCTGAAGCTTACAATTGGGTCATACAAAGTGGGCCAGAGCACTGGGCTAATGCATTCTCTGGAGGAGCCAGGTACAACCACATGACATCAAACTTTGGACAGCAGTTCTACAGCTGGGTATCAGAGGCACATGAGTTGCCAATTACACAGATGATTGATGTATTGCGAGGTAAGACGATGGAAGCCTTCTATTCACGCAGGGTGGAGTCCAACCAGTGGGTAACAAGATTAACTCCATCTAAAGAGGAAAAGCTTCAAAAAGAAACGACAATTGCTCGATCACTTCAGGTGTTGCTCTCACAAGGTAGCACATTCGAGGTTCGTGGAGAATCTGTTGATATTGTTGATATCGACCATTGGGATTGTAGCTGTAAGGGATGGCAACTTACAGGTCTGCCTTGCTGCCATGCTATTGCTGTCTTTGAATGCATTGGAAGGAACCCATATGATTACTGCTCCAGATACTTCACAGTCCAGAGTTACCGTTCAACTTATGCAGAATCAATTCATCCTGTTCCTAATGTAGACAGGCCACTCCCGGGTGAATCTAGCCTGGCAGCAGTTACTGTTACCCCTCCACCAACCAGACGGCCGCCAGGCCGGCCAAAGATGAAGCAGGCTGAATCATTAGACATAATAAAACGTCAGCTCCAGTGTAGCAAGTGCAAGGGGCTTGGCCACAATAAGAAGACGTGTAAAGATTCCTAGCATTATTGTTTAAGGACCTCGTTAAGTAGGGTGATTCAGCTTTTAACCTGTGTATATTTTGATATTTTTTATTGGCAGTTTAGGCTTTTGCTCTTGGAGCTTAAGGTAGTTTAGGATCTTTGTTTTGTTTTGCCAAACAAGCTTATTGATTTTCCAGTCACGCCATCATTTTAATAAAGGCATTTATTCTAGCTCTATACCCTTTTAACTTGCATGAATTTTTGCGTATGAGAAAACTTGTGAGTGGAACTTTGCATGAAATTTTTGTGGAGTATGAGAAAAATGTGCATGAATATTTTTTCGGGTAAGCATGTTTCTCCTCGATGTGCAGAATGCTGATTGTACAATTATGCTTGTGGAGGGGTGTAGGTTTCAATATGACGTGTGTCTTACTGCGAACTTTCCCATTGCTCTCAACATTCCAATCTACTTGTGTATTGGCAGAACACTTATCATATTAGAATCTATCTCTTCAGACTGGTTTAGGCGTATCAGATTCTCATAGACTCATCATGGCCTCAAAGCAACCTTACAAAAAGTACTCAACATTATGCTTGACTCATGATGCTGCATTTAGGAAGATAAATATTAAATACAATTAAACTGAGATAGATAACGAGTCCTTTCGTTTTTGCAAGGAACAACTAAAAACTTGGACAAATTTTCCAAGCAATTATTTTTATTTTCTGATTCATCAACTGCCATGCATCACACCTGGGTATACATTGCAGGTTCTAAAACATTAGACCTCTGGACAATGATAACCTTGTTTTAGCATATACAATTATATAAAGCAAAAGGCAGAGAATTGTGAAACACTCAAAATACCAGAAAATGTCTTTGGTTAATGCAAATATTAAAAATTGAAAATATTAATTAAATATGGATAATATGATAAATTCACATTTTTTGTATATTAAAAAATAATTAAAATTAAAAACAAAATCATATAATGGGTAGTTATATGGGAGCTTTAGTTTTAAACCATAATATAGTTTACTAATTTAGTAGAAAGAAATACAATTTAGTCTAATTAGCAAAAAGCCAAACACAAAAATATAACAAAAATACCATTACAAATTATGAAAATTACAACATATGCCATTTTCAATATTTAATTTTAAACCAAACTGGACAAACGACATCAAACCCAAAACTGAAACAGAAACGACATAGAAACCGAAACCGAAATTGAATCAGCCATTCGCGCGACCTTTCAACTTCACCTCCAAAAAAACCTCTTCAACTGTTCCACAAATCCCCAAAATCTCAGCCAACGTCGACGACCATCTCAGATTCCTAGTCTTCACTCTCACTTTCGGCAAAAAAGTGTAAGGAATCAACTCTCTGATACCTAGTCGTAATTTTTTTTTCCTGCTATGTAGATTAGGTTTTCGTTTTCGTTTCGTTTCGTTTTGGTTTAGGTTTTCTGCATTTAGATTTCGGTTTGGGGTTTCTTTTTGGTTTTGGTTTTTCGCATCTTAAATTTCGGTTTGGGGTTTCGTTTTCGTTTTGGTTTGGTTTTGGTTTTGGTTTTGGTTTTCTGCATCTAGAATTCCGGTTTGGGGTTTGGTTTTGGTTTTGGTTTTCTGCATCTAGAATTCCGGTTTGGGGTTTCGTTTTCGTTTCCTTTTGGTTTTCTGCATTTAAATTCCAGTTTGGGGTTCCGTTTTGTTTTACTTTTGGTTTTCTGCATCGCAGAAACACAAACTGCATCGCAGAAACACAAACTGCATTGCAGAAACTCATATTATATGTCTATGATGTTTGATGTTTTCTTTTTCTGCTCAACCATTTATACTTCTTCCTTGTAGTTTATCTTTACTTGACCTAATAGTGTTCTCATCCCTTCTTGTTTCAGATCACAAATGGCGCAAGAGAATGAAGCTCAAAACCAACGAAAGCCAAGATTCAAAACAATGGCTCAAAAGATAAAAAAAAAAGTCATCCTATAATCAAAAATCAAAGCACCCGGAATATGTCCAGGTTTAGGTGCAGCCTTAATGCTTTCAGGCGTCATTGCAGATGTTAAACCAAAGCTCAATCAAAGGCAGAAGATGTTGCTCAAGAAAACCCCCTTCTGGAACTTCATTGAGCTGTTTTACCACAAGAAAGTTGATATGAGTAACTTGAATAAGTTGGACCTCGACTTAATACGGCTGAACCAGTTTGATCCAGATTCAAAGTCCTTCAAGTTCGGCACAAAATCATTCCACATCACAGGCAATGAAGTGACTGAGATCCTAGGACTGCCAAACAAAGGAGAATCTGTCACACTTGCCTATGATAGATACACTGCTGCCTTCAGACAAGGCACTTTGGACAAAAGGGAAAACCATCAAAAAGCCAGGTAGAAGCAGCATTACAAAAAACAATTGCCTTGGTAGAGCAAAATGAGCAAAAGAAGCAAAAGAAGAGAGGAAAAGCAAAAAAGGAAGCTGAAGAAGAAGAAGGGGAAGACAAAGAGGAAACAGAGGTTGTTGACTACGACAAGGAGGTGGTCAGCCTAATCTTGATCCTGCTCTCATGACATTCCTCTTTGCCAACTCTTCAACCTCTTTGCACTGGAAAATATTTGAGCATTGTGTGAATCTAGACACACTCTCAAGATATTCGTGGGCAAGAGCTGTTGCAGCCTACATGAATGAATCCTTGATTGCAAAAGCAAAAGAACAAGCGAAAAAGGGAGGAGAAGCATCTATAGGAGCTGTTTCGGGTTGCACTACCCTAATATTGGTAAGTAAAGAGTCGCTTATCAATGCATTTTGAGTTTTAGGCAATGCAGTATTCAACATAATTTCTGTACTGCAGCTTCTATTTTGTGAGAGAACAAACATCATACAGCCAATCCTTGGCAAGGAGGAAGAAAATCCTGCCATTCTTAAATGGAGTCTTATGGAACTCCACACAAGATTCAACCAAATAAAAGACTTAAATGACATCGAGGTATGCAATTTATCGCATGTTCTACTTTAATGTATGTTGAATGTGAATCCATGCTAAATCATTCTCATTGTACAGGATATTTTCAAAGCCCTAAAAAAGCGAAAAACTACAGGGGAAGAGGGAGACCCTGAAGAAGGTAATTAAAATCTGTACATAGTGCATTTCAGTTTCTCTTTTCCATTGCAATTTCTAAACCATTCTCATTGTACAGGGTGATTTGAAAACATATAAAAAGAGAAAAACCACCAGAGACCCTCTTGACAAGGTAATTAGAATCTCTAAACAGTTTCTGTTTTCTGCATTGCAGTTTGTGTTTCTGCAATGCAGTTTGTGTTTCTGCGATGCAGTTTGTATTTCTGCAATGCAGTTTGTGTTGTTTCCTGCAATGCAGTTTGTGTTTCCTGCAATGCAGTTTCTGTTTTTTCTTCAATGCAGTTTCTGTTTCTTTTCCATTTGCAGAATTGCCAAATTGAAGATGATGAAGGAAAACAAGGAGAAGCAGAGCCCCCTACACCTCTTGCAATTCAAGACATCTTGGTAAAATCCATGACAGACCAAATCAACTACCGCCAACGCCAAGATCCTAGCTTCGTTTTCCCAAAAAGATTACAATTGTGGAAGGACAGTGAGAAGAAGATGACAGAGTTGTGGGATATATTTATCCAAGCAGAACAAAGATCAATGGAGCTGCAAGAGGAGCTGGAGAAACAAAAAGACAAATTAGATAATGAAGAATGTATAAGTGCTGCCTTGACAGTTGAAACTACATATCAGCGTCAAAAAATACTAAATCTGAAAAGGAGAATTGCAGAATTAGAAGGCCAGAAACCTCACATTGACCACGAGACAAGTGCAAAGGAAATAAAGATTCAAGAAAAATACAAGGACAAACTTGAAAGAATGTTCTCGGACAAAGAAGAAGAGAAAGAAGAAGAGAAAGAAGAAGAAGAGAAAGAAGAAGAAAAGGAAGAAGAAGACAAAGAAGAAGAGAAGAAACAAGAAGAAAAGACGGAAAATGCTCCAACACCTGATGTTCCTTCAAGAATACAAAGGCTGAAGAACAGAGAAAGAAAGAGGCTTCAAGCATCTTGCTATGAGTACGAAAAAGATAAGCAACCAGAAAAGAAGGACGCAAAAAAGGGTAATGAAGAAATACCACAATTCCAGCTTATCTCTTCTGAGGAGCCATCAACACAAGAGGATCCTCTAAATCAAATGGAGGTATGCAATTACTGCAGTTCAAGCTTCCTTTTGTTCATGTTTTCTGCGTTGCAGTTTCTAATTAGTTTCCTTTCAATCTCCAGTCAACACAAGAGGCATCTCAGCCTGATGCCACAAAGCCACTTCTTGATATCCCAAAAGGAACAAACCCTCATGATTCGATACCTGTAGGTCTGGAAAACTCAGATGATGAGGCTTTGGCAAAAAAGACACGAAAAAAGCCTGCAAAGAAAAAACTAGGATGGGGTCAAAAGAAGGTTTGGCAGAAAATCCCAAAAGAGGACAGGGACAAAATTGAAGAATACTACTTAAGTACTCAACCTGGGTAATATCCCTATCCCAAAAGAAAAATTCTTTCATCTTTTATTTTCAATTAAACTGAAACTCATCTTGTGAATTTCATGTATTCAAATCCGCAGTGATAACTTTTGGGCAGGACTCCGTTCTGAGAAAGTGACAAACGGCGATATCAAAGATATTGTATGGGACCTGGAACTGTCACAAAATGTAAGTCTAAACTACTAATTCTATAACACTCTGCACTGCAGTATATTACCCATTAACAAGTCCATTTTTCTCCAATCAATGTGAAACAGGTTATTGAGGCATATATACAAATTGAGGACGAGAAAAGAGGGCCCATGCAGGGATACAGTCCACAGGACATGTCCACATGGACTTGGGTAAGAATTATTTTCAAAATTCAAAATTCTTGGGCTCCTCATTATTTTCAAAATTGTTTATACTAACAAATTGCCATTCAATGCTTGCAGTCTTACATGCAAACCTTTCAAGAGCCAGGTTGGCACAGGGCCCTGTTTGAACCGTTGCTTGAAAAACTCGGGAAATGCAATGTGCTTTTCTTCCCAATCATTTCAAGCACCGAGTTCCATTTTACACTCCTTGCATTTCACAAACATGAACGAAAGTGGAGACACTACAATCCACTGAGGTCGTTGGGAGCAAGAAAAGAAGAAAGATGCGTTGACATTGCTCACAATATGGTAAGTGGAATGAAGCTGTCTTAATTTCTCAGCACAAACAAAAACACTTTCTGCAATGCAGTTTCTGTATTATTCCTACTGTCTTTTGATGTTTTTTTTCCTTCTTTAAACAGGTTAATATTGTTGAAGGGTGGCTGGAATATATAAGACCTCAAGCACAAGTCTTCTTAGAAAGTAGAAAAATACCAAAACTTGTGAAGCAAAGGGAAGCGCCCCTACACCTGGACTCGAGGACATGTCCCCGAATGAAGAACTCACTCTCTATTGGATTCGGCAGAATCCATATCAGTTCCATTTGAGGAGGACATAGAGTGTGCTCAACAAAGTTCATCTTCGTAAGAATTGTTTCTACTCAACTTTTCATTACATTTTGAAATCCTTCAAAACCAAAAACTAATCTCCTATTCATTTGCAGGTTGGATTGTGGCATGTTCGTCATGTTGTACATGGATAAAATTGCACAAGGACAGCCCATTCCACGAAGCGTAGACAAGAATTTCATGAACGAATATCGAGCACAATATGTGCTAAAACTCCTACACCACAGACATTGTGTCATTAATCGTCTCTAGTGATTTACTAAAACTCCTACACTACAGACATTGTGTAAATATTTCTAGTTGTGGATGTTTGTAAAACACAAACTGCATTGCAGAAAAACAACTGCATTGCAGAAACACAAACTGCATTGTCCCAGGGTTTTCTGCATAGATCATTGCATTGCCTTTTGGATTGCTCCTTTTAAAAGAGTGTTTTCATCCCTTCTTGTTTCAGATCACAAATGGCGCAACAAATGACACCACAAAAGAATGAAGCTCAAAACCAACGAAAGCCAAGAATCAAAACGATGGCTCAAAATCTAAAAACAAGAATTGAATGGCAGTTAAAAATGAATATCCATTGATGAAAAAATTGTATAATTTTCATTAACTTCAAAAAAGAATCATAATATCCAATTACAAATCGTGTAGCCAATTACAAGCAAATAAAAACTGCAATGCAGAAACTAACTATACATTCACTAAATCATATCTAACATAAGCAATTGTCAACTGAGAAGGAATGTTCATATCACTGCCTTGCAAGTCTTCCTGTTGTGCCCAGCAACACTGCACCGACTGCATTTCAATGGCCTTGTACCTTCACTAAAAGCTTTGATCCTCTTTGTTGGTGGTCTTCCGGCTGGCCTCTTTGTAATTGGCGGAAGGATAACTCCAGGCGCTAACCGTTGCTGCCCCAAGCCTTTCCCAATATCTGGAATAGGAAAAATAGGACTCTCATAGGCTTTTCGAAAAAAAATCAGAACTGTAGTAACACTCAACATAATTGTAAACCGAATCTTTCTTTGCTAGAATTGCAGCCACAGCATGCGTACAAGGAAAACCATCAATTTGCCAAAGACGGCAAGAACATTTCCTTTGCCCAAGATCAACCGTCACAGAATCAGTCAGCAAATACTTCAAAAACAGTGCAACTAGAACGACGAACTGCCCAAGTCCTACCTGCCTCCGCATTTTCCCACAGTCTTGTTTCCATCTCCGGACACAAAATTGTTGTCCACTTATCCGCTTCAATTCGTCGTTGAGAATTCAATACCATTAATTTCTGTCGAATCCCCTCTATCATAGGTAGCACCGGCAAATCACGAAATACGCCAACCCAATTATTAAATGACTCGGCTAAACTATTTGCCATCTCTCCATAACGCATTCCTTGGAAAAAAGCGTTGGCGTAGTGATCTCTAGACAATTCAGATATAAATGTCTTCACTTTCGAACTCCCAACAACCACCAACTCGTCCATTGCTACTTTAAACTCTTCCTCCGTAACAGCATATGCGCATTTACTAAAGAGATTGACAACACGGTCTTGGAGTAGTTTCCCATAACCTGACTTCGGGTACTTCGATATCAAATTCTGTTTGAGGTGATAGTAGCAGTAAGAATGAGGCCATCCAGGAAACACAGCCCCCATAGCATTTAACAAACCATGATTGCGGTCCGAGAAAAAGGTCACCATTCTCCCCATCGGAAGCAAAATAGCAGCCAAATGTTGAAAAAACCAAGTCCAATTCTCCTCTGTCTCAGAATCAACAACTCCAAAAGCTAGAGGATAAAACCCTGCAAAACAAAAGCAAAAGCACAAGTATAAGCAACAACAAATTACACAAAACAGTAAACATAAACTGCAATGCAGAGTACACAAAAATCCAATAAGTACAGTAACCATACCTTGATTCCCATTCTTTCCGAAGCACAAAGAAGCTGCCCCTTGTACTTGCTCTTCAAAAACGTAGCATCAATGAACAACAAGGGTATGCAATATTGAAATCCAGCAATGCAACCGCCAAAGGACACAAAAAACCGTCTAAAGCGATTAATTCCAGCTTCACATTCAAGCTCGCATAGAGAACCAATGTTAGTTTCTTTTACCGCATCCACATACCACACTAACTCGTTGAAGGACTTCGACTCATCCCCATGAACGTCCAGTTTAGCTAACTCTTTGCCAAACCATGCTTGGTAGTATGAAATGTCAATACCATAATAATCTTTCAACTCGTGTATAATCTCAATTGGCTTCAGCTTTGGTTTTGCACGAATTCTGTCCACAAAGAGAGAGGACACCACACGAGACCTCATCATCTTACTCTTTGATTCCCGTATCCGACCCACACATGTATGCACATTATTTAACGTCCGAATTACAAAACAGCAGGTAGATTCACAACGAGAAGCATAAACACGCCAACTACAACCCTCCAATTTCTTATTCGAACAAACAGCAATCACTCGCTTCTTGTCATTGCCGGCATATACAAAATTAAATCCTACTTCAAGAGCATACTTGCACAATTTCAACCGAAACTCCTCTGCACCACCGTCAAACTTCTGCCCTACATGATGTATGTACATCTCCCACCCATTTGACAACAAATGCTTAGCACTTGCTCTCTTCGACCTACCCAAAAATTCATTTCTATCTTCGACAATACTAGAACATGAAGACTCTCCCTTTTCACATGATATCAACTCCTTATTTGCACAAACATCACCACTATACTCACCGCTCCCCAATAAATCCTTAACTAAAATATCCACAGTCTTCGAATTTGATATCAACAAATATCCCATCATCATATCTAAATCACTATCCGTTTCTAATAAACAACTAGAATAACCGGGAGCGAAAATCGTAACATGAAACTACCCAACTCAAACCCCTAAACCTTAGACACAAAGTCTTCGAAACATCAACCATGGATGTTTTTTCTGAAACTGAAAACATGATGGTTTCGGACTTATATGTGCACTTGGCAATGACGCAAACCTCCATTAGCCTTGAAATTGCAAACAAAACAACAAACAGAATACAATTCAAATCAGGAAATAATGTAGATGAGCAGTTGTAATATTCCCATATACTTGCAAATATTAGTCTGAAATCGAATTATAAAAGAAAAAAAGCACAAACAGATGTAGTTCATGACAGAAAATAAAAATATTCAAATAGAAACCCAAACTGCATTGCAGAAACACAAACTGCATTGCAGAAACACAAACTGCATCGCAGAAACACAAACTGCATTGCAGAAACACAAACTGCAATGCAGAAAACTGCAACAAACAGATGCAGTTCATGACAGAAAATAAAAAATTTCAAATAGAAACCAAAAGGAAACCAAGATCAAAGTACTAAAACTGAAGTCCTAAAACATATAAGCCGATATAAATGAAAAAAGGTTCAAAAGTACTTATACCTCAACACCCACGCCACAAAACTGAGCTTTAAAATACCGGAATTAAGGAGAACATATATCGCCCAAAACTGAACTTTATTCCGCATGCAAATCGAAAGAAAACCAGGAAAAACACAGAAAAACGTAGAAAATCGAAGGAAACAAACCAGAAAATAGAAGCTCCCTTCGGAGAACCAGAACCAGAGCTCCAAAACCTCAAAGCCGAACGAAAACGAAAGAGAAGGTATCGCGCGTAGTTTAAACTTTGAAGGGTAAACGCGCCATTTGATTTGTAGGTTGAAAGATGGGCCAGGCTTTTTAAGAAGAAGGGTACAATTGTATTTTCAGGTTTTAGTTTTAAGCTGGCCCAACAAATCTGGGCCTACTTTTGGCCTAATCCAAAATACCAATTCTTTTATGGGTATTAAAACCCAAACCAAAATACCTAATGTCTCAAATCCAAATTACTAAAGTTAATTGTGTCTGATTCCTAATTTTCCTTAGTTATATTCCATAAAAATAGGACTCATTATTTTTTAAAATTCTAAAATTAAATTAAATAAATAAAAACCAACTTGCACCAAGGGGCTAGTTTAAAAGAAGGGGGGAAACTCTCTCATAATCCGAACAACAATCATTTTTAAAATTCATGCAACTATCTACTAAAATTTTCCCAAAATATAAAATGAATTTTGAACTATTTCAATTCTTGTATATAAAATTATGGATCTTGTTCATATCTTTTTTTTCTTTTTTGAGGATAATATATTCTTATTTACTTTCAATGGATGCAAAAGTGTGCAGAGACTAAAACAACATTGGTCGTATGGATAAGTTCAGAAAAAGTGATAAAATTATGTCTATATATATTATCTCCAAGATCCTAAAACAAAAGCAAAGCAGGCCACGGACATTGAGAGATGCAGAAGAAGCTATTTCACAGGTTCATGCTGTTCCATTCAGGAGGAGACACGCAAATTGCAACCCCAACATGTCGACACCTTCGATCAAAGAAAAAAAAAGCCAAAACAAAAAACCCTGTCGACACCTGGGAGGCATCAGCATGACACGTGTCCAACTCTCTAGTCTGAACACGTTCTGAACTTGCCACCTTGTGTTACACCTGTCCTCTTACTCATGCACACCCTCCTCTGCTCTATCTTTCTTCTTCTTAAAACCGCAACTCCCCAACCCTAACCTCTCTCACATTCCAATACACTTCTTGTATAAATCACAAACTTCAGATTTCGAGAAACACTTGGCATATTTGAATATCTTCAGACTTCGTTCATCATGGCTTCAAAGCAACCTTTCAAAGTGCTATTTGTTCTTGGGGTGGTGGCGGTGATGCTTGCCACCATTTGCAGAGGCTCTGGTGTGGGCCATACTTCTTCCAGTGATGAGGGGTTTAAGGTGGAAACAGGGCAACCGCAGGACGAGGCACCAGAGATGGAAAGAGAGGGCAGAGAAAGCTCAGACTCAGAGTCATGGGCAGAGTGGGCCAAGGAGAAAATCTCTGGAGGACTTGGATTGAAGCAGGATGATGATGATGAAAATAATAAGAAAGCTTCTGATGCTGCTTATAACACCGCTTCTGGTTAGTAACCTCAACATTATAGTACCTTTAAAAAAATAATAATAATAATTTGCTTACATAGTGATGATTTATGAGATATGGCATTTTGTATATATGGATGTTATTGATTTGAATCAACTTAGGGCTCGTTTGGAGTGATTCTGGAGAGTCAAATAACCATTTTTATGTAGAAGCACATGAGCTGCTTCTCTCCCGAATCACTTGTGCTTCTTCCCAGAAGTGATTGTGGCCTATCCAAAATTACTCCCAAATGAGCCCTTATAAAATCTTGGACTTGCTTTGCAATTGGGTTTGTTAGGTCATTTGAATATTTTACAGTAGTTGTTTTTGTGATAAATGTTCTGATTTTAGTGCCCATGATAATTGTTATAGTTGTGTGTGAATTCAAACTTTAACCTAGTGTTACTCAGAGAGACCATGTGTTTTTTTAAAAAATAAAAAATATTAAAAAAATCAAAATGCAGACAAAATGAAGTGCTGAAATGTGGGTTCTGCAGGAAATTGGGGTTGGTTATGTTTGTGTTAGGGTTCATTTTCCTAAATGAACAACTGATAAATGGGGGATTTAATTAATGGTCAGGAACTGGTCAATACACCAAAGAGAAGGCCAAATACATTAGAGATACAGCAGCTGAGAAGGCTAGAGAAATGAAAGAAGCAGCAGCAGAGAAGGCTTTTGAGGCTGAGAAAGCAGCGAAGAAGAAGGCGTATGAAGCCACAAAAGCAGTAAAGGACAAGGCCTCTGAAGCCACAAATGCAGCAAAGGAGAAGGCTTATGAGGCTACAAAAGCAGCGAAAGACGAGACATATGAGACCAAGAATGCGGCTGAGGAAACCGCCAGCAAGGCTGCAGAGAAGGCCAATGAGGCAAAGCAAAAGGGCGGGCAAACAGCAGAGGAGATTAAGAACAAGGCTTATGAGAAGGCAGAGGAGACCAAGGAGGCAAAAGAAAAGGCAAAGCAAAAAGCAGAGGAAGTGAACAAGGAGGCCTATGAGGAGGCAGAGGAGACCAAAGAAGCATCTAATTTGGAAGCTGCCAAGCAGAAGTCACAGAAGATTAAAGAGAGTGTGGCTGGTCATGGCCGTGATGGGGAGCTCTGAGCTGCTCTGCCTGTAGTTTTCTATCCACACTTAGTGATCATTTCTTCTTATGTAGTTTTGTTGTGAACAAGTCTCTGATCTTACAGGTTGGGTTTTGTCGTGTACAGATGTAGTTTTGTGTTTTATATATGTTTGATTTTGTTATAATGTACTTCTTTCGATCTCTGCTTGAAATATAATTTGGAGCCAGCTTTGTATTTCGAACTTGAGCAATAATATGAAAATTTTCATCTCCACAGTTGTTTTGGGCCAAAACCCTATTGGAATTTGGCAACGCTGCCCGTTTAGTCGCTTGGAATATGATCCATGAACTAAGAAAGTATATGGCATTTTCTTGGACAGAGATGGCTTGACTAAATGGGTGAAAAGGACATTAGTGGCCCAATCCAGGCCCAATTTTATACACCATGATTCGATTGTTACGTAAGAATGACTAAATGGGCATTTTTACAGCCTTTTTTATTTGTTACAGTTTCATATTTGATAATCTATATATATAAAGCGTATAAAGCAAAAGGTAGAGAATCGTGAAATATTCAAAATACCATAAAATGCCCTTAGTTAATTCAAGTATTAAGAATTGAAATTATTAATTAAATGAGAATAATATGGTAAATTCACATTTTTTTTCATATTAAAAAAAATTAAAAATAAAAATAAAATCAGATAATGAAATCCTACTTTTATGGAAAATAACTACCCATTTTTTCTTTTCTTAATTCTAAAAACTAAAAAAGAAAACCAATTGGCACACGTGTGAGCGTGTGACAAGGGGCTAGTATTTTGAGTCCTTTTTCTTACAAATAATTACAAACAAATCACAGTTTCATGTGTAACATAATTGGTCCGTATTTTAATGCATATTTGAGATTAAAGAAATTTAAAATGACTTTATTGCTAGGTTATCGTCACGGAAAAACCTTCTTCTCATAACATCCATTCGTTCTAACTTCCAAAATGACTTTATTCCAAAGGACATATGGCTCGTATCCATTGCCTTGATTTCCCAATCCTTTTTGTCAGTGGCGGATTTGTGTAAAGGGCAGGGTGGGTGCCCGCCCATCCAAAGTTTTTTTTATTATTTAAAAATCCATATATGTTATAAGGGAAGCCCAAGTTTAAAAACTTAAAAGCTAACCCAATATATCCACGTTGCCCATCCAACTTCAAAGTGGTCCCAGCTTTTGTCTTTTATCTTTTGGCACACCAGCATTTCTCTCTTCTATTCTACAGACCCGATGACAACAGCATCCCTTTTCCCTCTTTATTTTATGCATCTTCCTATTATATTGGCTAGGCAGTGGGCAATTTGGCAAAATCTTGTCCTCTCCTTTCTACAACAACAAGTAATTTCTAATTCTCTAATTTTCTATATATCTTTAATTATAGTTTTAATTTAAAATTCAATATTCTAAGGTTTACTTAGATATTGAATTATAATTTTGTGATTTTGTTGAAATTAATTAGGGCTTTGATTTTAGGGATTTTGTTGAGATGTTTCAATGTTTGATTTGTTCTTTGTTGATATTGTTGAGATGCTATTATTATTAGAATTTGTTTGATTTTTTGTTGGTATGTTTGATTTAAATTATTTATTTTACATGTTATTCATAGGTTATCTTTGATTATGTCGGATCACAATCCGAATCCCCCATGACTATGTGTATCTTTTTCTATTATTAATGAAATTCACTCGTACCATCGAGTTTAGTATGTAAGTTCCACCCATCGGCTTTCCAATCCTAGATCCGCCACCGCTTCTTGTCCATGTCTTGTTTGTGTGCATAGTCTCTTTTCTCTTGCAAATGCTTCATCTCTTGCTTTGTCAACTGCATCTCTTTTCATGTATCTCTCAATTCTCATTGTGCCGTTGATAGCAATTTGCTCCAAAAATTTTGCAAAATCATTGGTCGAATTGCTCCCTCTCTTGGCCTTTGCAGTCTTTCTCCCAATACGCCTCGGCTCCCTTTGGATTAGTGAGTCTTGATTCATCAGGGACTCCAACAACGAATCCGATGCTTGGTGAATCGTGGAGCGACGTCTCATTCAGGACAACGGTCGAACTCGTGGGAATAATTTTAAATCTCAAATAATTTTTCACAACTTCCCAATATTGGTGATTGTTGAAAGATTTTTTGCCTTGGTGAATGGGACAGAACCACATTTGTGCCTCCATAATCTATAATAATAAAAAAATTGAAAATATAAGAAAATATTTATATATAAAAAAATATGACATTAAATTTAATAAAACAACAATTACAAATAATTTACCTCATTGCCAAGATTTTCGCTGTTTCGAACATTGTCCCTTGTTTTTGTCACGCATCTCTCCATTTTTCTAATTCTTTATTCAAAAATTTCCACCTACTAACCAAGGTTATTTCCGTAAGAGCCGAACCCAATCTTTCATAAAATTCGGCATGAATTTTTCTCCACATATGAGAGAACTTCATTTCATTGCTCGTGATCGGGTTGTCCACGGTTGGATCCAACACTCACACAACAAAACATCTTCCATGGTTGTCCACGACCCTCCGGTTTCGATGGAAGATGCCATTTGTATTTTTACACAAATAAATTAGTAGTAGAAATTTTGGTGTGGAAAGTGGATAGTATTAGAAGAAGAAGAATTTGTATGAAGATTTGGTGTGGAAAGTGAAGAATATTGGTAGGTATTTATAAATAATAATAATAAAACAATTCAGAATTTGTTGTTATTTTTTAAAAATATTTTCAATTTATTTTCAATTTTTTTAACACAAAAATTGGCAATCATTGGATTGGAGGAGAAATATTCGATCGAACACCCAGGAAGCGCCACGTAGCTTCTATCCGTTATGGGAAGGCAGGGCTGACGCCAAGATGGCGTCAGTGCACGAAAGTTTGAATTTTTTTTGCCGTTGGCACGCGACGTGAACGGTGACGTCATCAGCCTTCGGGCAATAACACGGGCTTGATTTGCCTTTGGACTTGCCCGAGTTGGTGGCCCCCATCTGTTGCCGAAGCTGCAATTGCACGCTAGAAGCGCTTCGCAGGCCTAAGGCCCCCTCCTGCCCGGGTTGACCTGTAGCGTTGGAAGTGTTCTAAGTCGCTTGGAATATGATCCATGAACTAAGAAAGTATAAGGCATTTTCTTGGACAAAGATGGCTTGACTAAATGGGTGAAAGGTCATTAGTGGCCCAATCCATGCCTAATTCTATACACCATGATTAGATTTTTATGTAAGAATGACTAAATGGGCATTTTAACGGTCTTTATGTGTATCAGTTTCATATTTGATAATACTTTGAGTCATTCTTTTTCACAAACAAATCAGAGAGTCTTTATTCGTAACAGTTTCATATTTGATAATACTTTGAGTTAACAGTTTCATATTTGATAATACTTTGAGTCCTTTTTTTTCACAAACAAATCAGAATCTTTATTCGTAACAGTTTCATATTTGATAATACTTTGAGTCATTCTTTCTTACAAATAAATCACAGTTTCATGTGTAACATATTTGGTCCGTCAAAGAGTATTTTAATGCATATTTGAGATTAAATAAATGTAAAAGGTTATTATTTGGTACAGTAAAACACAACTTTTTACAGTGAATATTTTGTCTAATATAGAATAAATTATGAAATTCCTGAAAAGTCCTTCAATAATGCAATGAAAGAGATGCCCGATCATAAATAAACATCAATGGTTTTGTTGGGATCCCATTTATTGGTGAGAGTTGTGAGGATTTAGTCATGAAGAAAATGATGTGCACGCGAAATTGCCATAGAAAACATGCATAAACTATTCTTCAAACGTTTTCCTCTGGACTTTATTTAATCCAAGTCATACATGACACGCCGCACGCAACCGAAAATTCTTCATTCAACTGAGAGATAGCTTTGAATATTATTTATAAATTTCTTGTCTCATAGCTTGAACATCACAACGATTCTTGTGGACTGAAAAGCTTATGCTAATCTCTTTTGAGGCTAACAAACAAAATGAAAACTTACCCATAGTTCCCTCTACGTTACTTTAGAAACCCTTAGATTTTCTTTTACATTCTTACACATATATTTAAATTATATAAACCACTACAACAGGGGGACTCGAACTTAAGAGCGCTTCCACTTCATTGTGCCATGACAAAGTATAAGGGCGAGTAAGGGAAAACACTATTTATGTGAATAGTGAATGTCCTAGCATTTTTTGATGCATTCCCATCCATTGGCAACCTAAGGGCAACGATTATTTACATGAAATATAAGAAGAGGAATTTATATGGATTTTGGTGTGGGAAGTGAAGAACATGGCTACGTACTTATAGAAAAAAAAAATCTGAACTTTTTGATCTTTTTTAATTAATTTTTTTGGTATTTAAATTGATCACTAACGTCACGCGGACGTCGGCATGACGTCAATTTGCTCGTGCAAATCTTGCTTTCGGGCTTGCTCAGTTTCATGGACCACTTCTCGCCATGACAACCTGACCTTTATAGGGTTTGTTTTTGGAGCCTAAAAACAAATCGACCCACTCACTGTCCTAGTAAACAAGCATAACTTAACGTCTACGACAAAGAAAATTATATATGCTTATTTTGGTATGTAATGTTCTTGCTTTCAATAAAAACCAAACCACAATGAGAAACGCCAGTGGGTCGGCACAGACCAAACATGGTGGTGCAATGTAACTTGTCCGGCGGAGAAAAGAACAGAAAAAATAAATTGTTGTTTGACGTGCGTAGGACCAGAAGTACCGTCACTTGTCACGTTCCTCATGTTTAGGGAATAAATAAAATAAGAAACCGCCAAGAAAATTTCTAATAGTTATTAATCTTTTAGATATCATGTTAATTAACATGGTATTCTGACTTTTTCAAAAAACTACAACAAAAACCTGGTACTATATTAGATAATTTCTGATTGGAATAAATAATTTAGAAAAAAGATTTAATACAATTTATTTTAAGTGATTGAATACGATGCCTAACATTATAAATTTTTTCTATTGAGATGGGCAATATAATATACTAAATTCACACACACAATAATGATATTAGGGCTAAAGGGGTCTTGTCTGGAAAAGCACCTACTAGTAATTGAATACAATGCCTACATTCTTTTTTTTCTTTATTTTTTGAAAAATGAGAGATTAATCTTAAACACACAAAAATTAAATGACAGAGACAATATGAGTTCTAGAAACTCTTAACAAATCATCATCAAAAGTAGCTTCAACACGGCTAGGAATCTCATCAAGCAAAACAAACCCCTATGCCTACATTCATTTTAAATGATGCATACAAATACGATTAAATTCTATATATATATATATATATAAAGCAATTAAATCATTTGAAAATGAGTGCATTTTTTTCTTTCCACTTCTAAAACAAAATTTAAAAGTTTATGTTTTTTTTTTCTCCCAATGGCTTCATAGTATGACTTGTTTTTGGACGGTACCAATAATTTAGGGTATTATATATATATATATATATATATATATATGCCAATCCAATCATACAAAGGTGTGAGCCCCATGACTTCCATTTCCAGCTACCATTTGCAACATCTTTCCAAGCAACTGGCATATGATCTCATGATTTTGATCAAATTTCATATTATTATGTCAATTGGGCAGGTGGCTTGGTGAGTACACGCAAAAGACATGTTCTTTTCTTTCTAGGTTTTGATTATTCTTCGGATCCTTCTTCTACATCTTAAACACACACAACAATTTTCTCATTATTTTTTTCCCTCTTTCTCAATATACTAACATTTTGGGGAGGAAAACGATCATGTCATGGATATGTTTATTACAAGTGCTTCCATCACAACTGTTCATCTTGTTTATGATCAAGATCTGATCATGTCAATAATTGTTGCTTAAGGTGTTAAGTTGTGTCAGCATTGAAAAATTATTTTATTCGACTGCAAAATTATCACGTGGTGTTAATGATTCACGTATTATAATATCAACATATTTATTTTCATCTATCCTCATTATAATATAAATTGATTAATAATAACACTAAAAATTTCCCCTCCAAATCATAGCTAACCGCGTGAGAGCACGAAATCCTTGGTCTCTTCAGGAAAAGAGTTCAGATGCTTTTCATTGAGCCATATGACCCAGCGTTTACCATTATTGATACTATAAATAGGAAGTCAATTCGTAATTTAAAGTAGGCAGGTAACCCGTCAATTATATACTAAAAAGCAGCCATACATAAAACACAAGTGTCATATTTTTAAGCAGTGACAAAAATCATAGCCACGTAAGGGCAGTCAAAAAATACAGACCACCTTTTATAAATATATTAAATTATCAGTAATTCACAAGAAACACTTTTATAAAACGGAAATAACATATTTTTGCTATTTTTAACTATTTATAAAATATCACGTGAAAAAAATATCATACGTAAAATACTGTGATTGACCGAAAATAGCAAAATAATGCTATCCCTGTTTCATGTAAGTGTTTCTCATAATTTACCCAATGTAAAGCTTTGGTATTGGATCAACATCCATTTCTCTAGTACTTTCTCTTTTCTTTTTTAAGTTCATATATTCATAAATAAATAATGGATTAACTAGATTTTAGTCCCTGAAGATTTAGGGTCAGTATCGAAATGGATCCCAAGATTTTAATTTCATCAATTTCATACCTGACATTTCAAAGTATGATCAATTTACACCGGCCGTTACATTGACCATCAAAGTCATATATTAAATGTTGACGTGATAGTTATGGGACCCACCTCATAACCTAATGGTTAATGTAACGGGCGATGTAAATTGGTCAGATTTTGAAATATCAGGTATGAAATTGATAAGATTGAAACATTAGGACCCATTTCGATACTGACTTTAAACCTCTAGGGACTAAGATATAGTTAATCCATAAAAAATAAAAACATCACAAATAACGTGTTAGATAAAAACAAAAAAACAAAAAAGTAGAGGGTCCATGCTCACATGATAGTCGTGACGCAACTGCACACCTAACACATATTTGCTTTAATAAAAATGCTTAGTTGTAATACTTTTTCTTGTAATATATAGTCGAAATTGTGGTATAAAATTAAAGCCTAGAGGCCCGTGGTAGCTTCAGAATGCATGGGAGGCTTTTGTGGGTGAGACAGATGACATGTGAAAATGGACCCCGGTGGTCATTGAGAAGCCAAAAAAATGTGGCTAATAGCAAAGGAGGCTGAAAAGGTAATAGAATTATTGCCGTCATGTCGCCGTTATCCATACACGCATACATCCGTGGTAATCCAGACACTTAGGATGTTTTTATTTTATTCAAATATTATAACCTAAAGATTTGAGTAATATATACTATGATTAATGGTTTGACTATGATGTATTATGTATATATATACTAGGATTAATTCGATCTTAATTAAATAATAACAACATAACAAAATCTGAGTCACGAGATAACTTTAGATTCGAACCGAAACATAACATGTGTTACGAAATCTAAATAGTGGATAAGAAGGAGGTCTTCTTACTTTCTTAAAAGATAAAAGCCGATTATTAAAAACTGCGAAATCGCCATGTCACAGTCAAGCCTTTTTTTAGGGGGATGTAAACTACCTGTTTTAACCCACCCCAACCCCTTCTGTCTTCTCCTGCACATGTATGCACATGTGTTATTAGTAAATGCATTAGTGGAGTTGAATGGATTGATTCAATAATTAGATACATAAGGTGGGTTTTTAACTCATTATCTTTGTGTATATATATATATATACATACATATAGAGAGAGAGAGGCTTCCAAGAGAGAGAGAGAGAGAGAGAGAGAGAAGGCGTGGCCTAGAAATAAAAGGGAGCTCATTTATTTGATTCCAAATTCCCAAGTACGTCTCTGTTTCACTCAGTTGGACTTGGACTTTTTGTTTTTGTTATAGTTTTTATAGAATTTGCGTTACGTTTCGAATTGTTGATAATTTCTCAATTCAAACGTTTCAATCCAAGAACCCATCATTTATATATATATATAAAAAGACAGAAAATTAAGAAGCTGCAGCAAGTGGTCTTCTTCTTCCTTCACGGAAACCAGAGCAAACGTGTCATTACATGGTGATCGTAAGAAAAGGTGCAGAGGAGGAGGCGGACAAGAAGAAGAACGCGAGTAATTGCAGTAACAAGGGAATGCGACTGGGAAAATACGAGCTTGGAAGGACTCTTGGTGAGGGCAATTTCGGCAAAGTCAAATTTGCTAAGAACGTCGACTCTGGACAACCCTTTGCTGTTAAGATCCTCGAGAAAACCAGAATCATTGATCTCAAGATCACAGACCAGGTCAGTTTTTTTTTTCTACAAAAAATTAGTCTTTTTGCTCAAAGATCTTTCATTGATGGGTTCTGTTTTTCTCTTTCAACAATTCATTATTGTTCAATTTTTTCCTCAAAGTTTTAATCTTTTATTAATGGGTTTTCTGGGCAGTGTTCAATCGAAACTGAAATTGACATTCATGATTTTTTTTATTTTCTGAGTTTTGGACGTTTTGTTTTTGTTTTCAACTACACAATAATTCAATTTTAGAAGAAAAAAAAATTGCAGATAAAGAGGGAGATTGGCACTTTGAAGCTCCTCAAACATCCCAACGTCGTCAGATTACACGAGGTATGCATTGCTTCTCTGCTTCTAGAGCTCTGTTATCAGTGTTTTTGTTTGTCCTTTACTGTCTAATCCAAGAATCATGACCCCTAATTATCACTATAATTACCATAATCTCTTCCCACTAATATTTTGTTATAATGACAACCCCATTTAGCTGTGTTTTTTTGCTTGTTTTTGTTTTGTTTTGTTTTGGGAGTACAGTTGTTATTTTCTGTGGTAACTTTTCTAATTTTTACTTGGCTAATCACTTCAATAACGCGTAGAACCCCATTTTGCTTATCGTTTCCTCAAATAAAGGTAAGCATATAACAAAAACAGTTTCTAGATTTTCGTTTACGGTTCTATTCTACGTGATCTGTTGAATCTGAACCGCACATTTGAACATGATATTTATGATATGTTTAATCTAAATCACACTATTCAAATGCGATCTTTACGTTTATATTGCAATGGGAAATATCTTAACTTCGTTTTATTTGTTCACGTCGCGGTTTGCACGGATTGCTTTATTCCACCCGGGATGATTTGATCAATCACCCTAATATACTTTTACCCTCATTTAAAAAGAAAAAAGAAAAAAGGTTGGTCCTGGAACAAAGAAAAGAAAAAAAAACTTTTTGTTGGTTATATTTTATTGTGTATATGATTCTGTTAAGGGGATCCATCAACCAGTCCAACCTAGCCACGTGTATACAGTAATGGTATATATACCCATCTCTGCTGCAGTTATGGGCCCACCCATGAAACCTTTTGGTGGATAAGACTAAGATCATCAGTATCGTCTTAATTATGGTCACCAAGGGAGGGCTGTGCCTTGTCAATTGTCCCCCTAAAATGAAAATGATTGCTTCAAGTTGCGTATGGGATATTCATTAAGCACCTTAATTAATTTTAGCTTCCACTAGGGTTTCTTTAAATAGAATCATAGGATGAATTAGTCATATAGACAGAAACACTATAATAAATTTAAAAGGGAATTAGTTTTAATAAGAAAGAAGAAAGGAAAATTATAATTTTGGAAAGGGATGGTGGTGATGACTATGAATTATATATGTGGAGTTTTAGAATATGGGTTTTGTTGATGCAGAGAACTGGTCTTTGTTTGCCTTTCTACAAAGGTGGATGGAACACATTTTTATTTGATTAAGTAAAAGCATTTGAACTCAATTCAATGTGTCCCCTTGGTGAACAAATGTCATCAAATTTGTTTGGTATTCAACAAAACAATAGCTTGTAAATAATATTAAGGGTGTCGTTGGTTAAAAAAAACAAAACACATCCCAACCATTAGCATAATTACCGCTGTTATCGGTTCGATCTTTGATCTATTTATAATGCTGTAAACTGTAAACTAGATTTTTTTTCTCTCTCTGTTCTCATCATTGGTATTAGGACTTTCAATGCGATGGCCAACAATGCTTTGTAATTATCCTGCTGATTATGCTTATATTGCAGGTTGTGGCAAGCAAAACCAAGATTTACATGGTCCTAGAATATGTTAATGGAGGAGAATTGTTTGACAAAATTGTAAGGAGCCCTTACTCTAATGCACAGCTTTTTGTATCAGAAGGCAGGAAGTTGAATAGTTGATGATACTAATAAGTTACTCTGTGTTTCAGGCACACAAGGGAAAACTTACAGAAGCCGAAGGCAGGAAGCTCTTCCAACAGTTGATTGATGGTGTGAGCTACTGCCACAACAAAGGTGTTTTCCATCGGGATCTGAAGGTACTTCCTTTCTTTTTAAGAAAAACTTAGTGAAACTAAGGACTAAGCAAAAAGCTGCAGATGGTTTTCAATTTGCTCACTCTTTCTTGCATGACAAGTTCTGTATGTTTTTTGTTGCAGCTGGAAAATGTTCTTGTTGATGCCAAGGGGAACATAAAGATATCAGACTTTGGGCTCAGTGCTTTGCCCCAGCATTTTAGGGTACATTACTCTTCCAAACCAAACTTTTTTAAGTGATAAGTTTGGTGTCTAATAACTTAACCCTTTAATTCTGCTTGATATATCAGGAAGATGGGCTGCTTCATACAACCTGTGGAAGCCCCAACTATGTCGCTCCTGAGATTCTTGCTAATAAAGGGTACGATGGTGCCACCTCTGATATATGGTCATGTGGTGTCATCCTATACGTCATTCTTACCGGATTTCTCCCTTTCGATGATAGAAATCTTGCAGTTCTCTATCAAAAGGTGTTGACGACAAGTCTCTTTGATTTTCTTGTGTTTGTTGTATGGCTTTAGGAATGAAGAATTTTTATTATTATTTGCATTTGCATCACTTTGATGCTAACATTTTTAGAGGGATTTCAGATCTTGAAGGGGGAAGTTCAGATACCGACATGGCTATCACCTGGTGCAAAGAACTTGATAAAAAAGATTCTTGATCCCAACCCTGTTACCAGAATAACAATAACAGGCATCAAGTCAAATGAATGGTTCAAGCAGGATTACTCTCCTGCGAATCCTGATGATGAAGAAGAAGATATAAAAATTGATGATGAAGCTTTCTCAATAAATGAAGTGGTATGAATATGCAATTCATGTCCATTGCCTACCTTTTTTTTGTTGTACATCTTTCAATTTCTTTTATGCTATAACTGAGAACCATTTCTTTTACCTTTTGGTATAGCCATCTGAGGGGGAGAGGAGTCCAGACGCCCGGCATTCGCACACCCATATAAATGCCTTTCAGTTGATTGGAATGTCCTCGTGTCTAGACCTCTCCGGCTTCTTTGAGAAAGAGGTGAGGGCAAAAGCTTACTTACAGTAGTTTTGTAAAACGATTTTTGTCTTCTTTGTTTGGCATTGCGTATTTCATTATCTATTACTGAAGTTAAAAGCTCTTTCTGATTGTGGGTTAATTTAGGATGTGTCTGAGAGGAAGATCAGATTTACATCCAACCACTCTGAAAAAGATTTGCTTGAAAAGATTGAAGAAATTGTACTAGAGATGGGATATTGTGTCCAGAAGAAAAATGGAAGGGTTAGTAGCTTTATATCCTCATTTTCTACTCACGTCCAGAAATATTAAAAGTTTCAATGATAACTGGTATAATTTATGTTTCCTTCGTCACTGCAATATCGACTGAAATATGGTTTCGTTTATGTCCAACATTTCAGTTAAAAGTGATGCAAGAGCACAAAGGGGAGAGAAGCATGGGTAGTTTATCAGTTGCAGCAGAGGTATTTCATTTCAAACTCTTGGAGGGTTTTCTTCCTGACAAAATATTTGTGCCTGGCATGCAATTTAATTAATTTCTAACGGCATATACTTTTTCTTTCAATGTTTAATCCTTCCTCTCTGACAATTTTATTACTTGAATTTTAACTGATTGTTGTCTCTATAATTGCATCAGGTGTTTGAGATAAGCCCATCTTTATTTGTTGTTGAAATAAGAAAGTCATATGGTGATTCTTCTGCATATAGAAAGGTATATATTCTTCTGAATAGTGCACAGCTTGTTTACAGTCCTATCTGCAAGTCCCCCTTCTCTCTCTTATTTCAGGAATTAAAATCAATTTCTTTTGCTATGTGCAGTTGTGTGAAAAGCTATCAAATGATTTAGGTGTTCCCGCAAGCCAAGGGTTGTTGACTAGCCAAGTGTGAAAACCATGTTTTTTGCAAAGTCAAACAACATGGTATTTAAAGCCTTGGAGAGATGTAGATTGTATAGAATCCTACATTACGATTTGTGTAAATTTTCAGTTTTGGATGTATGTCAGTGTTGATATGTAAGACTCGAGTAAATGTGAAATATATTTTAGATTGCAAGAAGATATTCTTGTGAAGAAGTCACCAGTACCAATTGTGTTTATCTTCACCTGAATCATTTCATACTTTATTTTTTCATCTACGGGGAATGGGAGCTTCAAACTTGGGACATCTTCCGACATTAGAAAGACAAAAACCGCTAGATAAATAGTCTGAGTAATTTCGTATTCGTAAGGAAAAAACTTAAAGGCTAACACAAATTTTTCTAAGCAATCATTATTATTTTCTGACTCAACAACTATTGTCTATGGGGTTTGAATAGATTCATCACACCTCGTACACATTATAGACGTCTGGCTATTTTTTTTGGATCAACAACAGGTTCTAAAACATTAGACCTCTTGAGAATGATAACCTACATAAGTATTTTAGCATATACAGCGGAATTGATCTATTTACATGGTGAATGAGAGTAACTACGAATAACCCTTCAACCAGATGCAAGCAAATCTAATTTGCAAGGCTGCTGTCAAGATCTCCACCATGTATCAAGCTTCTGTTGTCTGCACGTTGAAGTTTCTCGGTCAACACGGTCTTGTACTGCTCATCTCTGTGCTTAAAATTGCGCATAAATTCAACCTGCCAGAGATAGGAAGACTAATAAGATGAGAATGTTTTACACATTACATGGCTGATGTTTTTTTGGATGATATGTGAACCCAAAAGAGAGCCTAGAGAATCTTTTAAGGGTAAGTCTCTAGCAAGAACCTCTAAGTGAGGACTTAATATGAGAACACCGTTGGATATAATCCAACGTCTCTCCAAAAAGCAATTGTAACTGGAATGAATGCACTAGAACACTCCCATACGCATGCTTTCCTCCCTCCAAAAATATCCCTCCTTCCAAAGAGATGCTGTCTTCAAGAACACAATTTTATTTTTTCTGGTTTGATATTCTCCTCCCTCCTTCCCTACGTTCTACCCCTTTAATTCTCTTTTATCATTCTTCTTTCGCATGTCTGTTGAAGAACACTTTTTTTTTCTGGTTTGATATTATCCTCCCTCCCTCCCTACGGTCTACCCCTCTAATTCATTTTTTCTTCTTCTTTTTGAGCATGGTCTGTTCTCTCTTGAAGAACACCAATTTTTTTTTTTTCTGGTTTGATCTTCTCCTCCCTCTCTCCCCCACGGTGAACCCCGGCAATTCTCTTTTCTTTTTTCTTCTTGTTTGGTCATTGATACCATACAAAGCAACTTACATCAAAGTGGCCTTCAGTTCATTGCTTGATGATTGGAGACCACAAGTCAGCACGTTGCTCTGGTTCTATACTATTGGTTTTCAAATATTTGAGTTGAAATCCACATTTGTAGAAGCTGTGTTGTTGCTCTGTTGTGATATTTGGGAAGCTGGAAATACTTGGGGTTGAAGTCGAGCTATATTGCTGCTCCATTGTTATATTTCTACAAATTTGGAACGTCTGAATTCTAAGGTAAGAGATAACCTGTATTTGTGAAATTGAGTATTTGACCAAGTATATATGGCCGTTAGTTACACAACATTTCTTTTGGTTGAATAGTGTTGGTTGTTTTATGGTTTCACCGTAGACTTAGAAAGGCTTCCTATGTGGGGCAGCACGGTGTTTGAACAAATTAAGTTTAACTAGAAAAAACAGAGTACGAAGAAACTATAGTAGTGTTTATTAGGACAAGCATTTCATAAGAATGCCACACATCAGTAGTGCATAGCACAGATTAAGAATAAACAATGCTAAAAAGAATCAGTGTTCAAGGTTTAATTTGCCATATATTAGAAGTTGATAAATATTTTTCACATATAAAGAATAAACGATGGTAGAAAGAATTTGTGTTCAGGTTTCATTTGCCATACCAGGACAAGTTCATAACCGTGTTTTTATATTTATTCTGCATATAGTTATATAGTTAATATATATTTGATCGTTGGTTGAGAGCATATGCCAACATTATTATGGTGTTTATGTGATATTCAGGGTTAAATTGAAAGAATTCTAAAATGGAGTCTGAATCAGAGGTGACTCCAGAAGTAAGTGTGGAGTTCAAACCACAAGTGGGACTTGAATTTGATTCCCTTGAGGATGTGTTAAAAATGTATAATTTGTATGCAAAAAAAGCAGGATTTGGCGTTCGGTGTTATACGACCAAAACTTCCAGAGTCACAGGAGAGGTAGTAAGGAAAGAATTTGTATGTTGTAAATAAGGGCATACAGAGAGCAAGGTTGGTCGGAAGAAAAGAAGGCGAGGATGTGTTAGAACTGGTTGCATGGCTAAACTTGCAGTTTTGAAGCCATATGAAAAGAACAAATACATTGTTGTAAAATTCAAGGAGGAACACAACCATGAAATGATAGCATACGACAAAATTCATTTGTTGAGATCTCACCGTAAACTTAGAGATTCTACAAAAGTGTATAATGCACATCTTTCCGAAGTTAACATCCCAGTACATCAACAGATAAGCCTTCTTGAGGTGCTAACAGGGGGATTGGAAAATATTGGGTTTTTAAGGAAAGATGTGTATAATTACCAAAGGGACATGCGAGCAGAGGTGACTGGCCATGATGCAGATCTTCTTAAGGAGCATTTTTTGGGAGAGCAAGAAAAAAATGAATCATTCTATTTCAAGATGGAGTTAGATTTGGAAGGAAGGATGGGTAATGTTTTTTGGGCAGATGCAAGGTCAAGACGAGCTTATGGGATTTTTGGAGATGTGGTGGTATTTGATACAACGTTCAACACTAACCGTTATGGCATGGTCTTTGCGCCTTTGTTAGGTGTTAATAACCATCGTCAGACAATATTGTTTGGTTGTGCTTTCCTAACAAGTGAAACCACAGAAGCATTTGTTTGGTTGTTTGAGGAATTTAAGAAAGCCATGCCACATGGGGCACCCAAAATGATCATTACAGATCAAGATGCAGCTATTGCAAAGGCAATTGCAATAAGCTTCCCGACAACATTCCATAGATATTGCATATGGCATATAATGAATAAATTGACAGAGAAATCGGGCATTAGAGAGTGTTTTTCAGAACTGTGCAATTGCATATGGGATATAGACAGGAGAGAAGAATTTGATGCCAAATGGGATGAAGTTATCACAAAAAATGGGCTGAAAGAGCATATGTGGCTGAACGCAATTCATGCCTTGCGGGAGAATTGGGTTCCATCATATGTAAAACATGCTTTTTGGAACTGGCCTCAGGGGATCAAAAGTAACACCAATTATCTCCTCCCCAAAATTTGGAATCTCCTGTCTTTGCCAAGGAGTCTCCCTTGCCACAGATCTTAGCCGCTTCATGGAAGGCTCAGCAATTATACTCTTTCTCGACCCCGCTTATTCTGGACCTTACTCGCACCTATAGCATGAACAACATCATTATCATCATCGGCATCACCCTCTTCCATTTGCGCTTTCCATTTTCGACAGGGTATTTTAAGAAAGTTAACAAGGGTCACAGAAACCAATGTAGGATCATCCCAGTTAATCTCTGGGGTTATGTATTCCACGTCTCCCTTGTCATTTTCTACAACATCCTTTTCCTTTACCCGAACCTCCTCATCTTCATTCTCTCTCTCCTCTTCGTCACCCAGCTTTTTATCTTTCATTTCTCTATCTTGAACCTCTGCCTCACATATACCCTCTTTCTTTTCTGCTGGTTTCACCCTTGTTGCAGATGGCACAACCTCATTTCCACCTCCATAACCTATCATTTTTCTCAATGAAGCCAATTCTAACCTCATAAATTTCATCTCATGATTGGTGGCATTCTTGAAATCTACAAAAATTTCCCATTGCTCACTCTTTTCACGATGCAACATTTTAATCTCATCCCTTAATCGCTGAACAAGGGAGTTTACTTCAGCAAGATCTGTACATACTGCAGGACCCATACTAGGTGCATCCTCTTCATGAAAATCAGATCCCCAAGTCCAATAACTTTGCCTCATCTCAAGTGCACTTGGTCGTAGGAGGCGTAGCAAAACAGGCTGTCATAAAAACACAATTCACATGTCATATACAATACACTTAACAACTTGAGTCATGAAATAAAGATATTATTTGCTGAATACCTGTTTGCTTTGAAAAATATACGAGTTCAACTTTCGAAATTCGGGGGTTTTATCTGTGGATTCCCACCGGCAAATACGAGGAACTAATTGAGTGTCGTCCTTCCTTTTACAATATCTCATAGGCGCCATTTCCAATTCACCAATTAATTCATACGCCCAAACCTATTCCAAATTATTTTCAAGTCAATAATTATTTATGAACTCAACTTTACAAAACAGAAATGAAGGAAATAAACATTACCTGGAAACCAAAGCTCAATCCCTTTATAGTCCAAGCGGGTCTGTTAATTCTTTTACGCTTATCATCCTTCACCTTCTTCTTCCCTTCTTTCACCGACTGTTTCACCTCTTGTTTTCCTTTTCTAACATTGGGGGATTTTCCCAAGATCACAAACTCTACAAAGTATAGCATTCCCAATTTGAACAAGTCCTCACTTCCTCTTTTACAACTTAGGAATGCTTTTTCTATGTCCTCTAATGTAATGTGATTCTTGTTCCTAAAATAAGCATCACGTAGCCGATTTACACCATCTACAGCCATTATGGGAGGCTCCACTCCAAATTTCAGACCAGTAATTAAACAAAAGTCTTTTGCAGTGAACTGCACGACGTTGGAGCCTATTGCATAACTAAGTCCGTGTATGTCCTTCACACCAAGTCCGGCCACACGACGAAGGGCCAGACCATGCACCATTTGACCACTAAATTTAATTTTATCTAGCTCCATCAAGTGGCCAAAACAAGTCTCTCTAAATCTTCTCATGTGTTCATCATTAAACTTCGCCCTCAAATGAGGGAGTACTGTACTTCGGCACACATAGATTATTCACTCTAGCCGAATACACTTCTAGATCCGGAAAACAAAGCTCAAACCCGGATTCCATTTTTGACCTGCAACATACACCATTTACCCAACTTCATATATACTCATACCTATACTACTCACATTGCAATAAACATATTATGATATCAACAGGATACCCAAAACCATACAAATGACATATAATGAATACATTTAGATACAAAATATGGTACCTGTATCCATATTACTCAGGATATAATGAACACATTAAGATACTCATATCCATACTACTCATAGTATTACCAACAGATTTAGATACACATCCACACTATTATCGGTGATAAAGGAAGACTGGATTGTTTATGTGGACAATTCAGACTTTAGAATATTCTTTCCATAAAACATAAATGACATTATCCTAGCCATTGTAATAGTTTCCTCCTTGCATCTTTCTAAAACAGATACTCATATGATACCCAAATCCATATTATACACACTTTTATCAAGACATTCAGATACACATCCACACTATTATCAGTGATAAAGGAAGACTGGATTGTTTATGTGGACAGTTAGACTTCAGAATATTCTTTCCATAAAACATAAATGACATTATCCTAGCCATTGTAATAGTTTCCTCCTTGCATCTTTCTAAAAATGATACTCGTATGATACCCAAATCCATACTATACACACTTTTATCAAGACATTCAGATACACAATTGGATACCTCTTTCTGGAAAAAAAAAGATAGAATAAGATACCCAAATCCATATTACCCACCTATTTGCAAGATACAAAACCGACACCCATATCCATAAATCACCTAAATCATTCAAAATCAAATTTGTTATCTTTGTTTGCTATACAACCAAAAACTATTACATACTAAACATATCATCATCAGCAACATCAGAATCATCCTTACTTTCCTCCTACTTAAATTGGGGCAGCAACATGAATTTCCATATTTCAAGTTTCTCGATACAAACTAGGAAGAGAGAAGAAGAGGAAGAGGAAGAGAGAAACATTACCTCTGGATCTTGCCTTTCACGTTGTCGATGGCCTCAACCTCAAGAGTACGGTCTTTCCAGTTTAGGTTTTCACCCAAATAAAAATCGTTTTCCTGGTTTCTGTCTATGTGAGAGAGAGAGAGAGAGAGAGAGAGAGAGAGAGAGATAGTGTTTTCGTGTATCTAAATGCGTGATGTGGATGACCAAAGTGCTGTTTTTGGTTTCAGTTCTACTACCCCTGCCTCAAAATCCAGATGGGAAACGGAATGAGATTTTGGGTTGTAAGATTTTGCAGAAATGAAAAAAAAAAAATTCTTTCATCTATATTTTGGGTGGTGTTATGAGCTTATGGGTATTTGGGTTGTCAGATTTTGGGGTTTGTAGTTATATTTCAAAAAACAAAAAACCAATTCAATGCCGAATTGAAGGAAGAAGAAAAGGCGCGAGTGGCAAAGAAGGGAAATTGTAGCGTACCCACTTACATAGTAAGCTTGTTTTTTTCTTTCAACGGCTGAGATTTAGATTGGATGGCTGACATTGATCCTCACTTAGTGTCCTCATTTAGGAGTCCTCGTTAGAGCCGAGGTAATCTTTTAAATATTTTCTCCTGAAGTATCATCAATGAGCTTGGACCTTTCATACCCAAAACAAAAAACTTGGACCTTGTTAGGCTGAATAGGCATTCTGCACCTATGACCAAATTCGCACTGATTAGTGGATCTCTGTAGCTACTGGAGGCCTTAGAAATCATGAAGTCTAGAGCCCATACTGAAGCACTCTTTTGCCAAGCCCAATAAAAACATAAAAACTCATGTGATTTTATTGGCGCACACAGCACACAATATATATACCTATATGCTTAATGCTAGTAATTTTCTCTCTAACTTTCTGAAATTACTTGTAGGATGACTAAAAATGCCTAAAGAAGGGTGAATAGACCAATTTAAAATTATAATCAATAAACAAAAAATAAACTTCAATAGAATGATTGATATGACTTATCAATCCTAAAACATGCTTAGCATAAAATGAAGGAACACGTAGAGCATTATTTTACGTGGTAAAACCTCACCTCTAGGGAAATCTACGAGACTCCTAGTCTACTAGTAAAATCCACTATAGAACGTTGATTACAAGAAGTACTCACACTTATCATAAACACATTCTAAATAATATTTACCAACTTCTTCGTAGCTCAACAACTTTTTTAAGAATTTTAGATCCTCGACAAAATATGGAAAGCCGTATTTGAGACAAGGACGCATGCCATCTTTATTAAATAATAAATGTACACAAGGTGATCCAAAAAGAAAAAAGAAAGCAAAGAGAATACTTTTTATATAATTTTTGTGTCTAATCTCTTCAAAGAACAAATTTTCAAAAGACATGATCTAGCATATATTTACCTGGAACTTGTTCAGCCGATCAGCTAGTTTTTTGATTGCTTCTTGCACATCTTGCTCGCTAAATAGGTCGTCAAACTCCATCTCCACGGAGGAGACCTCTTGAGCAGCTTGACCAGAGTTTTCACTCATTTTCGGGTGGCTCTGCTAATAATAGTAGGGCCTGGAGAAAAGCATCAACAGAAATTCAAAATTTCCGAAAACGTAAACATGAAGATTGCTGCTATTGCCACCACTTTCGACTAGTTTCACAACCACCGCATTTGACTCCATCACTCACTAACGGACCATCTAATCAATTTCTCTACTGAAACACAAAGACAAAAGCTTGTAAGGATGCTATACATTCTTTATTAAAATCACGGGAGAGAATGCCATGTTGGATAGCTAATTACATATACATCACACCTAGGATACTACACTTTGTAGGCATCTGGCTATTCTTTCTTTAGGAACCAACAGGTTCTACAACATTGGACCCCTGAACAATAATATCTTACATCATTACAAGAGAAATTTGGTATATATACAGTTCAAATATTTCTATTTACATGGTGAATGAGAGTAACTACAGATATCTCTTCAACCAGATGCAAGCAGATCTAGTTTCCAAGCCTGCTGCTAAGATCTTCACCAGACACCTGGATCAAGCTGCTACTGTCGGCAATTTGAAGTTTCACATTCAATACGGTCTTGTACGGCTCATCTTCGTCCTCGAAATTGCGCATACATTCAACCTGCATATACAGGAAGAAAAAAAATCATTAAAATACAACTGCCTACAGGAATCAATGTCTTTAACAAGTAATGTGAATGGCAAGAAGCTAATTGTAGTTCAGATAATTAATATAGATAAGGCGTTCCATAAACATGAAATAAAGTACAAAATAATGGTCCACCAAAAAATTTCAAAGAAGTGGCGCATCAATCTGATAGTCCTTTTAATACAAGTTTTCGTGGCTAACTACTTCGAATGTGAAATACAGCAATCTTTACCTGTCTCTGAAACAAATCAAATTCATCTGAGCTAAGTGAACCATCACTATTTGCATCAAGGAGCTGCATCATCTCACGTGCATCTTCCCCTGGGGCACCAAGCTCTTCCATCACCTCCATAAGTTCCTCAATATTGATCCTACCATCTCCATTCTTGTCAAGAAGGCGGAATACTCGATCGCTCTGACTCTGCTCCGTCTCAATACCTTCATGATTCGTGGACGGAATATCTTGAAGACGCAATGCCGCAAATTCAGCTGCAGCCATCATTATGGCCTTGAGTCGCTTTGCCTGATCATCATCAACGAGTGATTGTAAGTCACATAACAGGCGAAGATATACCATTTCAAGTACATTTACAAGCTTAATGCGCAGGACAACCATTCAAAATTAGCATTCATAAAGGGCATATATCAAACAACCTCTTCTGGGTCTGTAAGACCACTCTTGTACAATGAGTGGGATGCCGTTCCAGCATCTGCCAACATGTCCATCTCCTTAGTCCTTATTTGTATTTCCATCAATGGTCTACTCTTGCCACAGTCACTAACATCAACAGCCATATGTAAACTCCTGTACCCGTTTGCCTTAGGCCTGGCAATGTAATCTTTTGTCCTATGAGGCATTTCCTTCCACAAAGATTGAATAACTTCACGCGTCCTGTAACAAGCGCTTTCCCCTACTTCTGCCATATCTTCGCCACTCCTAGGCTCCAATATGACTCTCAATCCTAACACATCATGCACTTGCTCTGGCTTCCTACCATCTTTCAACAGCTTCTTCATGGTGCTAAACCGACTCTTATACCGACCATCAACTGAAACATCAACAACCATGCCTGCCAACAAAGGATCAACTCTCAACGACTGCAAGAGCTGTTCCTTGTATACATCAACCAGAGGCTTACTTCCACTCTCATGACTTTTCAACCATGTATCAACATAAAGGTAGGAATGGGGAAACAAGTACTGAAACGAGAGATCCTCCAGCTCCAGTGACAGCCAGTTGGTCCCAACAGCATGAGCTAAAGGTGCGTGAATCTTCATAACCTCTAGAGAAATTGATTGTTGCTGATACCTTGGGAGGTAACCAAGATGTCTCATCATGTCAAGCCTGAGAACCAAGTCTAAAATCACAGCCCTCATATCGTAGTACGTCAAGCAGAACTTTCTCAGCGCAGCAGCACTGCCATCATCCAAGACATCAACTTTAGAAGGGACCTTCATGACCCGCAAGCTTTCGTGCAATAAATGGGCAGTGCCAGTACCAATCTGGTTTCTAACATCAAGAATTGAAACTGCACCAGCTTCCAGAACTGGTCTGAGTATCCCAGCCGAGATAACTTCAGCATCCATCTACATCAATCAAATTCACTGAAAACCCATTAATGGTTTCATCAAAATTACATAACTGAAGGTCCAGATAGTGAAAAAAAAAGTCCATACCTGAAGGTCTGCGAGAAGGAGAGAAATAGACAAGGCCCTGGAGAGCGAGGAACGACCATCTGGGGTTAGAGGCAAAGCGTGGAGCAGAGGAATGGAGAGCTTGAGAGCCTTGAAGAGTAACTGGGACCCACTGCTGGAAAGCATCCCCATCCTCTCTGTGAGCTCGTTGAATGCCCCCACCAGCTCAACCACCATCTTCCCTCCTGTCTGTTCCAGCAGAAACGACCGAGTTTTCAAGAAACCCAGTCTTCGAATTCGCTGAGTACAACATCTCTGCAGGGTCACAGTACCCGGGACTATCCGTACACGATCATGGGTTTTGGGTATTGGCTCCTGATGAAGAAGACGATGATGATGACGTGGATAGTACAGCTCCATAGATGGAAGCTCCATGCTTATGTCTTTGCTTTGTTCGTGGTGGAGAGGTAAAGAGTAGACAGACAGTGAGGAGGACAACATAAGGATATGCTTGTAATTTTATCAACTTTATCCTCTTTTAAACTTGTCAAAAAGTAACTTTTGGTCCTGAAAGTTTGCTGTGTGATTTAAATTCTCTCAATTGGATCCCTATAGTTCAATTCAATAACACATTTAAATTTCCATCCAATTCTGTGGAGTAAGAGTCTTGAAAGTACTTCTAGAGTGTTTCACGACAACCAAAAATATCTTTAATAGCGTTTGACAGAAATACTTATAAATGATTTTGGCCCATAAAATGGCTTTCTAGAGAAACACTTAGCATATGTTTTTTTAACATAAGATTTTTAATAAATTTTGAGTGTTGCTAAATGAATTCTAAAATTAATTGAGTACATTCTACTAGCAAAGTATTTATTGAATTACTAATTTACCCTAATATAAAATGACCAAAAATAATATATTGAATTGTAAAAAAAATATATAATTTTAATAAGTACACCCCACTATCATATTCAACTCTAATTAAATGTAGAGAAGTTTTCATATTATTTAGTGCCCACAGCAAAATCTTTTTTTTTTTTTTTTTTCCAGAGGAGATCAGAAAGAATTGCTAGTAAAATCAAAGTACAATATTACACTCCCAGCATTTTAGATATATGCGGGAGCTTCACCAATAGGGATGGCAATTTTCCCCGCGGGTAAGGGTCTTCACGGGGATTCGACCCTGATGGGTTGGGTATGAAGGACAAAAAACGGGTATGGGGATGGGTACGAGGAATTTTTTGGGTATGGTGTTCGGGGAGGGGCGGGGATGGTATTTTAATCCCCAACCTGAACCCTCCCAATTTAGCATATATAAATATGCTATTAAAATATTAGAGTGTACTCGGTTAATTTCAAGGTTTGTTTAGCAACACTCTATTGAGGTCCAAAAAAGTCACGAGAAGCCCAAAGACATTCAAAGCCCAATATAACATATAATGTTGGTCAAGTGTTAATCCAAGTTGTATTTTGAGAATTAATCCATGAAATAAATAATAGTGTACATGCCATGCGAAGCCAATAATACATTTTTCATATGTCAATCACTTATCAAGTTCACATGAACCCAAGTAATGTGGTTTAAGAGGCTTGCACGAGGGCTTGTGGTGTGGAAGGTTACGGAGGTCCACAAGGCCCATAGAAGCTCTTGGATAATGGAGACTTTAGCCTAACTACTTGGGAGCACCAAAGTCTAAACCCATTACTTAGAGTTCTCCAATGCGGGTGAGCAAATGAGATATTTTTCAAGAACTTCTTTTTACCCATAGGAAATAGTCATTTTCCAAATACCTAGCTTTACCCGTCGGAAACAAGCATTTTCTAGCACTTCATATTACTCACTAGAAACAAGCCAATTCCGGCACTTCCTTTTACCCATAGGAAATAGTTATTTTCCAATGCCTAACTTTACTTGCTGGAAAATAGCATGCTCCAGTGCTTTTTTTAACCATTGGAAATAGGATGGTTCCATCATCTCCTTTTACCTATTGGAAATAAAGGAAAACCCTCACCCTCTATAAATTGGGAGGCATTTGCTAGGCAAAATCAACCTCTCTTGGTTGCTGCAAGCTTCTCAGCAACCATGAGAACTCATCTTTTTTCCTCCTTTCAATTGTTGCAAGCATTCCAGCAGCCATCCCAGCCATCAACCTTCATCATTTGGCTGCTGCAAGTATCCCAGCCATCGACTAACATCTTTTGGTTGCTCAAGCACCCCAGGAACCATCAAACCACTTTCCTTCCTCCCTTCCTGCTGCAAGCATTCCAGCTGGCCATCCTAGTCATTCCTCAACCATTACAACTATGTTTCCTACTTTCTCACCCTTGAAATCCATCATCTTCTCTATAAAGCTTCACCAATCATAACTCCAAGATTTTCCTTCCTTCCAAGCTATAAACACCACAGCCTTCAAACCTCGAGCTTTTCCTCCCATTATCCTTCTCTTGAAACACTTAAATCCATTAAACCTCATCAAGCATAACTCTAAGCTTTCCATTCCTTCCAAGCTATAAACACCATAGCCACAAACAACAAATTATCAATACCCAAACTCAAGTCCTAAACCCTACGCCAAAGCTCACATTCGAAAACTCTGCAACCTCTTTTGGGGTTTCACAGCCAATCAACCATGCCTAGGGCCGCAAATTTGATTGGAAAATCTGATTCGACCGATTCCGTTCCTAAAATTTCCAAAAAAATATGACTCCGATACATACATCAATATCCAAAAGTGCCGAAATTCGAAATTTCCAATAAAATTCCTAATTAGAATTTGGAATGTATTTGAAAATTTAGAAAATTCAAAAATTCCAATCCGAAAATTTCCGAAGTTCTCGGAACCCTTTCCGAATCCAATTTTTTTCCGATTGTTTCCGAAATTTTCCGAATTTATAATAATATTTTATGATTTATAAGTTTAATTGCATTGTTTTTAGTTTATATGTCCTATATATGTTTCATTTCTTATTTGTTATATTTAAGTGCTCTCCAACATATAAATATTCATATATACATGTATACTAAACATAGGAGTATATATTACTTTAAGACTGTATTTTTGGCTAACATTTTTGTTTGAATATTACAAAAATTCATATGTGTGGTTATCATATCCAAACATACTATATAACAACAATGCATGTATACTTCTATTTTTTGTTATAATGTATGTGCATATATAAAACACACATACATGTATACATCATAATTATACACATGCCTATATGTACTTAAGTTTATTATATATACATATATGTGCATACATATCACTTTAAGATTATGTATTTTTGACTATACTATATAACAAAAATGAATATGTGTGTTTGTTACCTATGAATCATGATAGGAGTATATGTGTGCTTATCTAGAGCAATACTAATAATACATTTTTCATTAATTCATTAAATAAATAATAGTGTCCATGCCATGCGAAGCCAATAATACATTTTTCATATGTCAATCACCTATCAAGCTCACATGACCCCAAGTAATGTGGTTTCAGGGCAGTTCAGGAGCCCCCTAGGGCTCGGGCTGGGGGACAAGAGCCCAAAAGTGAGTTCCAGCAACACAAGTTGGCCCGGGCAAGTGGTGGGGTCCACGAGCCTGGGCTGGCCCGAAGGGGGAAGGGCCCGAGCGGACAGCCTGCGGGCTGAGTGACGCAACGTTGACGCCATGCCTGGCGTCAGCAAGCCAATTCAAATTTTTTTTTTACCGTTGGCGTGTGCACGCGCCAACGTTAAAAAAAATTTGCGATGCGCACCTATGCTTTTCGCCAACGGCTATAAGCCACGTGACGGCTCCTGACGCGTCCGATTGTTTTCGTCCTCCAATCCAAAGGCAGGGAATTTTTTGAGCCAAAAAAATTCACAAAAATTACTGAATTTTTTTCTATAAATACCAATCAATCCTCTTCATTTTTAACAACAAATCCTCATACATTTTCTCCTCCTCCTACTATTATTCACTTTCTAGTCCATATTTTTTTCACTTTCAAGTTTAATTTTTCTCTATCCTATTATGGCTTTTTCTCAAGAAATTGGAGGGGCATGGAGCATCATGGAAGATGTCTTGTTGTGTGAGTGTTGAGTCCAAATTATTCATGATCCCATATCGGGTAATGAGATGAAATTCATTCAAATGTGGAAAAAAATTCATCACGAATTTGTTCAAAGATCGGGTTCCACCCGTACGAAAATGGCCTTCTCTAGTCTGTGGAAAAATCTCAACAAAGAATTGGGGAAATAGAGAGATGCCTTCACAAAAGCGATGGATAACCAAAGAAGCGGGGAAATCTCAGCGATGAGGTAAATTATTTGTATTTTTCATTTTATTAATTTTAATCTCCTATTAATTTTAATTTAAATGTTTCTTGCAATTTGTATATTTTGTTAATATTTCTTGTATTTCCATATTTATTTAAATGTTTCTTACAATTTGTATATTTTGTTAATATTTCTTGTATTTTCATTCATATGTTTATCTTTTTTGCATTACCAATATTGTTTTTAAGTTCCTTGCATATTCAATTTTTTTATATATAGATTGTGCAAGCTCAAATGTGGTATGGTGCCACTGGACAAGGGAAAAAAACTTTCAACCATACCCAATGTTGGGAGGTGGTGAAGCATTATAAGAGATTTAGCATTATTCCAACGGCTCCAACGGTGGTGTTAAACGAGACGCCACTCCATGATTCACAAGCTTCGGATTTGCCTATGGAATCCCCTATGAGTGAAGACTCACCCATTGAAAAGGAGCCGAGGCCTATTGAGAGGAAGGCAGCGAAGGCAAAGAGAGGAATTAATTCTACCAGGTAATGGCTCTAAATTTTTGGAGGAAATTGCAAGGCAAAGTGCCTTGAGACTTGAATTAGACAGGAAAGCCCAAGAAGATGAAAGGGCAATGCAAATAGAATATGCTAAAGAAAGGGAGTATGTACGCAAAGAAAGGGAAGACAAGAAGGATCGGGAAACCATGGTCATGGATACAAGCCATATATCTCCTGAAACAAAACAATTTTGGAAGCTTCAATGAAAGGCTATTATGAGACGAAGACTTTTTCGTGATGATGGACCTAGCAATACGGATTGGTTAAATGATGAAAACCCTTAAGTTAGTTTGCTTGCCTTTTCATTTCATTGTATTTTAATGTTTTGTTTTAAAATTTAGTTGTGATTCATGTATTTTATTTTATTAGTAGTATTGGTTTTCTTTGAGTTACCAAAGAAACTATTAAATAAAATTCCTTTTTATTCAAAATATTCCATACATAAAAAACAAACCACAACCCAAGCATTAAAAATATAAAAACAAACAAACCACAACCAAAGCATAAAAAAACCAAACATAACCAAACATAAAACATAAACATTAAAATCTTAAAAAACATCTTCACTTCACTTCATTCACCATCATTGCCTTTCACCGCCCATAAATGCTCCATTAAGTCAACTTGATGGCGTTCATGAATATACGACGATTGCATCTCCGTATATCGATCAATCATACGGTGCATGAAACGACCATCTCTAACCAACGATTCATGCTCCAATGGTTCTCCATTTGGCCCTATGGGTTTTTCATAAATTCTTGTCAAGGCCGTGTTCATGGGATCCGGTTCGTACACCTATTCAGCTTCGTAATCATACTCATCCTCCACAATCATGTTATGGAGGATGATGCATGTCATCATTATGCTCCTCAACACCTCCTTATCAAACATACGTGCCACACCCCTAATGATCGCCCACCGATCTTGGAGGATACCAAAGCACCTCTCCACATCTTTTCTGTAACTCTCTTGATGGGTAGCAAATAATTTTTGCTTCTGGGTTTCGGGGATGCGGAAGTGATTTCACAAATGTTGTCTACCTCGGGTAGATGCCGTCGGCTAGAAAATACCCATTTTGGTAGACGGTATTATTGATTTCATATGTGACTTTCGGGGCTTCTCCTCTCAAAACATCGTTGAACACCGGGGATTGACCTAGGACGTTCAAGTCATTTTATGATCCAGCAACTTCGAAGAAGGCGTGCCAAACCCATGTATCGAATCCTGCAACGGCTTCAAGCTCTCATGCCAAGCTCATATAATCTCATGTCAACATCAGCAAGTCATCTTTAACTCTTCGTCAAGCTGCCGAAATATCAGCAAGTCATATTCAACTCTTCGTCAAGCTGCCCGGAAACATCAGCACCAAAAAACACGTAGTCGCTGGAAGAAGAACAGAGTACTCCCCTGAGACTTGCTTCTCCCTCGGGATGCTTTAGGCCTAGTCCTCGCTAACTCAGAAAAGGGGCAACGAAGACTTATCCGCTACTCAATGACGGTCCGAGAATCAACAAGCCCGGGCGAGCCTTCCGATGGAAAAAGACCCCAACACACTCTAATTTTTTTAACGTTCTTCTAATAGAAACACTTTTAAAAGCACTTATGAATAGAAGTTCTTTCTACATAAGGATTCTCAAACAAACTCTAAGTACATATTGTTGATGTGGAGAAATATTTTGGACGAAATTAATTAATGAATTTGATAGAATTTATAACGTGTCTTTAAATTGTGAGAGATTTAAAACTACGGGACCAAAGTAGTAAAACATGTGAACTATAAGGACTGAAAAATAACATTTTGCCTTAAAGTAATTGGAGAAGAACGACGTCGTCCCCTTAAGCTGATGTGATACACGTGTCAAGATACCCTTGTTGAAACACGGTGGACTTGAATGCAGTGAAACTTATACCCCGTCTCTCTCCCTCAAGTCCTAAACCCTACGCCAAAGCCCGCATTCGAAAACTCTGCAACCTCTTTTGGGGTTTCATAGCCAATCAGCCATGCGGCCATGCCATCAAACCCATCAATCCAATAAGACTATTGAGATTCACTGCGGCCATGTCGGCCTTATCAAGAGGCCTCATTTCTCGCATTCGCTTTATCTCTCTCAACCCCACCACCACCTCTTCTTCTGCCGCCTGCCGCTGCTGCTAATGCTAATGTTACGACGTCGTTTACGCAAACTCAGTACCATTTCTTCAGAGGGTTCAGCTCCAGAGGCCTTGGTTGATGCGGCTAAGGTCGCCGAAGAGCGGAGCTGTGTTATCGAAGCCAAGCCTGGGGCGATGAGCCCAAGCTCAAAGAGGACTGGGCTCATAGCCGTCAAGTGTGGGATGACTGCGCGCTGGGACAAATGGGGTGCTAGGGTTCCCATCACTGTGCTTTGGGTCGATGATAATATCGTCTCTAGGTTAAGACCCCGAGAAAGAAGGCTTCCCTGCTCTCCAGGTAACCTTTTTCTCTCTTCATTTTGCTCTGTTTGTGACGAATTCAATTTGATTTTGTCTGATTACAGTTTTGTTAAACCTCTCGTATTCGTGGATTGATTTATAATATCCCTGTAGCTTTATAGGTTATGAAATTTCCAAAGTTTAGAATTTTCAGAGTTTTGGAGAGACGATATATGGTAATGCGTTCAGTGCTCTGGAACGGATACAACTTAACATTTAGGCACACACTGATTTTATGATTTTGTTATTCAACTAAAGCAATATTTGCTCCATTTTAGCGGTTTTAAATATGCAAAAAAACCTGCTGGAGATGAGCCCAAGCTCAAGGAGGACTGGGCTCATAGCCGTCAAGTGTGGGATGACTGCGCGCTGGGACAAATGAGGTGCTTTTATGTGGTTTTAGATGTACATGTATATCTATTTTTTGTTACAATGTATATGTACACATAAAACATAAAAGATTTCCCACGTTACATTTATACAAACCAAGATTTAACATACATTTAATTATATCAAACATAAACTATCTCTTGTTATAAAACTATATGGGGAAAATATGGAGAGAAATGATTTGCTAAAGATAAAGTTTCACCATGTTTATCGTTCTTAATCTTTGGTAGAACCACCTATTTATAGGCTTACAAGATAGGAGATTAAATACCATCATTTACAATATACCTATAGGTTACAAGCACTAATTACAAATACTTAGTGCATAGGTTACATAAAATCCAACGGTGGAATACTAAGAGGTATGGTGGTCATCCACTAACTCATGCATTTATAACACTCCCCCTTGGATGTCCACCATACAATGACATAGTTCTCTCATTAAAAACCTTTCTTGGAAAACCTAGTGGGACAAAACCAAAGCGAAGGGAAAAAGAGTGAAACTTTCTTCTGGATCATTGATATGGTGTTGGATGCGCTTATGTTGCCTCATTAAAACATTGCTAGGAAAAACCCAGTGGGACAAAAACCTAATAGAAGGGAAAAGAGTACAACACGCATATGTGTTGTATGTGGTAGAACTACGATACTCCTCCTGATTGATATCTCTCATTGATTTTCAATAACTTCTGGCATATAGATTTCGGAAACGCTTTGATAAAAAGGTTCGCCATATTATCTTGTGAAGAAATTTGTTTGACTCCAATCTCTTGACTTTTTTATGAAACTGTCACATTTGATGAACCCTTCTCTGATTTAACCAATACAATAAACATTGTCTTCATACATGATCGTTTATCACACTATTCGACTTGTCTTTCACTTTTCAAATGATTGAACTCTTTAGTAGCATCAACAACTAATCTAATAGTTAGAAAATGTTACAACAATATTAAATTTGAATTCAAAATACTTAAACTCTTAGTGTTAACTCTTCATCAAGAATATCGTGGTACTTTATATCCTTCAAGGGGTTGTTTCATGCGATATATCTCAAATATTTCATGAGCTTTGAGGATCTCCATGTACCATACAGTCTTAATAAATATGCATTTAACACATGCTATAAGTTTTGCCTTAAAATAACAAATGTACTTATAGAAATGAGGATGCATCTGCAATGAGATGGGAGACTAAAGCCATGTCTCTACCAGGAAACCTTATGTCATATTAGTGATCTTATTTCACTTCACAAACACCAATCCGTAATCTTCATACTTAACATTTGGTATTTGAGTTATAGGTTCAATATCCAACCTTTTATATTTAGTGATAAATGGAATTGCCTATTTCCATTTTTGGCCAATCACTTAACTTGTTGACATTCATAAGGCAAGATTTAATATAATCATAGCCCTTGATGATTGTAGTAGCTACTAATAAACCAAATGTATCATCAATTCGTGATCCCATAATTCTCATGTGCATGCATATGCATAATTTATAAGCATCTCATTGTTTTGGGGTACCAATGCCTCTCCAGAGGCTTCCTTTTGTCACTTATGGGACAAACATCTCTTTTACGATGAATTATTTAGAATATGTGGATCATAACCTCCTATATAGCGTTATTTTTTTTTTATAGGGCATAAATTTTTCAAATAATCTCCACTTATGAGAGATAAGTCTTTAGAACCTATATTTCTATCATGCTCCAGGCATGCATTATATATATAGTTATCATGTTAATGGATTGTGATACGAGAATATCAATCCATGTTAGCATATGTATAACTTATATATGCATTAACCTTTGATGAGACAAAAGCGGACCGATTCAACACTATTTCACGACATTCTTCAGGAACTGCCATTACTCCCCCTAACGGCGGGAAAATTGTCTCAAAATTTAGGAAAATAAACTCATCATCATTATCAAGTCAAATTGACTGGATTGGATAATGTGGGAGTTGTGCTCGTAAGCGTCTTGACAAGAGACAAATATGTGACCATTTTAGTAGGCACATTCAATAAAACTGGTGAAGTGATCCATAATTAAATGTTGTATGGGCTCACAAATATCCCCTTGAATTATTTAAGAAAAGAGGGCTCAAAGTCAATTTTTGACTGAGATGATTTTATGACAGGTTTTATTTGTGAACATTCTTTGTAATGATATTTGTTGGACAAAACAATAGTTTGAGTCTTTAAACGATGTCCTTACAAATTTATAAAAATCTTATGTATCATTGTAGAACATGGATTGCCATGATAGTCATGCCACAACATAAAAGTTATCCGATCAATGAACTTCTGGTTCATGACATCATAATGTTCAACTACTGTAATAATTTTGTAATATTGGGGCCTCATGAACTTCTCGTTCATGACATCATAATGTTCAACTACTGTAATAATTATGTAATATTGGGGCCTCATGAACTTCCTACCCACAAAAGAAAGTAGGAAGTTTCTCCAATAGACACATCTACCTTCAATATTGGGGCGGTAATACAAGACATTACCATTGTAAAACAAAATTAACTAGTAACCCAACATAAATAAAATGAGTAAAGTGGTATAAACGAGGAATAAAATAAATAAATTAAAGACTATGAAATTCCAAAATAATCCAATATTAACGTGGATTCAATATGTAGATAAAACTACAAGTTTAAGAATTGGATTTCCAACCAATTCAGGTTCATATAGGCACAAATAAGTAATGAATTTTAGGTTCATTATTTAGGATCCATGAAAAACTATGAACTTCAGGTTCATATCAACATATATTCGAAACTTCAGGTTTCAATACATAAATCTAAATAAATTGAATTAATAGTTGTGCTTTGAACTTCATACTCAAATCGATTTATATGCACTTGAAACTTCTGTTCAGGTTCTTGACATATGTAGGCCTCATAGAATTCTAATTTTGATTAATACAAAATCAAGGAGTTTCATGTCCTTATGTGCTCTTTAAATTCGCGGAACTTCACGCCCTTAATTATTTGGAATCAAAGAACTTTATGTTCTGATTCAATCAAAAGAACTCGAGATCCTAATCTAGTTATATAATGAGGATCGAGGAACTTCGGGCCCTTATCTTTTGTATAATACAAACTCATCGTAACATATTGTAATGAATTAAAAATATGCTTAAAATTTGTAAACAAGCCAATTAAATAAAATATGCATAAAGGATAAAAATACATCAATACATTTATTTATAATTTATACCTGTCAACTACAAATAATAACATGCAATCAATTTTGTTGATTAATCATACACGCATACAAGTAAACTAATAGGCCATCATATCTTTTTTTATTTATATTGTAATTTCCACATAATTTCCATTAGTATGAAAATGACAAAAAGAAAAAGAAAAAAAAAAGAAACAAGCATTGTAGGAAACGTGCGTACATATTAAAAAATAATAATAACAATAACTCTTGACTATATCATGTCAGGTACATGATTCATAAAGTGAACGCCATCATTGAGCTTCTTATCAATAAAATAAATTAAAGAGAAAAAAAACTTCAATATGATCTATGCTAATTATATGATCTGCACAAGGGTTAGCCAAACAAAATTTAACATAGTAAACTAAAGCATGAAACATATCATGAAACAATAATAAAAATATGTATATATGATACCCACATCGTACACTGGTATTTTATAAATGCGCAATTGTATCGTTCAAGTTGTACATATCATTGTGGTGTAAGAAAGGAGAAAATATTGAGCAGTTGTGCTCAGAACGTGTTATAAAATTAGATGAGGGAAAAATGGAGAGAAATGATATACTAAGGATAAAGTTTCACCATGTTTATCGTTCTTAATCTTTGATAGAACTACCTATTTATAGGCTTACAAGATAGGAGATTGAATACAATCATTTACAATATACCTATAGGTTACAAGCACTAAGTAGGTTACATAAAATCCAACGGTGGAATACTAAGAGGTATGGTGATCATCCACTAACTCATGCATTTATAATATCTCTCCCTATATAAATTAAATATACATATAATTATAAGTAATGATGTTATCTACTATACTACTATTTCCCTTAAAATGTTCATAATTTTTTTTTAAAAGATGAAATAAGATCTAATAAATAAAAATTACATAAAAACAAAATCATAATTTAAACAAGTGCATTCATTGTTAGTTAATATTAACATATTAAAAATTATATAACATTTTTAGTTGGGTCACACATTTTTAATCGTGCAACTCTTATTCATGATAAGGTTTATATAACATTTCCAACAAAAACAAAAAAATAAAAAGGTTTAATATGCCAGCAGCCCAGTTACTTTTATCCCAGCCCATTTCGCAGCAGCCCAAATGCCAAATCCCAACCCTAACCTAATCCCCTATTTCTTTATATCTCCACCGCCTTTATATTCTTATTTTTGTTTCTATCGTCTCTCTTCTTACCTCCCCCCACCTTCTCTTTTCCTGTGTCTCCAAAACCCACCCAAATCACCTCTCTTTTTCTCTCCGTTTTTCTATCTTCCTCCCAAGTTCTCTGGTTCTCACTCTTTCTTTCTCTAGTTCTCTATCTTTGGCTCTCTCTCCCCTCCCTATCTTTCTCTATTTTCCCCTTCAAAGTCGCAGATCTTCATCCCCTTCAATTGGGTTCAATTGTGTTTAATGTGGAGGTTCTATTTGGTTTGACAGTGTTGGTTCAATTGGGTTTGACGTGGTGGTTCAATCGGGTGGTGGGTGTGGTGCTCGCCTGAAAACACAGATCCTGAAAATATAGAAAACGACTTTTGGGTGTTTTCAGTCATGAAGGCATAAATTTGGAGTAGTGTTTTTTATTTTCTGGTATGAAACTGGAATTCCATTAAAACGCCACAGCAAAAGCTAGAGCGGAATATGCCATCAAACCCATCAATCCAATAAGACTGTTGAGATTCACTGCGGCCATGTCGGCCTTATCAAGAGGCCTCATTTCTCGCCTTCGCTTTCTCTCCCTCAACCCCACCACCACCTCTTCTGCTGCTGCTGCTACTGCTGCTGCTAATGCTAATGCTAATGCTAATGCTACGACGTCGTTTACGCAAACTCAGTACCATTTCTTTAGATGGTTCAGCTCTGAGGCCTTGGTTGATGCGGCTGAGGTCGCCGAAGAGCGGAGCTGTGTTATCGAAGCCAAGCCTGGGGCGATGAGCCCAAGCTCAAAGAGGACTGGGCTCATAGCCGTCAAGTGTGGGATGACTGCGCGCTGGGACAAATGGGGTGCTAGGGTTCCCATCACTGTGCTTTGGGTCGATGATAATATCGTCTCTCAGGTCAAGACCCCCGAGAAAGAAGGCTTCCCTGCTCTACAGGTAACCTTTTTTCTCTTCATTTTGCTCTGTTTGTGACGAATTCAATTTGATTTTGTCTGATTACAGTTTTGTTAAACCTCTCGTATTCGTGGATTGATTTATAATATCCCTGTAGCTTTATAGGTTATGAAATTTCCAAAGTTTAGAATTTTCAGAGTTTTGGAGAGACGATATATGGTAATGCGTTCAGTGCTCTGGAGCGGATACAACTTAACATTTAGGCACACACTGATTTTATGATTTTGTTATTCAACTAAAGCAATATTTGCTCCATTTTAGCGGTTTTAAATCTGCAAAAAGCCTGTCTGGAGATCAGACTACTTGGAAATTTATCATTAGTCAGATCATATGGGGTTTATTATTTGGTGGCTTCAGTTGCTTTACAATTTGAAGCTATATGCATCCCTTGCTGGGCGTATATGAAAGGTCTTGTTAGGAGTTTCTATGAATGGGATGCTCACTTAATTCGTTGTCACCGAGGGCACATAATTGGTGATTTGTTTTGCTTCTGTTTTGTTAATTAGATGACATGCCAATTTGGCAGTGATAGTGTAGGAAGCACTTTTGCTTAGAATTGCTTTAGTTGGAAGTGCTTTTGATAGAAGCACAACAAAATTTATATTGAAATTCCAAGTGCTTTTGTTGGAAGTGTTTTCTTTTGGTTCTTGCATCTGTTTTTTCTTTTTCTTCTGTTTTGCCAACATTGATCATATTGATTTTTCTTGGTAATTAAACAGAGGGCAAATTTATATTTGTACAATTTTTCAAGGGCACGTGTTAATTATAGGATGGTATTCTGTTGTGGTGTTAGTTAGATTGGTTGCGGACAGAAGAAAGCAAAACATTTGACGAAGGCTGAGGTCGGTCATTTCAGAGCTCAAGGTGTTCCACTTAAGAGGAAACTGAGGGAGTTTCCTGTAACAAAAGATGCGCTTCTCCCTGTTGGTATGTCAGTTGGTGTTCGCCATTTTGTTCCAGGCCAATATGTTGATGTCACAGGAATCACGAGAGGGAAAGGTTTCCAGGTGAACTAATTTCCCAATCCTCATTTTTTGGTTTATCCTGTGGTTGTATATATTTTTTCAAGCAAAATAAAATAAAATCCTTGTATTAAGGATCCAATCAATGAATTATAAAACTGTGTTTCTCAAAATTTATTCTACTACAGTGATAAAAAGTAATACTTTCTTTAGATTATGAAATATTATGTATCATTTTTATTTTCTGTGTTCAGGGCGGGATGAAAAGGCATGGTTTTAAAGGAATGCCAGCGTCTCATGGTGCATCCTTGTCACACCGAAGTATTGGTTCTACAGGTCAGAGGGATGCTCCTGGAAAGGTTTGTGTGGGATCCAAATCTCCTTAAACTATTCCCATGAACTTTTGTGGAAAATCAGTATAACCAAATCTTTTTGCTTCAAATGAGATGGCTTAATTTTGTCAAATAATCTGTTGCTCATTTGTTTGTTCTCGGACATGCTACATTGCACTGACTTTCTACATAATATTGTGTTTAACCTGTTTATCTTTTCCCCCTATATGAGTAAACACGTCGCATTTGTGTGGTCTGGAAAGTTCAATAAATGTTTTCTGTAAATTTCTTCATTGGTTTGCTATAATTATGTTTCAAGAATCAAAATTTCTGAATATTTCCGGATGCATTCTAGTTCCATTAGGTTATAAATTGTAATTGTGACAATCATATGTTTGTATGAACAGGTATTTAAAGGCAGAAAGATGCCTGGGCGCATGGGTGGGAAACAGAGGACGGTAAAAAATGTATGGGTCTACAAAATTGATCCTGCAAGGAATTTGATGTGGGTGAGAGGCCAAGTAAGATTTCCTCACAAACTTTACTTTTCTGAATTAAGTGCTCAAAATTGGATGGAAAAGGAGGAGGTTATCCACGGTCTTCTTCAATTACCTGCACACTGATGACCTTAAGTGAATCCATTTTGAATCTTATTCAACAGTAGTTTTGTGAGCTTAATGATCTTCATAAGTGTTAATAAAGTTCAGGGGAAAAGAATGTATAATGAAGGGTTTTGTTCCGGGTAGAGGATTTTGGTTGGTTTAATGAAATTGCTGATATTCACAACTGCATAGTTTAAAAGCCATACGATGATTGGTCTTAATCCTCTTCAGAAGTCAGTATGTTGTATTGTTAATCCTGGTTTTGTGTTACTTAATTGGATGTTGTCTATTCTCACAGGTCCCAGGTGCTGAAGGGAACTTTGTGTCCATAAGAGATGCTTTCTACAAGAAACCTGATATTTCATTGCTACCATTTCCGACTTACTTTGCTCCAGAGGATGAGGATGCAACCAAGTTAGAACCACTGGTTGCTGATCTTGGTGAGGTAGATCCATTCATGGTGGCAGATTAAGCAGAGGAGCGTAATCTGAAATCCCGTGAGGAAATAGGATGTTTTGTTCAGCCTAATTGACTACACTGCGGTCACATCCTTTTTGATGATGCAAAGAGCATGCTGGCTTTAGGGTTATAAAGACCTGTCTGAGGGTGTTGAATATGTTTTTTTTTTCTTTAAAGTTTATTTTTGTTAGAGGAATGCAGGCGCAGAGGTTGTAATATTTATATAATTGAGTTCATTTCAACCTCAGAATTGAATACCGACCGACAATGGTTTTTTTTGTTGGAACCATGTTTTGAAATAAATGTGGCTGACATGAAATTGTTGACTCTTAGCATGGCTGTGCTTTGAGCCAGTTGAGAAGCATTGATACTTTTCCAATAGAAGAGGCTTCTAAACTCAAATGAATTGTTGCAAGATACAGAAGAAAAGGTTCAAAAAAGAAGAAAATGGAATCAATTTGTCATGCTATGGATTTTTACTTCTGTTCTTTCTGGTATTTGTGTGCAGGATGGGATTAAAAGCATTGCAAAAGAAGAAGAAAAAATGCAAAAGCAGAAAAAGGGCTTTAGCTTTTGGAGTTTTGCTAAATTTGCATTCAAACGCAAACAGTCAAGTGTCAAACACTCGTAGACTTAAAAACCAAAACCCAATCGATGATTTTATTGACCAGCCTCCTAAGGAATTTGCTGCTATTAAGTTTCGGCTCTGAACCTCGTCTTCTCCTCGCCCCATTTCGTACCCAAAAAAAACCCTAAATTCCACCTTCCTCTTCTTCTTCTTCTTCTTCTTCCTCCTCCTCCTCCTAGGGTTACCGTTACCCAATAATCCTGACCCTCCAATCTCACAGTCAAATGCGAGTTCAATGGCAATGAAGCGAGACCAACCCGACCTCGAGAAGCGACTTTGCGGCGTCTGCGGCTCCACAGAGCGGTGGTTCCTCCACTACGTCCGCCACAGAGGACATTTTCGTAAGCTCTGCACCAACTGCGTCCTCAAGAACAACCCAGGCCTCTTCTGCCCTATCTGCCTCGACTTCTTCGAGCACCCCCTTCCGGCACGTGACCAGGTCATGTGCGTCCGGTGCCCTTCCATCTCTCACTCTGCCTGCGTCGCAGCCAATTCCTCCTTCCGCAGCTTCCAGTGCCCTCCCTGCTCCCAGCCCACCTTCTCCTTCTTCAACCTCACCCGCCAAAACGACGGCCAAGACGCCAAAACGACAGTCGTCATCGACAAGGACGCCGCCAAGGCCCTCGTCGCCGCCGCCAGGATCGCAGCGGCTTTGATGACCAAAGCTGCCGTCGCCGCCAGGGTTGACGCCGAGCGCCGGGTCAAGGAAGCCGTCGTGGCGAAAAAGAAGGCCAGAGAGGCCTTGGAACGACTTACGTCTCTTGTCAATAAGGAAAAGGAGAAGGATTCGAAGAGTGGAGGCGTTGTTTCGGCGCCTGAGAGCCTCAACGCGAAGCCCAAATTGGAGGGTCCTGGGCCAATTCAAGTGGCGCCCAAGATTTCTGAGCCTGAGGGAAGTAATGGGTTGAAAACCAGTCATGCGGATCCTATGGAGGAAGACTGATTTGAGATCAAGGAGCTTGAGCTTCATGGGTACATGGGTTCGTAGTCTAAGTTTCTTTTCATTATTTGATGATAGTCAGCTTTTGCTATTTAGCTTCAGCTTGACCTTCTACACAGTCTTCTGGCAATCTGTGAGTCTCTTTGTTAGTTGCTGTTGGTTTTTCTTTTTTTAAATTTTTACGCGGCCGCCCTTGGAACTTTTGCAGAGACGATGTCTACTTTCCCAAGCTGATGATTCTCTGGGCCCCTTTGTATCTACATTGTCCTTCTTTGCCATAATCAGAAATTGCATTTTCTAATTCTCTGTTTTCTCCCTTTGCATACACTTCGTTTCCCAATTAGCATGAGATATTTTGTGGTTCCTTGGCTATGAAGCTTTACCCAATATGTGTGATGGCCTTTCTTGCTTGTGTGCAAATGCATTTTGTCCTGATTTCGGTGCTATTTCGAGGAGATGCTAGAAAGATGACATGTTTATCAGAACTTCAAAGTTGGTGTTTCATTAAACACACTGACCTAAAATGAGTCTATTTCTTGTTCCTTGCATCTTGCAAGTTTTGCCGTCTTGTTTTGAATGCAAAATATCAATGCTTTATTGAGTCAAGTTCCTGAAAGACATATCAGGTAGTGATATGACTTTGGGTTTCCTGTTATGGTTCCAATTCATTCAGAATTTTCTCAGTGCTCTTCCAGAACTTTATTAGTTATACAACAGAACATTCTTCTTTCTAGTTCATTTTGTAGGTGCTTGCATAAAGCTTAAAACTTTATGCTCTGTTGTGCCAACTTCATGGTTACAAACCCATTTGTCTGGTTAAAGCTCGAAATTACATTGCTGTATGGTTCTTATTCGTAAGGTTTCGATTCAAACCTATTCTTGCTCAGAGTTGTGTGTGTGCATGCCGACAACTTCGCATGACTGAATTATGGAAGTCGTTTGATCTGCGGCCGATTGAATGATGAATTGACCTAAGCTAATCCTCTTCCATGGTTTCTCTGTTTCCTTCCTAATCTATGCTCTCTGCCATGATGCTCATCTTGTCATCTAATTTCAGTTTTGCGCAGCCGCATTCCCAGCCACCCCTGCGTTTCCTTTTATTTCTATTTTTGAGATGTCAAGTTTCCTAACATGAAGGATATGTCATGTGCACGAGTGCACTGCATTCGCTCGCATCCCTGTCTTTCTGTCCACCATATATATAATATAATAAGTTTTCAATTAGAGAGAGGAAGGGTATTTCTGCATGGCAATATTTTAAGAAGAAAAGGAGAAAAGATGCCAATGAAGTCATGAACTTTACCGGTTTCTGACCAAACAAATATTGGAATATAGCAGGGCTTCATATTTGCCCGATTAGGGTTTTTCTTTTTGGTCGAACTATATGTCATATGGGTTTGCTGACAAACAAAATGGCTCAATCATTTTTCACTGAAAGGGTTGTACTTGTACACCACATGTTTGCCCTGAAATCTAAAATCCTGGATCTGACCAAGAAAAAAAAATCTCATTTTGGCCTCCTTTTTACAAGAAAGAAGAAGAGAAAAATGAAAAACAATGTGATTTGCCTATATCAGTTCAGATGGATCAAAAATTCAAGGATGTGTCTTCCATGGGGAAGAAGATAAGTAAGCAAAGCATATGTATTTACTATGATGAAATGTATATACAGAGAAAGGGCATTTGGGTACATAAAAATGCTATGCAAAAAGGTACTGAAAAACTGTACACATACATACAGCAATATGCAAACAATGCGCAGGGACAAAAGGTCTCCTTAGGGTGGGGTGACAATCAACAGCGCCATCCTCTCTCTCATCCATCCATCCATCCATCTATCTTCAGATTAAACTTGTTTATTTCATTTCAAATCAATGAGGCAGCTAATCCTCCCCATCTTCCTGTGTCATGATGAGTAGTTAATTGGGTTGAAATGGGATCTCATGAGCTAATGTTTCAAACCAGTGAAGTAAGGCACGCCTGTGTTTCTCAACCACTGGTCTCCCGATAGAAAAGGACCTGCAGTGAATTGAAGAGCCTCATTTCTGTTCCGGATCACATGAAATCCCTTCCATCTCACCCTTCCGTTGGTCACAGCCCCCGGACCCCGGTTCCCATACTCTGCAAAATACAGAGTATCAAGTGCAAAGTTGCCACTCCATTCCAGCCACCCTGCTGGTTGTATGAAGTCTCCTAGTTCTGATTCCATGATCACAGCCCTTGAGTATGTCTTCCATGGCCTCCCTAAGTATGACTTAGTCTTGAACCTCGTTGGGAACAGAGCCTGTTCGGGGACTATCCTGCAGTTCTGGATGACAATGCCTGTGGTTTCCCTCTTGTCCTGTCTTCCCTGAGCAGTCACAGTGTTTTGCTGGCCGTCCATAGGCTTCCTCACTATGATCAAACAGTTCTGGATGAGTGTTGGTGAGTCACCGAAGATGAAGTCAACTGTGCCGGAAATGACACAGTTGCGATAGAACTGGCGATGTATTTGGACATACAATGTGTCTTGGTACGCATCCATTCTACAGTTGAAGAAGGCTGACATCTCCGACTGGACGCGGAGTGCCACTGCCTGATGCTTCTGGGCGCCGGCTGTGTTCTGAAATCCCATTGCCTTGGCTAGAAACCCACTTCCAATTGCGGCTGTGGTTATAAAGAAGAAAATGTGATTATAAGCCGTATCTACTACAAGGTTACTATAACAGCCAATCCATCCTTATCATGGAAATTGGATTTCTGTAAAGCATTAGGGTCATCAAATTTGTTCAGCATATAATGCGTGTGTAAATATATGTCAGGTTCACAGTCGGTTTAAATAAAGCATTATTTAGTGAACAAATTTGGTCACCGTAAGCATTATTGGCAGCATGGTATTATTTGCTGGAGAAGTAATATCTAACAGGTGACTCACCGAATGTGGCGGTGTTCTGGGTGGTGATGCCATCAGCCCAGCTTTTACTCCCAGTGATCATGGTCTTCCGGGGTCCATCTCCATACATGAACACATTGACCTGGTCCTTGGTAACAGTAACGTACTCATTGTAAATCCCAGCCTTCACATATATGATATATCTTCCCTTAATCCCCTTAGGGTATGCAGCAAGAGCCGCACCTATTGTTTTGTATTGTCCACTTCCATCTTTTGCCACTACCGCATTTGGTCTAACCTGTCCGTTGCTGTGACTTGCCAATAGCCTCCTGTCTGCAGCGCGAAACCAACTAGGGTATTGGCCTCGCTCATCATTATCGTGCTCAGAAGTCTTCGGGAGCTGCTTGGATTCCTTAAATCTTTGTTTAAAGTGATGTTGAAGCTTTGTAAGATCTCAGAAATTGAGGAAGCAATTGCTAAGGCATTGCTCGTCAGCTGCGTGGCATTGAGAAGCCCATCTTTCATCTGTTTTTGGAGCTCTTCTTGAGGAATCCCATCAAGGCATGATTGTTGGAATGATATCACAGCACTCAACCAATTTTTCAGCTCATCCTCTCTATCATGCATTGTGTGCATATCACTGTCCCCCACGTATGAAAACGAAGCTTGAAGATCAGCAATCGCCGATTCCAACAAGTCCTTGCAATCATCCATTGCCATTTTTCCCGTGGAATTGAGATTGCTAAATGATTTGGCAATGTTGCCAGAATTGTCTATTGCATACTTCACTGTTGAAATGGTGGAATCAATGGCTGCTTGGATGAGGTCTTTAGCCGTGGCGCTTTCATTTTTCGCAACTTTTCTAAGGCTGTTGATGCATGCTTCCTTGTAATCAGTTGGCTCACAAATAGCAGCAACGGCCTTAGAACTTGTAGAAAGTTGGTCCTTGTGACTCTTCCTGGTGCAAACCACAGCCACAAGACCAATCACGACGCCAACGACAAGGACAATTGAAACTCCTCCTATTACCAGCTTGCCTTTTTTCTCCATAATTTAGTTTCTGATATCTGATTTCGGTGAAGAAATGGAAGTTCTAAATCATGGAGATCATGTATATTTATTATATATATACAGCTACAAAGAGGCATGCATTGCATTGGGGGCTGTCCAAATTTAGGGGTGATTTTGAAGGCCTTGTCTAGAATAAGAGCAAGGTAGATGGTGTGAGGCTAAGGACAGAAATTCCCATAATGTGATGGTGGTTAAGGGACAGTTATATTAGTTATTGTGTATATATAAGATCATCATCGCCTACAATTTCTCCTGGAATGAGTTCCTGCTCACCATTGCCTCTGCCCTTTTTTGGACTTGATTGTTGACGCCAAAAAGTCGTTTTCTGACTTAGAGGGTCAACTTAGGAATTTTGCTGCCTTCGGTACCTTGGAAGCCTCGGTAGGGAGCGTGACCTGCAAAAATAGAGGAACGCTCGGTAAGGCCAAGGGCACCGTGTGGTCCGGCCGAAGGCTCTCCGAAGCTTAAGTAAGTTCGGGATGTAATAAGTTTTACTTTCAGATTAATTAGGCAGGATGCTGATCATCTGCTTACCCTATGCAGGGATGGCTGATCCCTTTTTATAGGGCCTGGGAGGTAGTGCTTAGTTGTAATCTGTCGATGTGGGACCTGGACGTCGCTGGGGAGCATGCCACGTGTCCTTAGAGAGGCGGTGCCTAAGTGATGCGATCGGTAGGAGGGGGTGCCGAAGGCACCTCTGTTAAGGCTTGATTTGTCCCACGTGTCTTGCTCTCATTGGCTGCTTATTCTGGGTGTAAACAGGAGTCCCCCAAGTTTCTGAGCGAGATTTCTCGGTCGGGGACTTGGTTGGTGTCTGGCTTCTACAAGGCCACCTACCGTTCGGTAGCTCGATGAGGGAGCGCCGGGGCGCCCTGCCGTTCGGTAGCCCGATGAGGAAGGCCTGGGCGGCCCTCCGTTCGGTAGCTCGTTGAGGGCGCGCTGGGGCGCCCCTACGTTCGGAGCCCGATGAGGAAGGCCTGGGCGGCCTGACCGTTCGGTAGCTCGTTGAGGGCGCACTGGGCTGCCCTCCAGTTCGGCAGTATGTGACGCCTTGATGGGTTACCGAGAATACTTGCCGGTCGTCAGCGACTTGGGCAAGTTCGATTTTCGCTCTTGTTTTCCACGCTTTGGGCAGTGATGGGACGGAGCGACGCTTCGTCTTCTGCACCTCAGCGTGCTGCCAGAAGGCCCGCTCTATGCGCGACACGCGGCGCGTCAAGTCATGCGGAGCGCGCATTAATGCTTCGTTTGGCTTCCCAGGAGTACCGTTGCAACCTTCGCCTACATATTGCAGTGACTTCTGAGGCGGAAATCACTTTGCATTCGTGAGCGAGGCGAGAGCTCTGTCCAGGCGATTTCCGTGATATCGAACGGTACTCAAGGCGATTTCTGGCAACACCAAACGGTAACTAAAGCGATTTCCGGGCGAGACCATTCGGAATCTGAAGTGACGTTCACTCTCTGACTTCAATTTTCACAAGGTACAGTTCGGTAATCTCATTTTTCTTTCCTTTTGTTATGCATACGTCCTTCCTTGGTTTAAACTAGACTAGAACTTTTTTTAAAAGTGGGGTGTAGTTCGGTAGTCTAGTTGCCATAGGTAGAGATGTAGGCAACGGTAGGATAGTTCTTTGCATGGCCCTTAGTTTACTCCCGTCGTTTTTGTAGATGTCTGAGAGCGAGTCGGGATACGAGAGCGAGCCCAACGCTTTCGAGGATGAGTCCCCAGAGAGGGGTCAGTATACCGAGGGGAGGAGTCGGCCCAGGGTGCCGATAGCGGGAGTGATTCCGAAGTTGAAGTGGTTGGCGAGAGGTTGACTCCTGCGCCTACTCACGGGATCGGAAATGGGCTCATGACCAGCCAGCCCATGCCGTTGGCTGTGGTGTATAGAGACGGTCGGCATGTTGGGTTAGGCCTGCATCCCGAGCCTGAGGTGGACGTTGGGTTGGGCGTGCAGCCAGAGCTGAGGTGGAGGGCGTTAGGATGCCGGAGGCATCTTCCAGTCACTTTCCGGAGGCTTCCACTTCTGGCCGTGGAGAGTCTCCCGAGCCGAGTCCAAGGCCGAAGGTGACGATAGTGAGCAGCGGGAATCCTAGGATCCCGAAGGGGTGGCGAGGGAGCAGCTGTTCGACGTGGACTACCTGCCGCCCAATAACTGACTTACCGAGAGCTGCAGAAGATCAGGGCGGAATGCAGGATTCCACAGTCGGTCGTAGGGATGAGGATCCCACATCCTACCGAATCCCTGAGCAAGCCCAAGGACGGCGAGGTCGCCTTCTTCACTGACGTCCTTCAGCAAGGCGTCAGGTTACCGTTGCAGCCCCCAGTTCAGAGGATTCTGGCTCAAATTGGGTACGCCCCCTGGCCAGCTCAATCCCGAACTCTGGGCCGTACCTGATGGGGGTCGTGACGGCATTTGGACTTGCCGAAGAGGATGGCCCTTCCTACGAGCAGCTTTGCCATCTGTCCAGCATCACCAAATCCAAGAGTCCAGAGCATGGTGGCTGGGTTCAGGCGACTGCCTCAGGGCTTCGAAAGGGGCCATTTTCTGAATGCCGTGCCGACTTCCCAGGAAGTCCTGGAGGAATCGGCGGGTGTTGCTCTCCGGTGATTGGGAATCGCCGTCGGAGTTCCCGTTCGCTTCCATATCCCCACTACCTTTCAGACGTTGCCGGTAGGTTGGTGCCATACCGATCGGGAGCCCATTATTTCTCTGTTTTGCACTAACAGTTTTCTTATTATTATATTTTTTGCAGGCAAGCTGAAACAGCCCACGGCAACTCAATCAGAGATTCGCAGATTGACCAAGTGAGGACGAAGGTCCCTCCCGTCGACAGAGAGTACCCACAGTTCCTCTTCACGGGAACTTAGTCAAGGCTCGTCTTGCCAATCCTGCCGAGAGTAAGTTCACTTTGACTTCTTCCTTTGCTTTCGCTGATTTCCTTCGGCTAACCCGTGTCTCGTCCATGTAGTGTCTGAGGCCAGGAAGACTGCCGAGGCCAAGAAGCTCTCGGAGACCTCCAAACGGCGCCTCCAGGTGCTGTCCAAGGGAAGAAACAACGGCGGCAGCTCGAAGCTTCGGCCGAGAGGGGTAGGGGAGGCTGATCCCGACGGGGCGTCGATTGCCGAACGGGAGGCAGCTCCATGCCGACCAACCTCAGGGGAGGGTGCCGGTTGAGCGAACCGGTACGCAGCACGGCTCAGGGTGCCGATCCTGCGTCTTCCAAGGCGTCCGGGAAGCGGCCATTGACGGTGGACCTGGATGCCGCCTCCACTCCCAAGAGGGTGCGCCTTGCCGATCCTCCGCGGGCCATCCTTGCGGTCGAGGACGAGAGGGGGCCTACCGAGGCAGTTACGCTCGCGTGCCCTTCGAAGACGGTCCAGTTTGCGAACCACATGATCGTGGGCTCGCAGATGGATCTCTCCGAGATCGACGAGCCTGCCGAAGAGGCTTCTTCGGGAAGAGGCAGGGCGTGCCTTCCGTCTCCAGGCCACGGTAACCTCCCATTCCCGTTCTCTCCTTCTTGCCGTTACTTTTTGGCCTACTAACATGCGGTTATTCTTTTCAGGCATCGATGGACATGTGGCTGTGCATGAAGAGAGCCATCAACACTGCCGAGCGCAACAAGAGGCTGGACGACGAGGGCCGCTCTAAGGTAAATGAGGCGGTGAAAACCCTCCAGGACCACGCCCATCTCGTGCAGGGCATGCAGGCTGCCGACGGCAGATCGAGGCGCACGAGGCGAAGCTTGCCGAGATGCGCAAGGCCTTGGACGGCGCGAGCGGGCGGCAAGGGATGCCGAAGAGGCGAAGGGTGCCGTGCAAGCGGCGCTCGAGGCGTCCTGAGATGTCGAAGGCATCCGAGATTCAGGCTGCCGTCCTGAGGCCATCAGGGGCTCCCGTTCCTCGCAAGAGTTCACCGATCTCTTGGATCAGGAGGTGGCGTCGGAGATGGGGGACCTGATCTACCGCTTCAACGGTTCAACCCTGGGCAGAAGCTGAATCTCAACTTCGCTGCCGATCCCCTCCACTCCCGGAAGGCATTACCGAAGAGATGATCGAGGAGTATGAAGGGAGGACGCCCCGGGCGGCGCGCGAGGATGCCGAGGATGGCCTTGCTGCCGATGCCGAGGATGGGCCTGCTGCCGAGGATGGCCCTCCTGCCGATGCCCTCCTCCGAGAAGACTGAAGCCTTTTCTTTTTGTTTTGTTTTTTATTTTAATTGATGTGTATGATATTTCTGAACATCTTAAATGCCGATGGCATTTTTCCTGATTTAAGTATCATTTTATCATCGTTTCTCAATGTGTTTCAGTTTTATCCTTGTATGCTATTGCCGTAGGCTAATAACTATAGGATGCCGTAGGCCAATAACTGTAGGATGCCGTAGGCCAATAACTGTGGGCAAGGTTGTAGACATCGGTAGGGGCGAGGCCCCAGCCTTATATCTATAGAAATGCCGTGGGCAAGTCTATGGTCCATTGCCGTAGGATCGTGCCCAACGTGCGGTAGTGAACGTAAAGAGCATAGTTTTGGATTGCCGTAGGCAAAGCTCCAGTGGCTCACAAATGACGAGCACTGCCAAACATTTTTTTTCAAAAATGGTGCCGACGGATACGTGTAGCTGGACAAACCCATTTTATATTTACTTGTCGTAGGCTTAAATACAAATTCCCCCGCCGTTGGCTAGGGGGCTTTACTTAAAGTAGCTCTTGAGATGATCCACGTTCCATGGGTGGCCGAGGGTTTTCCCATCTGTGCCTCCGAGCCGGTAGGTACCGGACCGAAGGATACCGATGACTTCATAGGGTCCTTCCCATGTGGGTCCGAGGGTTCCTTCCGTTGGGTCTCTGGTTGCAAGCGAAACTTTGCGCATCACCCAGTCCCCGACTTCTTGAAGGAGCGGGGTTTGACTCTCGAATCGTAATCCAGAGAGTCGCGCTGCTTGTAGGCTTCGTTCCGAAGGTTAGACGTCGTTCGGTGTTCTTCGATTAAGTCCAGGCTTATCGCAAGCGCCGCCTCGTTCGCCTTCGGCTCAAAGTTTTCCGTTCGGTAAGATGACTCGCCGATTTCCACTGGGACAACGGCTTCGAGCCGAATGCAAGGCTGAACGGGGTCTCTCCTGTGGAGGTTCGGTAGGATGTTCGGACGGCCCACAAAGCTTCGGGAAGCTCTCCGGCCAGGCCCCTTTAGCCCTGCTGAGCTGTCGCTTTAGGAGTTTCTTGATGATCTTGTTCACGGCCTCTACCTGCCCGTTCGACTGAGGGTGAGCTGGGAGGCGAAGAATAGGTTGATCTTGAGGCCAGTGAGAACTTCCTGAAGAGTTCCGAATCAAACTGCCTGCCGTTGTCGGTAATAATTGCGTATGGGATGCCGAATCGGCAACAGATGTTGGTCCAGACGAACTCCTCGATCCTTGCGGCAGTAATGGTGGCCAAGGCTTCGGCTTCGACCCATTTCGTGAAATAATCCACCGCAACGACCGCGTACTTAACCTGTCCCTTGCCTTGCGGCATGGGTCCGATCAGGTCAAGTCCCCACTGGGCGAACGGCCACGGGCTTATGATCGGTGTGAGTGGTTCGGCTGGAGATGTGGAATATTGCCGAAGCGTTGGCATTTGTCGCACTTCTTTACCATCGCTATTGCATCCCGATGCATTGACGGCCAGTGGTATCCCTCCGGAAGGCCTTGTGGGCCAAGGACTTGGAACCGAGTGGTCTCCGGGAGACACCACTGTGGATCTCCCGAAGGACGTACTCGCCGTCCTCTTCGGTAATGCATTTCATGTAGGGGTCGTGTAGCCGCGTTTGTCCAGAACATCATTGATAACGATGTACCTTGTCGACCGGAGCGTAGCTTTCTTGCCTGGGCTCTGCCCTCTGGAAGGGTACCGTTTGCCAGGTAGGTGTAGATCTGTGACATCCAGGTGTCTACGTACCGAACGGCTAATTTTGTCGTTGATTGCCGAAGCAAGTCGGGCTAATGCATCGGCATGGCTATTTTCTAGTCTGGGACCTGCCGAATCTCGTAAGCCAGGAACTGCCGTAGCAATTGGAGGGATGCCGATAGGTAGGCTGTCATAGACACATCTTTTGCCGCGAAATCGGAGTGACCTGGTTCACGATGAGCTGCGAGTCGCTGTGAATGCTGACCTGCTTAGCCCCCATGCTCTTGGCTAGCCGAAGGCCGGCCAGAGGGCTTCGATACTCAGCCTCGTTGTTTGACGTTCGAAGGCGAATCGGATGGCATATTCTATCTTGGTTCCATCGGGGCGGTGAGCACAAGGCCGGCTCCGCATCCTCCTGATTCGCCGAGCCGTCTACATGCAGGTCCCAGGGCAGGGATGGATTGGTCCAAGAGGCTGCCGTTCGGTAACCCGCCAAGGGGGGGCTTCTTAGGTTCCGACGTCTCAGAAGGCGTCAGTTGGCAATGAAGTCCGCCACGCTTGTCCTTTCTCGGAGGTCTAGGTTTGAACTGGACGTCGAACTCCCCCAGCTCGATCGCCCACTGATCCAGTCTCCCGGAAGTTTCTGGTTTTTGGAAAACCTGCCGAAGGGGATGGTTGGTCAGGACGACGATAGCGTGGGCCTGAAAATACGGCCTCACCCTGGGAGAAACCACCAGGGCTAAAGCCAGCTGCTCGAGCGGCGGGTCCGAGACTCTGCCCCTTGTAGGGCCTTACTGACGTAGAAAATCGGCAGCTCTGCCTTCTCTGGGGTTCCGTATGAGTCCTAGGCTGACGGCGGACGGGATCCCGATAGATATATAGACAAAATTTCTCCAGGTAGGGGCTTAGATAGTAGTGGCGCCCTGGCCATGTAGTCCTTCAAGTCTTGAAATGCCTTGTCGCATTCGGTAGTCCACTCGACATGGTGTTTGCCCCCTTTCAAGGCTTTGAAGAACGGTGCGCACCTGCCCGTGGCTTTGGAGATGAAGCGAGTGAGGGCTGCCACTCGTCCGGTAAGGCTCTGGATGTCCTTCTGTGTCTTCGGCACCTCCATGTTGATTATGGCTTTGATTTTGTCGGGGTTTGCTTCAATGCCCCTCTGGCTGATCATGAAACCGAGGACCCTCCCAGAAGACACGCCGAAGGCGCACTTCGTTGGGTTGAGTTTCATTCGATACACCTTCAAGTTGCCGAACATGAGGGAAAGGTTCGTCAGATGTTCCCCTGCCGTTCGGCTCTTTACTAGCATGTCATCTACGTACACCTCCATCGTGCTGCCGATTCTGCTCAGCGAAGATTCGGTTGACGAGTCTCTGATAGGTTGCCCCGCATTCTTCAATCCGAACGGCATGACGTTGTAGCAGGCAGTACAAGCCCTTGTCCGTTATGAATGCCGTGTGTTCGCTGTCGGCAGGGTGCATGAAGATCTGGTTGTACCCAGAGTATGCATCCATGAAGCTGAGCAACTCGTGTCGGCGGAGTGGCGTCTACCAGCTGATCGATGCGTGGCAGCGGGAAGCTATCCTTCGGGACAGGCCTTATTGAGGTCGGTATAGTCTTGGCACATTCGCCATCCACCCTTTGCCTTCCGAACCATGACGGAGTTTGCCAGCCAGTCACGGGTATACGGCCTCCGGATGAAGCCTATTGTCATGAGCTTGTCCACTTCGTCCTTCATGGCTTCATACCGTTCGGCATCATAGGATCGGCGCTTCTGCCTTACGGGTTTGAATGCCGGTGAGATGCTTAGCTTGTGGCTGATGACGTCGGGGGATATGCCTGGCATGTCGTCGTAAGACCAGGCGAAGACTTCCGAATTCTGCGAAGGAACTGGATGAACTCGGCGCGAGGGGTGGCGTTCGCAGGGTGCCGATCCTTACGCACCGTTCCGGTCGACCTTCGTCCAACGCCACGATCTCGAGATCCTCGCAGGTTGTGCCACCGTGTGGGTGTTTCCTCCCTAGGATCATCTCCTGGTCGCTACCGTTCGGCAAGTCCACGAGAGCCATGGTTTCTTTTTGTTTCCGAGGGCTGCCGATCTCAGTGCTGTGGCGTAGCAGTTCGGCCGCTTGTCCGGTCGCCCCCGACCGCCCCCGTACCGTAGCAGGTTGGGAATTTCATGAGTAGCATGTGGGGGGCAGGTGAGCCTTGATTGCCGTGAGTACCGTTCGGCCGACTGTAACGTTATAGGCCGTAGGGCAGTCCACTATAAGGAACTGGTCGTAGACCATGGTCCTTCGTGGGGCTGTGCCGAAGGTGATCGGCAGCTGACACTTGCCGACTGGCTGGACCAAGTCTCCAGAAAAGCTAAGGAGAGGCGAGAGCTGTGTGTTGACTTGGCTGATGTCTATCCCTAGTTCTCCGAAGGTGTCGGCAAAGATGACGTTTACCCGAACTGCCAGTGTCGACCAGGATTCTTCCGACATCGAATTCGGCAATTTCGGCTCGGACGATCATAGGGTCGTCATGCGGGTAGATGATTCCTTCCTCCTCTTCCTCCGAGAAGTGATGGGTTCCCACCTAACCTTCGGCATCTTCGCGTGCCGGCTACTCTCGATGCCGAGGACCTGAGGGTCCTGGGCCGCCCTGACATACCTGTTTCATCGATCGGTTAGATGCCCCGGCAAGGGTCGGCCTCCACCCGTCGTGCCGATCATGTTGATTTGCCGGTTGCCGTCGTCGCAGGCGCAGGTTGCGGCCTGGCTATGTATTGATCCAGTTTGCCTTCTCGGATGAGCCTCTCCACGATCTTTCGTAGGCTTATGCAGTCTTCGGTGTTGTGGCTGTTCTCCTGATGGTATCGGCAGAACTTTCCGGATCCCGGCCATCCTGCCGGCTGGGCTTTCGAACGCAGGCTTCGGTATGATCTCGTTTTCTGGACTGCGCCTGCTTCATGAGTTCGTCGTATGTGCGCCAATTGCTACTATGCACGAGATACCGGAAGTGTGATGACCGTAGGCCACTTTTGAAGGCGCCGTAGGCTGCCCTGTCATCGGTATCCGGACATCTAGAGTATTCATGGCTGAACCGTGCGGCATATTCGCGCAACGGTTCGTCTTCTCCCTGCCGAACGGTACACAGACGTCGGCAGAATACAGCCTGTCCGTTTGAATCATGAAATGGTTCAGGAAGATTTGCTTCAAGCCGTCGAAGGAATCGACTTTCCTGGTTCCAGTCGGTAGAACCAATTCAAAGCCGCCTCGGTGAGTGAAGAGGGGAACAGGAGGCACAGTCCCTCGTCGGTCAGCCCTCGGCACCCTACGGCTGATTGGAAAGAGTGGAGGTGCGTCAGTGGATCTTCCACCCCTGTATACGGTTTTATGCGCAGGGGCTGCCCATCCCGGTCCTCCGTGAGCTCCTGATGCGTTCGGTGAAGGGCCCTGGTCGAAGCCTTCCCCAGTCCGGCTCCTGCGAGCGCGTTTGTCGTCCTCCATCTTCTGCATCCTCTCCATTAGGATATCCTTGTCGTCATGATGTGCCGATCGCGCTGGGACCTGAAAGGGCTAACCTCGGAGAACGTCGTTGGCGTTGCCGAACGGTAGGTGGAAGCGCGATGTGTGGAAGGGATGTACTCTGGGTCAGACTATGCCGTGGACTCCAGAACTGGAATCCTTCGTATCGGAGACTTTGCCCCAGACCTCTTTGCGGGGATCCTCTCCAGGCGTGCGTTGATCCTGACGGGCGACCCCTGCCGTTCGGTATGTCGCTCGCCTTCTCGACCCGCAGCCTATGGCGACATCGGAATAGACCTTGCTCGGCCCGTGGGCCTGTCCTTCGGCGCAGGAACTACCAACTGTCGGGCACGGCGCGAGGCGTCGCCTCTGCCGTCCGCTGCCTTTCCTCTGCCGACGGGGGTCTGCAAGCTCTCGGACGACCGTCCGGTCTGTGTGATCCGTGCCTCCGTTGGTTTAGCAATTGCCTGTGTCTCGTCCACCCTGGACGACAGGGAAGTTGTTGTGTTCTTGTAACCTAACCATGTCCTGCCGAAGGGACACGACTTGGGCTAAAAGCTCCGCGCTTTCCGTGATTTAGGGTCCCGGAGGGTTGGTTGCCGCGTATATGGAGGTGGCGCTGGGCTTACCCCACTCGACATGCCGTACGGTAACCCCTCATGCATTACGAACGAAGCTTTTTCATTGGTTCCCATATGTTCGGGATGAAGGGTCGATTTGTTTAATCGATTCCCACGGGCGCCAAACTGTTCACGCCAAAAAGTCGTTTTCTGACTTAGAGGGTCAACTTAGGAATTTTGCTGCCTTCGGTACCTTGGAAGCCTCGGTAGGGAGCGTGACCTGCAAAAATAGAGGAACGCTCGGTAAGGCCAAGGGCACCGGTGTGGTACCGGTCGAAGGCTCTCCGAAGCTTAAGTAAGTTCGGGATGTAATAAGTTTTACTTTCAGATTAATTAGGCAGTATGCTGATCATTCTGCTTACCCTATGCAGGGATGGCTGATCCCTTTTTATAGGGCCTGGGAGGTAGTGCTTAGTTGTAATCTGTCGATGTGGGGCTGTGGACGTCGCTGGGGAGCATGCCACGTGTCCTTAGAGAGGCGGTGCCTAAGTGATGCGATCGGTAGGAGGGGGTGCCGAAGGCACCTCTGCGAAGGCTTGATTTGTCCCACGTGTCTTGCTCTCATTGGCGCTTATTCTGGGTGTAAACATTGATGATCATACCAAAACCTACCAACAACAGAGTTCACTTCCCTACTCCCTCCCTCCCTTTAGCATGCACCCTATCTTTAGAGGGACGATATCCAATTTTTACTTGACCTTCAAGTCAAGCAATTTCTGTTGTGGCCCAAGATATCAATCAAAAGCTCTGTGCTTTCTCTACGTACGTATATCTAGGCTTTTAGAAGATGGGATGATTTTTTTTCTTTTTTTTTTCTTTTCACATAATTACATATCCCATTCGAATGTTTCGAATTAGAGTTCTAAAACCCAATTACTGTTGAAATTAAACATTATATATAATTACACTAACAATCTGACGTGATAATAATATAGCTGACATGACAACAACAATATCTCGTAACAAGTTGACATGACAAATCATTATAACACACACTCATTCATATTTAAATCCTTATCACTATATTGTCTATAAAAAAAATCACCATATTATATCACATTCATTCATACAAATTTTACACTCAACCTTTTGTATATGCAAATACAGATTTTGGCAAATGTTTATATATTTTTTTTAAAAACATTATTGGGGACCCACAATATCTTATCAATGTCGAACAAAGTAGAAGGTGCTGAAAAATAGAGTGAGTTTGAAGGTTCGCTAGCTCCAAAGTGAAGACAAATGACTTCGCTCCAAGTCCTTCAACCCACCCCACCCCACCTAAGCTCGCCCAAGACCCAGATTTCACCATTACGTGGCATCGAATCATGCTCAACCATGGCCGAGCTCAAGCAGTTGCACTCCCAAGTCATCAGGCTCGGCCTCGCAGCCGACAACGATGCCATGGGTCGTGTCATCAAGTTCTGTGCACTCTCCAAGAATGGCGATTTGGGTTATGCTCTCCAACTGTTCGATACAATGCTCCACCCAGATGCATTCATTTACAACACCGTAATGAGAGGCTACTTGCAATGCCAATTACCGAGAAATTGCATTGTTTTGTACTCACAGATGTTGCAAGATTCTGTCACTCCCAATAAGTACACGTTCCCTTCTGTTATACGAGCTTGTTGCCGTGATGATGCTATTGGAGAAGGGAAACAACTTCATGCCCATGTTGTTAAACTGGGGTATGGAGGTGATGGGTTTTGTCAGAACAATTTGATTCACATGTATGTGAAGTTTCAGTCTCTGGAAGAAGCTAGAAGGGTCTTTGACAAGATGCCCCGGACGGATGCTGTGTCTTGGACCACTTTGATTACTGGGTACTCGCAATGTGGTTTTGTTGATGAGGCTTTTGAAATTTTTGAGTTGATGCCTGTGAAGAACTCTGTTTCTTGGAATGCCATGATTTCCTCTTATGTCCAGAGTGATCGTTTTCATGAGGCATTTGCTTTGTTCCAAAAGATGCGAGTGGAAAAGGTGGAATTGGATAAATTCATGGCGGCTAGTATGTTATCGGCTTGTACAGGTTTAGGTGCTCTAGAACAAGGGAAGTGGATTCATGGATATATTGAGAAAAGTGGGATTGAATTGGACTCAAAACTTGCAACAACAATCATTGACATGTATTGCAAATGTGGTTGCCTGGAGAAGGCTTTTGAAGTTTTTAATGGTTTGTCCCATAAAGGAATTTCTTCATGGAATTGCATGATTGGAGGGCTAGCAATGCATGGGAAGGGAGAGGCTGCCATTGAGCTTTTTGAGAATATGCAAAGGGACATGGTAGCTCCTGACAACATTACTTTTGTTAATGTCCTTAGTGCATGTGCTCATTCAGGGTTAGTTGAAGAGGGGCAACGGTACTTCCAGTCCATGATTGAAGTCCATGGTATTGAGCCCAGAAAAGAGCATTTTGGCTGCATGGTTGATCTTCTTGGAAGAGCAGGGATGCTGGAGGAAGCAAGAAAGCTAATAAATGAGATGCCAATGAGCCCCGATGTAGGCGTATTGGGTGCGCTCCTAGGAGCTTGTAAGATCCATGGAAATGTTGAACTGGGAGAACACATAGGAAAGAGAGTAATTGAACTGGAGCCAGAAAATAGTGGTCGCTATGTGTTATTAGCCAATCTATATGCCAATGTGGGCAGATGGGAAGATGTTGCTAATGTGAGGAGATTGATGAATGACAGGGGAGTGAAGAAGGTTCCTGGATTTTCCATGATTGAATTGGAAGGTGTTGTCAATGAATTTATTGCAGGGGGAGGGGCTCATCCTCAGACAAAAGAGATATATGCCAAGGTTGATGAGATGTTGAAATGTATAAGATCTGCAGGCTATGTTCCTGACACAGAGGGAGTGTTGCATGATCTTGATGAGGAGGAAAAGGAGAATCCTTTATACTACCACAGTGAGAAACTTGCAATTGCCTTTGGCCTACTGAAGACTAAACCTGGGGAAACTATTCGTATATCGAAGAACTTGCGAGTCTGTAAAGACTGCCACCAAGCAAGCAAGCTCATCTCAAAGGTTTTCGATCGGGAAATAATCGTGAGGGATCGAAATCGTTTTCACCATTTTAAAAGGGGAGAGTGTTCTTGTAAAGATTACTGGTAATGCTGTCTGGTGGTCAGCTGTAGAGATTCCTGTAAAGATTACTTAAGATGTGCTGTAAGCAAGATAAGTTCATCCAAATACTGAAAATCATTTGGTTGTGTTATTATTTTGATCAATTTGTGGTTTTCTAGCACATGAGTTTTTGATTTGTCTTTGATTTGACGATAATTTTATGCTTCAAATTTCTTCCCTGTGTTAAGAAAACAGTTTGTATAGAATTGAGTGAAAGACATTTTATCAACGATTCACCAAACTCACTGAGTCAAACTCACACAATTATATTGTGCAATAAATATTTGTCTTGAATTATTTAAAATTAAAAAAAATTGCTAAAAAGAACTTTGTGTTGGGGAGCCAAAGGCCAAAATTACCTTTAACCTTATTTCTTTATTTTTATTTTTATTTTTTCTCAATCAATCATTGGTTGTAAATAGTAAAAAATAAATAATATGTTTACCATAAAGAACAGAAACCCTAAAAAACGGCGGGTCGAGCAATCGAGTCGAACCTATTCCACTCGCGACTCACGATTCCGAACGATCCCAGCTCGTTCTTCTTCCTTCACCCAATTTTTCAAGTTTTCCCACCAATCTGACCCTCAAAAACCTAACTTTCCATCAATTTCTCCACTTTCGACCGTATCAATCATCCCAAATCCAAATGCGTCTGACCCACATCGAAGAATTTTAGATAGGTCAATATTTCTTTATGCCATTCGTTTTTTCTAACCCAGGTAAGCAGAATTTAAGCAACCATTTATTTGTCTGAGCTGTGTATTTTTACCTGGTTTTCAGTAGAATCAGATTATCCCCTTTCTATATATTATTGTGTTAGAAAGTTTTAGCCTTAAATTTGGGTGTTAGGGAATTTCAGCTGTGGTTTTTATGTGATTATTTGCAAAAAGTGAATGCCAATTTGTCTGATTTTTATCTCATGCTTAGTCTTGTTTGGTCTCAGCTAGCCACCTATGTACAATGTTTGCTTCTTCTTTTTTGTACCATTTATTGTGGCGTTTTGTTGTTTCAAATCTTGTTGTGCTGCTTCAGATGCTGAGACAATTATTTTGAAGTGCTGGATTGAGTTTTTGAAACAAGTAAACCCATTTGTTGCTTTCCAAGCTCAGAAGGAGTTGCCCTTTCTGTTGAAATTTTCATTTGAACAGTTAAATGACATTTTAATATCAACATCTATTATAAATTTATGAACCCCAATTTTATTTGTGTGCATTATTTTGAGTTGGTTGTGTGCTAGGTCCGGAGTTCCATTAGTAACGAGTCCTTTTTCATATTTTTTTTGTTGAAATCCTTTTTCATATTGTGTCAATGTATCAAGCACGTTTGAGAATCTTGCCAGCTATGTCTTTATTACTCCATGTTAAGTTGAAAACATTTCATCTTACTGTCTTTCATTCTGAATTCTTACGTATTTCTCATTTGTGCTCGCTATGCTTTGGCCTATATGCTGCCCTTAAGCTAATGAATGAATGTATTTTTTTCAAACATCTCCTGCAGATTCCTATTTCCTGTTGCCTAACTCTCACTGTGGTAAACACCAACATCATCCTTACTAGTGTCATTGTCAGACCATGCAACGTTGCAAGATTAAAGATATTGACTTCTGTTAGTGCTGAGAATACAGCAAGTGAATCAGACAAGGGTAGTTTCTGATATACATTCTTAAATGGTTTAAATTGACGGCCACAATGCGCTCCTCTGGACTTGTTGACCCTGGATGGGAACATGGCATGGCTCAAGATGAGAGGAAGAAAAAGGTTAAATGCAATTACTGTGGAAAAATAGTTAGTGGAGGAATATATAGATTGAAGCAACATTTAGCCCGAGTTTCTGGAGAAGTTACTTATTGTGATAAGGCTCCAGAGGATGTATACATGAGTATGAAAGCAAATATGGAAGGAAGTCGTTCTAATAAGAAACCTAGGCATTCTGAAGATATTGGGCAAGCATATTTGAATTTCCAATCTAATGATGATGAAGAAGAGGTGCATGTTGGTTATAGAAGCAAAGGAAAGCAATTGATGGGTGACAGGAATTTAGCTATGAAGTTGACTCCTCTTCGGTCATTAGGATATGTTGACCCTGGGTGGGAACATGGTGTTGCTCAGGATGAGAAAAAGAAAAAGGTGAAATGCATTTATTGCGAGAAAATAGTTAGTGGTGGTATCAATCGGTTTAAACAACATTTAGCTAGAATTCCTGGAGAAGTAGCACCTTGTAAACATGCTCCTGAGGAAGTTTTTCTTAAAATAAAAGAGAATATGAAATGGCATCGTACTGGAAGGAGACAGAGACAACCCGATTCGAAGGACATGTCACCTTTTGATCTGCAGTCAGACAATGAAGATCAAGACGATGACCAAATGGAAGCTGCTCTGCATCATATAAACAAGGAAAGATTGATTGATGGTGATAGGAGATTGGGCCAAAATTTGAGAAATACATTCAAGGCGTTGCCTCCCAGTACTGGTTCTGAACCATTATTTAAAAGATCAAGGCTAGATTCCCTTTTCTTGACTGCTCCCAAGAGTTTGACACCACATTCTTACAAACAAGTAAGGGTCAGAACAATGTCAAATAAAATATCCCGCAAGGAAGTTATTTCTGGAATTTGCAAATTCTTTTACCATGCAGGAGTTCCTCTACAAGCAACAAACTCCTTATACTTCCATAAGATGCTGGAATTGGTTGGCCAATATGGCCAGGGTCTGGTAGCACCTCCAAGCCAATTAATATCTGGTCGGTTTCTGCAAGAGGAAATTGCAACCATTAAAACCTACCTGGCTGATTATAAGGCGTCCTGGGCAATCACTGGGTGTTCTATAATGGCAGACAGTTGGAGAGACACAGAGGGTAGGATATTAATAAATTTCTTGGCTTCTGGCCCAAATGGTGTATATTTTGTTTCTTCAGTTGATGCCACTGAAATAGTTGAAGATGCTTCGAATTTGTTTAAGCTGCTGGACAAAGTGGTTGAAGAGATGGGTGAGGAAAATGTAGTTCAGGTATTTGGTTTTCTTTGTTTCTCATGTAGTTCCCCATCCCAAACTGTCATCCGCCAGCTACTAACTTTGCTTTGCTTCTAATCCCCTATTGTGCAGGTAATCACTCCAATTACTCCTAGCTATAAAGCTGCTGGAAATATGCTTGAAGAGAAAAGAAAGAAATTATTCTGGACCCCATGTGCCACCAATTGTATTGATCAAATGCTTGAAGATTTTTTGAAGATAAGATGCGTAGCGGAGTGCATGGAGAAGGGGCAAAAAATTACGAAGCTCATTTACAACCAAATTTGGTTGTTAAATTTTCTGAAGAGTGATTTTACACAGGGGAAGGAACTTTTGAGACCGTCTATTACCCGGTTCGCCTCTAGCTTTGCTACCTTACAAAGTTTGCTGGACCACAGGACTGGTCTTAGAAGAATGTTTCAATCAAACAAATGGATTTCATCTCAGTGCTCCAAATCATGTGAAGGAAAAGAGGTGGAAAGTATTGTATTAAATGCTACATTCTGGAAGAAGCTACAGTTTGTTAGGAATTCAGTGGACCCATTTATGCAAGTTCTTCAAAAGGTTGAGAGTGGTGACTGCTTGTCAATGTCATCTATATATAATGACATGTACAGGGCAAAGCTTGCAATCAAAACCATTCATGGTGACAATGTACGTAAATATGAACCATTTTGGAGTGTTATAGAAAGTCATTGGAACTCGTTGTTCTACCACCCGGTATATGTAGCTGCTTACTACTTAAATCCATCATACAGATATCGACCCGATTTTACGGCGGTAGGACAAACAATTGCTGCTTGTGATTTTATCATCATGTTGACTTCTTTCCTAACCTAGATGTTAATTGTCTGTAGCATACCGAGGGGATGCGTGGACTTAATGAGTGCATCGTTCGGCTGGAGCCAGACAGTGCAAGAAGGATTTCTGCATCTATGCAGGTAATAATTTCTTATTGGAATTCATTATTTGCTTCCTGAATGTTTTCATATGTTGAGATTATCTTCTTATATTCTCCCATTCTTTCAGATTTCTGATTACAACTCTGCTAAAGCTGATTTTGGAACCGAATTGGCAATCAGTACAAGAACCGACCTTGATCCAGGTATAACATTACACTGTCATGCTACTCATTTGAGAGTTCCGATATGTATATGCATGCCCATGCATCGAGTCTCTGGACACATTACACATCTTCTCAAGCATTATTTTACTTACAGATACATTTCTCCTTTTCTTGCCTCTTATTAGCTGCATGGTGGCAACAACATGGCATAAGTTGCTTAGAGCTGCAGCGTATTGCTGTGCGTATTTTAAGTCAGACGTGCTCATCTTTTGGTTGTGAGCATAACTGGAGTATATACGATCAATTGTACAGTATAAGAAATAATCGTTTAGCTCAAAAAAGATTGAATGACCTCATCTACGTTCACTACAATCTGCGTCTTAGAGAACAACAATTACGAAGAAGGGCTGATAATTCAATCTCCCTGGACAATGTTCTGTTAGAGCGTTTGCTAGATGACTGGATTGTAGACGTCGCCGAAAATGACATGCTAGAAAATGAGGTATTTCAAGCGTAGATTCTATTTTTCCTGCAGAGTGGGTTAGTTACGTGCCAATTGCACTACAAGCTTCAATTTGCTGCGTTTGCTGACTACGAGAAATCCCTTACATTGCCTGAATCAAATTCTTTATTTTCTCTTTGTAGGAAGTCCTTTGCAATGAATTCGAACAGGTTAATGAATACGAGAATTATATGGTTGATTATGAAGGTGTAAATGGAAATGCAGAGACTAGGAACGGATCAGTCGAGCTGGTAACTTTGGCTGATGCAGATACCAATCCGGCCAATGCTGGTGTTGCCACTGATGATGATGATGAAGATGATGAGGATGGCGATATAAACTTTTTCGATGATGACATGAGTGATTAGTCAGTTTGTGGATCTTCAACTAACACAAGAAGTAATGGTGGCGAGGCAGCTCTGCCATAGTTGTACAATTATATCCCAGCCTTACTAGTTTTGGAAGTTACTACTTGACGTAAACAGGGCGTCCTTACATGTAATATTCTTCGACCTTTTTTCAAAATGTAACTTGGGCAGGTCATGGATGAATCACTGTTACTTAACCACTTTTTATTCACAATTTTCATAGCCTGGCGCTATTATCACCTTCAAACTGCTCATCAAACTGCTCATCTCCCTATCATACTCTTCCCACGACATAAACTTACATATAACAAGTGTATACTTTAGCTTATCTTATCGTGAGATGATGTAGACGAATCTCTCTTCCAGAATCATATTAGCCAAACTCACTGAGACTCATCCACCAATATTTTCCAAATACTCTATTTTTTTCAAATATTTTCCAAATACTTCAAATAAATAAATAAAACGCCTATGAGTGCCATGGGATGGGAGACAATGTGGCGAATGAATGCGAGTTATGAACGTGTTGGATTTATTTCGAAGGAAAGGAAAATATCACACTTCGAAGAAGAAAAATGTAATTAAATAGAATAATTATTTCAAAGTGAAGAACTGGGAATTCCAAAAATCTCTTTTATGGATTGGGTGTGATGATCAAATTTTTGGGTGGACATGGAAAAACAATTACCCCAAATTTCTAAATCAGATAAGACTTTGATAAATTCCCACATTCCAAATTTCTAATAAACCCTAGACCTTTGTTGTTGGTTTTCTCTACTGGGCTGCTACTTTTATTCTGGGCCGCCCCATTTGGCTGGTAACTTATTACCGGGCTGATGGCTTGTAAAACGCCGAAAGAACGAATAACTCTCTTCGACGCCTCTCTCTTCCTACCAAAGCCTAGTGTTTTTCAGTCTCTCCTCTCTCGGCCGCTAAACTCTCTCACTCCGAGGCCGTTGTCGTTGAAGCAACGCTGTTAGCTCCTGCCCTCTCTGATTCAGGCACCGCTAGTATGTTATCTTCTTCTTCTCACTGAGTTTTCAATGAATTCGGATCGCTTTGTGCTTATCAGGTTGGAGCTGTTTTGATTTTGATTTCAAAAGTTGTGTTTTAGGATGCCGGAAATCAAGGCAGTGATTGGTCTCTCATGGGAGCCAAAGTTGCCGACTTTTTCATCAGCAGCCAAAAATGGAGGTGGTTCTGGTACCAAACCTCACGAAACTCACCGCGAAACCAATCAACTTTGGAAACCCAACACACAGCTTGTTGATGGCCTCTTTGTTCCACCAAATAACCCAACAAAGCTGAACAAGTTGCTTAAGAAGCAGCTCAGAGACACTGCTGGGACAAGTTGGTATGTCATCATCTCAACTCATTCTGCTTCTTTTGAGTCTTGGGTTTTATCAGAAACCCTTTCACTCACAATTGAACTTCTTATGTTTGTCTGTGTCCCCTGATAATTTATGTGATTTAGGTTTGACATGCCTGCACCAACCATGACCCCAGAGTTGCAGAAAGATCTCCAATTACTTAAGGTATGGCAACTCCTGTTTTGTTTCGGTTCTTAGTTTCCCTGGCACTAAGTTGTAATCATCTACATCCCTTGTTTACTGGGTTTTGCGCTTGCATCAGTATGAATTTAACTCTCATTATTGAGCTGTGTGTGCTTTAAAAATATCCAATCTTGTACGTTGGTTCCGGGCTTCCTGCATCAGCTGAATAAAATAAATTATAAGATCCTGTGTTCGTAGAATTTTTGGGACTTATAGTTAACCGTGAATCGTGATATCGGATCTATTTCTACTACCTCGGAGGTAATTCACATCAGACAGTCTGTCAACACTAATCTCTAGTATAGAAAACCTAATAAAAGCTAATCTAACCTGGAAGTTTGCATTTTATGGTACACTTACTTTAGTATCATTCCAAGTCCTTATCAAGTTTCGGCTGTGACGAAAGTGAACCATTCTCAAATGTTAACAGAGTCTATAGTAAGTGTCCTTTTTTCTTGTCCAGCTGCAAACCTTGTATGTGGGAACATTAAACAAGCTGATAATTCCTTGGAATCTGGAATCAAATCCGATATTCACTTCTTTTGCATTTTCTCATGCTTCCACTATTGTTCAAATTGTTTGTATTGTTAAAGTATATCAATTGGTATCTCTTTGAACTTAGTGTGAGTTATGCATACTCATGCACCAATTTATTAGCTTATTGACTTGAAGGGGTCATCCATTTGCAATCATTGTTATAATTATTAACCTCTGAATTTTATGCTTTCATTTATGCTAAAAGGAAGTTTAGTCGACTGATTTGTTTTGCTAATGGTTACAGTTAAGGAATGTTATGGATCCAAAGAGACACTACAAGAAGGGTAATTCACAACCTAACAAGTATTTCCAGGTGAGAATATAGTATCTCGATTACATTACAAGAAGCCATTCATAGGAATGTATTAGTATAGTCGTCACATTTTTCTTCCTTTGGTTGTTCATCAGGTAGGGACGGTGATAGAGTCCCCGTTAGATTTCTTCTCAGGCAGACTTACGAAGAAGGAAAGGAAGACAACCCTTGCAGAAGAGCTGCTTTCTGATCATACCCTTGGGAACTACAGGTGAGATACCCAAAGACATTCACTGTGTCCAAATTCTAAAGCAATACATTTGATTTAAGGATGATTCTATTGGCATCCGAAAAATTTTAAACTTTAGAATATTTATTGAAAAAAAAGTAAAATTAAATTTACCGATCATGGATGATCATGGCGAGGTCATGCCCACCAGCTGGCAGTAGGGAAGGGGGTGGTGTTGGGGTAGGAGGATGTGGGACGAGGGAGAAAAATTGAAAAGAGGAAATTTGGGTTTATAAAAGAAATTTTTTTGGAGAGAGGGAAGGGGCTGTGGTAGAAAGTTTTGGAGTGCCAATAGTCCCACATGCATTTAAATGTAGATATAAATATTTGAAGAAGTTGGGAGAAATCATATGATATGCAGCGTATTATGCTATAATGTATCTTTATGCTGTAGTTATGAAAGTTCAGTATTCTTGAAAAGCTGAGTATCTCTATGAAATACAAACAAACCTTTTAACTATGCTGTTGTTTGTTTCATGAATCCACCTTTTAGAAAGCGGAGAGTGCGTGAGATAGAAGACAAAAACCGGCCGGCTGGAAATGAAAAATGGAAGATAAAGGGGAAGAAGTCGTATCAGCGTGCAAAGCAAAGAAGGCTCTAATATGTTTTCACTTTGACCAGAATTTTTTGGAAATCCATGGAGGCTGATAGGTTTCTGTCAAATCAGAGAAAGATATTGTTAATGCGTAACTGTACCAATAGAACAAAAATGTAGTTTCAACTTTTGATGATATGTTACCATCAAGCTCACAGACAGTACGCTACTGAATAACATTAATTTTTGTTTTTGTTACATGGTTTGCAAATTTCAAAGGATCGAGCCTTCTTGTTAGTGGAAATTTTATTGATGATGATATACTCTGTTAGTAAAGATGTCGAGGTCGTAAGAGATTAGACGATCACCCAGCAAGATTCTGCTTTAAGTGTGTAGCCAGATGGTGCACTTGGCTCTGGCATGTCATATAATCTTATTTGATTCTCTTGAACATGCACAGGTACTTTGTCACCATGACTTGCAAAAAGGTTACTAATGATTTATCAACTTAGTTTACTTATTTTTCGGCCAGTTTCATGAAAGTTTATATTGAGTCATGATTAGTTAGTTGGAATGAATATTGAAACTATTTCAATTTCAGAAATTATGTGTTACAATGAAGAATTAGTTAGGGCCATACTAGAATCACTTTTGAGGATAAGCACTTCCACATGCCTTTTCATATAATCACTTTTGGTGATTTTAGGGAATCACTTTTGAGGATAAGCACTTCCACATGCCTTTTCACATCTCTCATGTGCTTAGAAGTGATTATTAACATGAACCAAACGAGTCTTTAATTTCATACCCATTCATTTTGACTCCGGATTCATTCCTCACATCATATTTTAATTGGCTTAGCAACTAGCGATACGTATTGGCGTAATCATATTTTTAATAATATCACAGAGTGATTAGAAATGCTAAAAGGGCCAATGTGTTAGATTAACATGGAAAAGGGTTATGTAGAAAGAGTTGGCAGAACAGTCTTTACGCATAAGACCGCCATACGACTTGATTATATTATATCCTCCTTCACCTAGTGAGGTAGACTCACATAGACAAAGACACAAGAAAACTGCCAATTTTCATTACAATAAAAAAATTGACAGCAAATTTATCTCCTTTACAATAAAATATGACACTTTTTAACTTATAATATTCCCCTGAATTAATTTGAAAATTCAACTGTATCGATTCATTCACATAGAAACACCCCAGATTCATCATGGCAAAGGCTCCTGTGAATCTCCCAAGCGAGACAAATGGAGATATGCGTCAGTCCCTGTACATACATTACACAAATATCCGCATGTCAGAAAATTTCGGTGGATTAAGCAAAAGAAAATGACATGTGATTTTAAAGAGAGATCAAAAGGCAAGTCAAATATATGACGACAATTTTACAGTCGGATTTAGAGAATATAATACAACTCGAGTGTAGAAGATTACCCCTTCACAACTCAGAGAAGAAAGCTACAAACAAATTGGAAGACTGTCGATATTCTGAATGCAACGTGCTTGAAAATGTGGATAAAGCAATAGGCAAAAGAAAATGACAGGTAAAACCATGTAAAACATAAGATGGTTAACCAATGACATAAACAAGTAAAATTTATGATCTATTTATGGCAACTACTGGAGTTGCCCCTTAAGGATTTTTGATTATGAAGCCTTGCTAATTATGTATAACATTATGAACGCAACAGGCTTGAAAATGTGGATGAAACAGTGAGTAGAACTCTTGGTGCATGAAGGAAAAGAAAATAACAGCTGATTTAAAGAAGAGATCAAGAGCTAAGTGAAACATACAGATGATCAGCTAATGACATAGACAAGTATTTTCTCTAATTACGATAGCTTATGGCTAATGCCAGAAAATACCCCTTCAGAACTCAGAAGGAGAAAGAAAGGTGCAAACAAATGGAAAGACTTTGATTGTGAAGTTTTGCTGGAATAATCTAAATGGAACAGGTTTTGGAATTAGTCAACTCACCATATCCTTCCATTGAGATAATTTGCAAATCTCCTCCAAAATACCTAGCATACAAGCGACTTATAGGAAGCCCATATCCATACCCAGCCATTGTAACTGCATCAGCTTCAGAGATTTCTGAATGCTCATCCAAAGGGTTCCTTGCAGTGCTGTAAAGATATGTAAAAATTTTGGGTAGTCCACTTCTTGGTATGCCACCCCCTCATCTGAGACCTATGAAGTCAGCCACACCAACTTGATAAGCATTTCATTGTTCAAGTAGTAAACAATTGAAAATATCTTGAAATTCTCTAAATTACACTAAACAATACCTTGATAGTAACATCCTCAATTCCATCGGCAACTATTATTCTAACAGGAGGTGCAACTTTGTCCGAGTCCATGTACCGCTCTTGGACAGCACGCAAGGAGTTCTTAACTAACTCGAAGACCATAGTATGCAAGTGTGTTGGAACATACCTGTTACAAAAACTAACAAAACTTCATTTGTTGGACAATATCATATCACCAGCCACCACTAATAGGTTCAAAGTGAAGAGAGAAAAAAGAAGGAAGGAGAATAAAATATACTTACGGGAATGCAAAATCAGGATCCCCATAGATATTAACATTAGGTGCGCTGCCATACTCCCGTTGGCAGATTGCGCGGGCATCCTCACTAGCATTTCGTGCTACCTCCACAGGAGACATTTTTGTATGTATATAACCCACAATATGAGGAGGGGGGTTGGGATTGTGCAACTCGACATGCTGGCCTGAGTTCCACAGAGATTTTAGAACCCGGTGAAGAAAAGTGAAATATCTAGCAAAACCAGCCAACTAAAATATCACAGTAAGAAGGCAATCTGACCAATGAGCATGCGAATTCCAATTCTTGACATGTAGAAGCGATCCAAAAATTGGTGAATCTCATCAAGATCCTCGTAGACAATCGTCGGATTTATGCCTTTCTTCAACTGTTGAACGCCCAGAGCCATCATTGGGACCACGTTATTGTGTCTTACCTTAATCGCCTTAATCATTTGTGTAAATTCCTTCTCATCATTATCATCCTTAATATCAGGAAAGGATCTAAGGTCGCGGAAGGAATCCAAATACCAATCTCGTACCTGAAAATAAAATAAAGAAAAAAATTACACTAAAGTGTATATATATGCCTCAAATCCTTGTAACTTCATGCTGGACGTGCTATCTAGTTATTCACCCTGTAACTCCAAACCACCAGCATGCCCAACAAACCAAATTATTCTTAAACAAGTGCACTTATCAGATAGTTTCCTCATAGTTCACTGTCTAAAATATTAAAGGCTTGAGAACAAGACCTCAGATAGTAGTTTGCAGAATCAGCCACAAGCAATTCGAATGCAGTTACTCTGAAGAATCATTTGGCAAACAATTCCAATGCATTCTTGCTTTTGAAAGCAAAAGAAAGCACATGTAGCCTAAACTTTTCATAAACCTTTTTGGTATAATCAAATAAAATAATAAGACGAATAAATCAAATTTTATTCTGTTCGACAAAGGAATTAAATTCAAAGCCACATCATTAATTCCCACCAAATCCCATTGGATTCCAAAAAGAAAACAAATAAGAAAACGCATAATTCACAACAACAAAAACGAGAAGTACCTTCAAAACGGCAGGTTTCTCAGACAAGCCATAAGGGAGGGCCTCGAGCTCAATTGCTCGCCTAGCAATCCTAATGGGGAGCTCCCTGTGAAGAAACTGAGCGGAGATTATAAAATTCCTCCGGGTGGGTCTGGACCCAAACTCCATCATGTACCTGAGGCTCACGCCCGTCTGCTTCATACAGCCCCATCTCTGCACCTCGTCGATCAAGCTCTTGGAAAAGGACTCGCTGGCCTTCTTAACCGCCATGGCTCCACCAGCGAACCCAGAAGCGAGTATCACCTTGGAAATGCGCAATCACCCGCATGCAAGCCTGGCTCTCACTCTCACAACAATGCAACACTGACATAGAAGATATCAAAGCCAAAGGCCCCAAAGCTAATCCCTGAGTTTTACTGTAAATTACAAGATACAAAATGCGCGATATATAAAGAGGACGAATGGGTGTCTTTTGCTTTCAATTTCAACCCTAGGGTTATATTTTAACCAGGGCGAGGACCATGAGAACAATCAATCACCCCAATTGAGATTTTGAGGCTTCGTTTTTGTCTGGTCCTGGTTTCGGATTCTCGGTTTCTTGGTATCTATGGGTGGTGTGGTTCTGAGAGTCGTCACGTGCCACGTTTTGTACTGACGTGCCGGATTTTTGACACGTGGACATGAACCCTTATCTCCACCAGGCAGAGCAAAGGGGTTTAACCGTTTGGGTTCGCGGGAAAGCCGAAATGGATAGCTTTTACTGGGCCCGGATGGATCAGGTGAAAAAAGTAGAGGCAACAATGTGAGTGGGTGGTGGGCCCACGAGCCCATGGTCCCATTTTTGTACCAAAAGAGAGCTCATGTCAATGTGTGACCATGGCTGACTCGGGCACAAGCAGAGTGGATAATATCATAAATATATAGACTTTTTCAATTTTGAAATAGGATTTTGTGTATATATCTAAGACCGTGTCGTTTTCGGATTTAAAGTTAAGCATTTTAAGTTATGGAGGTATTAGAAAAATGATCATTTATGAGATTGTCTGAGAATTTATAAAGTTTATAAATGACGATATAGTCAAACAATATGGGTATGATATTTTCAGGTTGTATTTCATTTTCTGAAAATGAAGTATTTATAATACGAAGTTACAAACTCTAGCAGGATTATACTAGGAAATAAGATAAAGTCATAATTACATAAGATCTATACAAAAGGGAAATAAATAGAATCATAATATACTAGGAAGTAAATCCCCTAATTACACTAGAATCTCGCTAACAAATATTGGGAGATGGAAGAATCAAATATATCTGTTCAAGAACGTAAAATATCTATAAATGATATTGCATGAAAGTTTAGTACACCAAAACTAGTCAAGTTTTATCATAAAATTGAGTGTTTACGTTTGTGATGATTTAGGATTTAAGATTAAGAAAATTCCAGAAGTTATGGTGAGCCCATGAGACAACAATAAGAGACTCCAATTGAGTCTTCAACAAAGAAAAATACTAAGATAGGTATATGCAACTGTTTACACAAAACTTTTGAACGAATCTGCTCGATTTTCACAAGCACAAAATATGACGGTCTATTTTGCTATGTCAATTTCTTGTCCATATTTCTTCAAGTGCGTATACTAGTCAGCTTGTCATGTTCTTTACGAATGGGACATCAACAATTCCATCTCCTCTCAATCCTATCCTCCTCATCCTTTTTAAGATTCAAAGTCGAAAACAAATTAATTTTGAATCAGCCTTAATTAATATTAGGCGTACAATCAATAGATTTAAGCAATATTCATCCACTTGTTGCATGCATGCATCTCAGTTGGATTAAATTAATAGATGAGAACAAAAACAGCGGATCAGTATTAAGCCATCAAATTAGTCTTTAATGAGATGATTAAGCGTAAGCCAATATGGTAGGATCATCGATGTATATCCTAAACCCTTTGCGTATACGTTTGATTCATCATGTGTTAAGTTATTTGTAAACTTCTATAAATATAATGCAAAGAACTTATATCCTTGGGAGCCCTCGAAAAAGCTAATAATAATACATCCAGTAATGTTTCAAATATGTGATAAGTTAAACTCATACATCCATTGAGTACTTAGTGGATCCCGCAAAGGAAATACTTAAACGACAGGAGAGAGATTTCTCACACACACAAAACTATGATTTACGTGATTATTCGAACATGAGACCTCCTGATTTGCAAGTTAAGGTCATTTTCTATTGTGCTAGACCGTTGCCAAATTAATATTTATCATTTTGGAAAGAAAACTATGTGCTTTCAATTGCCATAAAATAAAATGGGCATTACATAGGTTGTGTGGTTAAGGCTGATACCTTGATTTTGATTAGAAAGCAAAAGGAATACAGATGTCAAAAAAATTGTCTGGTTTTATAACCTAGTCTTGTTCTCTCAATAACCATTCCATTGATGTGTACATGTATTAACTAGAGCAGTGCAACGATATATTTGAAATTTGATTATTCCTCTTATCTTAAGTGATTGGTCACGTGAGGAGAGAGAAAAGAACGAAAGTTTTATACGAGTAAAGTGGAAGAAATGGAATATATTTGGCCATGACAACTTATTTTTCTTTTCAATTTTATGATGCAATTTAATTCAAATGCTTATGAGTTTCTTATTTAAAATAAAGTGTTTGATGAAATGCTTCTTATAAGTTAAACAAGACTGAGATACGTGTTCGTGTTCGATTGCATAAGCTTGTTTGTCATAATAACAAATTTACATGTTTGTTTCCAACCAGTGGAGGTGATTACTACAAATTATTGTTATTTGCTCTTCCAAACATGTTTGACCAAATGCCAATGGTCTTGAAGAAAATGAAGCAAAATTCCTTTTTTTAGCTTTTCCTTGGTGAGAAAGGAGGCCAGAAAAGCCCAACAACAAATGACTTTTTTTCTTTCTCTTTTTTCTGTTTACATTTTTGGGCGTTAAAAGAAGGGCTTTCACATATAGGCTCATAGAGAAAAATACTTTAGAAAAATATCAAAAATGTACTTTGAAGCGAAAAAATAGCGACACACTAACGTCATGTTTACTTATTAGCAGTGATGGAACTATTAAGGTACAAAAAAGTGCAGCTGCACCTTCCCTTATCGGATAAGCCATCATAGATGCTGCATATTACACCCCTCCTCTGCCTTGGAGTCTTGTTGGCCACTGTGTTGCGCTGGTCTTATTATTAATTTTTTAAATATTGACCACGTTTTGGACTAGGTTTTTAAAACACGCACAACCTTTATTTATTTTTTTTATTTTTTTATATTATTATTTATAAAAAGCACCAATTTAACAGGAAACCTTACTTAGCTTTTAATTGGGCATGCATAATTCCTTATTTAAGCGGGATTGGGAGTTCTCTTTATTTAATTGGGTTTTAATAGGGCTTGCATAATTCCTTATTTAAGTGGGATTGTGAGTTCTCTTTATAAAGGACCAATTTAACATCACCCAATTTTATAAAGTGTGTGTGCATCACAAGAATTCTGCGTTTTTTTCCCTTCTTGAGTACACCAATCCAAAGTAAGTCGAATTCATATTTTCTTCTTCTTGAGCAAACACCAATTTTGTTTATTCTTTTTTTAATAATCTTCTTTTTTTCTTATTTAACTCTTTCTTTATTGCAATTCCGCTAAAAAATTCCTAAGTCCGCGGTGCTTATTAGGAATAAGTATTGGATTGATTTCAATTCATACTTATCATATGTTTACAATACATAAATATTTGAATGATTCCAGTTCCCCGACTCCCTCTGCTATTACTAACACATAAAGAATAAAAAACTATATGAATTCCACGTTAAAATCCGTAATTGAATACTCTCAACATCAAGAATAAGATTAGTAGGTGAGTAAGTGAGTAGTTGATCCGATTCCATTCCTTGATTTCTCTATTTAAGTTCCCCCAATTCATGACTTTGGAGGGAAAAAATATTGTTGCCAGGTGTCCGGTCATAAAGATGGAGGGCCCAAGAAAATGGTTCTGGGTGGGTAGTGTTATCATTGCTCTTTCAGTCACACAGGCGAGGAATTTTATTTCAGCGCGTTAGCTGTTCGAAATCCACCAAGGCACCCAACGACACACCCAGACAGACTGACAGCGCATCATTTCCAATTCCATTTTCCTCCTTCTCATTCTCAACTCAACTGCCTGCTTTTTTTTTTTTTTTTTTCTTTTCCAATTATTATAATTCATAAACGTTCTTTTTCCCCACAGTACGTCTTTTGCTGTCTGCTAACGTAAGCCGCATAGAAAGGTTGTGTTCATAATCTCACGATAAATTCTACTCCTATATCGTTTTGTCTATCACAGTAAAATAACCCCACAATAACAATACACAAGTGCAATTCACAAATAAATCAACAGAAAATAGGGAATATAAAAGTTAGATTGCATACTCTCCAAATGATGAATGTTACTGTTAAACTTGCAAGTTTTCAAAAAGTTCAATATCTAGTTCTCCACGCGAATCCTATTCTATTTGAGTTTTGATTTCATTACATTATATTATTAGTTGAAGATTATTTCAGTTTTAATTCGTTAAATGAGTTATTTGGGAATGCAACTCCCATATTAATTAATTATCCGGGAATGGAAATAAAACCTCCTTATGAAGAACATGATGTGACATATCTAGTATGGTGATAAAATATTATCCAAAAAGAGAACACCAAGTCTCAAATTGGAGGAGTTAGCAAGGAAAGTTATCTTCCATTGCATTATAAGATGTAACAAAAAACAAAAACAACAAATGTTTTTAGATGTTTCTTAAGTTCTTGTAACTAATTTGTCGCGAAATTTCATTAACTCACGGTCCAACGGGACCATATTAGCGGCTCATGTTAGACATGATAGCCTGTTTGCTCTCTGAGAATTAATTAATTAATTTTTGCTTAATCACAAAGAAACAAAGAAACTTAAAATAAAATAAAATACATATTTTTTTGGACAACAATCAATTACCAGACAGCGATTCTTTCTCACCCTCTTTCTCTTCCTTCCACGCTTTTAGTTTTTCTTTTTCAATTTTCTCACAATTTCCCCTCCTGAATTTTTCTGTAATCTTTTTCAATTCTTGTTATTTTTCGAGAAAAATAAAGTTTCGATTTTTATCCCAAGGAAGAACACCGTGGAGGATTGCAATTAGGGTTTCGTTGTTAAACCTCCAGCAAATCTCAATCCGGAGCAACAGATGCTGTGGAGTTTTGCAAAATCGTAGAAAGGGGAAAGGTTAGGGTTTTCTTGCGGATTCGATTTCGGAGGGGTTAGTCTCTGGCAACCATGGCCAGCAACTTGCCGATGAGTCCTCAGTTGGAGCAGATCCATGGTGAAATCCACGATAATTTTCGAGCCCTCGCGTATGTCTCTCTGTTTTAGTTGCATTTTAATTTTTATCCATACTGAATAAAGATCATGGCTTTTCGTTTTCTTAAGTGCCTGAACTTTTCTACGCATTGATTGTTGAATTGTGAATTCGGTGATAGGATGTTTTCTCAGAATTCTAGCATGTTTAGCAATTGAAGATAGACAATTCAGTTAGAGGGATGTCAGGATATGTAGGATGTTGTATTGCTTGATAATCAATTTGTTTGTTTTGTATGTGTTCCTATTCATTCACCTTTAAGTTAGATTGATGCTCGTAAACTGTAGTTAAGCATTATTAACTTGCCATAGATAGAGTTACTGAGGCGATTTAAAGAGTATACGTGCTTGCTCAGCTGTTCCTGGTAGAGTTTACATCTGTGCTATGTTTTCATGTAGTGTTGAGTAACATTGGCTGCTCTTTAGAAACGTATACAGATTTTCTAGTTTTCAAGGCTCAACTTGCTCTTTTGATTGTTTGCGTAAAGCATTGATGTCGGTTATTTTTGGAGATCCAATACTACAATGAATAAAATTCTTTTGGTTATGTTCTTGATGGATCACTACTTACATCCATACTACCTAACGGGCAACAATATATGCCAGAAGTGCATCATTGTTTCCACATCTACTTAAAAATTATTTTGACATCCCTACTTGAAAACCCCATGGAAGCAGCAACCATGATATACTTTCCACAAACTGATGGATAATGAGGAAGATGTTAGTCAATGGTAGCCATTGTGAGCATTTGTTCTTTGTTTACAGTCTCATTTAACTTCCGGTTATTAGGTGGTTACTGAATTCAGCTGTCATGGTTGTATCACTGTTCTCTGCCTCCGTCTGACACAGTGCACTCTTTTCTTTTTTACCATGAACCAGAGGTCTTTAGCCTGTGTTAATCTCTCTTATGTTTATGTGTTGCCAACGCCACACGGTCCTTGTTTACACAATCTTATATGTTAACTGTCTGCCTATTATTCTTCTACAAGGTGTAGTTACTGAAAGAAAAGAATAATTTATGTATTTGCAGACAATTTTTCTGTTTCTTTTGTTGGGGGGAAGTGGTGGGGTTGTTACAGTAGATACTTGTACGTCCCTGTTTTTCATAATAGAGTTATATTATTATAATTACGGTGACTTCCTCTTTGTTTTCAGAAATGGCTTCCAGAAGCTGGATAAGATCAAAGACTCCAATAGACAAAGTAAACAGCTGGAAGAACTTACAGGAAAGATGAGGGAATGTAAAAGGTATGCCACAGATGCGACTCTCCTAATTTTATCTGACTACTTTCAGAAACTTAGAATTTTGGACATTCTTAATTTTTCACATTATATGAAGAGAAAGAAAAGACAGAAAGACAAATGTTGCTACATCTAATGCAATTTTTACACTATAATGAGTCTTGCACCACCATGTCATTAGGCAATTTTGGCATCCTTAAAAATTAGCAACTTATTGGAAAAGAGAAATTAGGAGTAGAACCGTGAGAGCATCCTCAGTTTAACTGGGATCAAGATGTGAGCGACTTTAAGTCATGCCTAATATACAAGTCTTGCATCCTATTTCTGGACTCCCGTACATCTTTTCATTTGTGATCAGTTTTGGGGATGTTGGAAGAATTCAGGTATGGGATGATTTTCATGATGGCATATGAAAGAATAAAATAAATATGAATTATTTTGATCCCAGTTCTTGAGATTTTCCCTTTACTTAAATCACAGAGTATGATTTTGTAAATTCATTGTTTCAGATTAATCAAAGAGTTTGACCGTGAAATCAAGGATGAGGAGAGCCGAAATCCTCCTGATGTGAATAAACAACTCAATGATGAGAAGCAATCTATGGTCAGTTGTTATGAGCTTTTGTTTTTTGCATCACATAATGTGTACATGTACACTGTAACACATGCATGCTTGCAAACTTGCTTACGACTTTTTAATTGAAAATGTTGTGAGAGCAATATTTGTTTCAGATTATTCTCATATGCCATTTTTATGTAATTAAATGATATTGTTGAATTTTTTCTCTATTAGTACAAAGATTTATAACAGTGTCCTTTAATTCTTATGTAATAGTTTTTGTGTGACGAAACTAATCTGGGGATTGATATTTTAGTGCACAAGATCTTTCTAGGCACACATTTGATTCTTTACTTTTTGCTATTGTAACAACTGCATCTAATTATAATACTTCATTTTGCAGATCAAAGAGCTGAATTCATATGTTCAATTGAGAAAAACGTAAGTTCAGCTATGCATTTTGTATTCTTGACCATTACTTACTCACTTACTCACTCATGTACTCTGGAATCTGATTGTTTTAGTTTGTTACCTTCAGTCCTCATATTCATGGGACAAACAAGTTAATCCCCAACGATAGAAAACTATTGTACAATTCAGTTTTTGAAGTCTATAAACCCCCTTCACTCTTCATGTTCTGGGTTCCTTTGATTTTGGAAAATGATATTCATACTCTAGATGAACTGCAGGTTTATGACTAGCCTTGGAAACAAGAGAGTCGAACTCTTTGATATGGGGGCAGGAGTTAGTGAACCAACTGCTGATGACAATGTTCAAATGGCTTCAGGTAAGTTCTTATCTTTCTGCATATCTGTCAGCTTAGTTTGATTATGTAAAGATGAGCTTTCTCCTACTTCAGTTTGTTTCATTATTTTAGCTGTTGATTATCCGATGCTAGTCAGCCTTGCACTCCTTTGATCAGTACAATGTAAATGTGAATCAAACTTTGAAACAATCAAACTGCTCGGAACTTTCTGTCTATTCTGTGCTTGTTTCATGCCTGATTTGAAAATAATACATTTGTCTGACCTCCTTTTCAATTTACATGTATGTCTGATAGCTATGTCAAATCAAGAACTAATCAATTCTGGGACGAAAACAATGGACGAGACAGATCAGGTCATTGAACGCTCTAAAAAGGTGAATAGCTATCCGAAATAACACAAATTTTAAATTTGCCCTTCTTTTTTCCTCTTTCCAGCAATCTTAACTCTTTAGTTGGCTGATAGGTTGTTGGGCAAACAATTGAAATGGGAACTCAAACTGCAGTTACCTTAAAGGGCCAAGTAAGTATTTTCACCTGTCATTTCTATTAACTTTCATTTCAAGAAATTAGCCTAACATGGTTTCACTCAAAATCTTGCAGACTGAACAAATGGGCCGCATTGTGAATGAGCTGGACACAATTCAGTTTTCAATTAAGAAGGCCTCCCAGCTTGTGAAAGAGATTGGTAGACAGGTTAGTTGAGATCCTTCCCCCTAAGTGCTCTATCTGTATATTTTTTCTATGAAAAACTAATTTTTTTTCAATATTTTCAGGTGGCAACAGACAAGTGTATCATGCTTTTTCTTTTGCTTATTGTTATCGGTGTAATAGCAATTATTGTTGTGAAGGTATGCTCTTTGGTTCATTTATATATTGCCCTAGGTTTTTGTAGCCTGCTACCTGTTTTGGAAGTTGCATATGAAATTACATAGAGCAAAGTTGTATTTTAGGAACTTTTCGTAAAGGAAATCTGTTGATGCAAGCGTTTGGAAAGTTCTTTCTGAATGAAAGAGATGCAGTACAAGGGGAATGTGAATAGTGAACCTTATTATCTCTTTTCTTCTCCCTCTAGGTAGTTAAGGATGTCATGCATGGAAGATTTACACTTTCATTCTCTGAATTGAGTGTTGAAAATCTTCCTAGTGAAAAAGTGAAATAACAAAGAGAGTTGAGTATTGAAAAATGACCATCTTATGAATCTTTGAAATTCAGTCACTTCTACAAGTTTGATTTATTGGGAACCTTGATGCTGCTCTACGATGATCACTTATTATTGAACATGAAAAGTGGATTAGTGTGTGTCAAATAGTAGTAATACTAATAGAAGATCCAACATTTATGCTTCGTCCTGCTTGTGAACTTGGGCTTTTTTGCGTTGTATCATGTCATGTACATTAGTACCAGCACTTTTGCCGCACCCGTCTTTGTTCTTAACTTGAGTGTGTGTTACTCTTTCAGATTGTGAACCCTGGCAACAAAAACATCCGGGATATCCCTGGATTGGCACCGCCTGCTGCAAGGAGGCTTTTGTCACTGAGTACTCTGCAACAGTTCGAATAGTTTCCTCCTCTTTAACCAGATTCAATTTTTCCGATATAGTTACTATGATTTGTGTTCTTGGAGTGCAGAGGAAGCTCAGAGGAATACTTTGCATTGATCGGTCTTTTCTTTTTATTTATACTTTCATTCTTGGCTGAGTTGTGCATATTGTTTGTGATTCTCTATGTAAATCACATGCCAGTCCTTTTTTGCTTTGGTTTGGGTGGCCACAGTTCTTTCTGTAATCTTTCCAAGATTGTTTTAGGTATAGAGAGATGTACTTTATTCTATATCTACTCAAATAGAGATGTATGACCTTTCAATCTGTATGCAGACCATTTTAATTTCTAGTGAATATGAGAGCGGCTTGTTGCAAAAAAAATTGTCTCTGCCTCTTTCCGAAATTTTCTCTTTGGATGGAGGAAGTGTTCAATCTGTACAGTGAAGAAATGAAGACAGTGGGACGAGGGAGGGTGGCGGGTCCAAACACAAAGCTGTCTGATGAGGAATTTTGTCCAAATATGTCATCTTCGATTCTTGTCGTTGCAGTCTCACAAAATGTACACACACAAAAGGAAACCAGAATGGAATTTGCATGCTTCTATTCTAAATTTTTTTTTAATCCAATAGTAAGCTTCTTTGTTTTCCCAATAACCCATTATGATTTATGATGTTATAGATGGCTACAATTAATTTCCTCAACGTACAAACAACTTGACAACAACTTCAAACAATACAGTTTGGACTCAATCATATTAACACAATGAGATTGACAAACACACTAACCTCTTTGCTATCAGAAAGCTCGGAGACCGACTTCCCAAGCCCGGTGGAATTATCGATCCAAGCCAGAACTGAACCCAGAATTGCAGTGAAGTAAACCCGAGTTTGAAGATTATTTACGCGGCAACATTATTTTGGGTTGATCAAGAAACAACCGGCCACGTTGCAATAACTTGGCCACTCTCCAAGTACCACCCCAGGATCCTGACCGTAGAAAACGGAATCTGAGGCGTAGAGTTCAAGAGTTAATATATTCCAACGGTCGAATTGGATTGACTGCATTTTAATAAGATACGCCTGAAAAGAGAGATGGAAGAAGCAGAAATCCCAGAAACCCTAATCGCGGAGGAGGAAGCAGCAGAAGAAGGACGATTCTTCGCATGCTATCTGTTGAGCTCTCGCAGCCCCCGCTACAAGGGCCACACCTATATTGGGTACCTTCCATCTTCCCCTAATTCCCTTTTTTTCTTTTTCTTTTTCAAATTCCCAATCTGTTGAGAATAATAAGATCAATCTTGATTTGAAAATTTTCGATCTGAACTTCTTTAAAGTTTGAGACTTTCTTGTAGAGCTTGGAGTAATAAGAGAGCCCACTTGAACTCTGTGCCTTTGTTTGTGCTTATTTGGGTGATTCTGATACAGATTCACAGTGAACCCACGGCGTCGTATAAGACAGCACAATGGTGAAATAGCGCAAAGTGCTTGGAGGACGAAGCGGAAGCGTCCATGGGAGATGGTGTTGTGCATCTATGGTTTCCCAACTAACGTTTCTGCTCTCCAGGTCTCTTCATTTCCTTCTTTTGTTCTCTTTACAATTAACTTGTCTATGGATTGCTCTGCATGATCTGTTTGTGTTTTTAATTTGATTCATTTGGGACAAATTTCGTGAGAATTATGTTCTGATAATTGTGTGTCATTTGAGGATATTTCCAGCTTGATTGGGACCCGTCTTGAGTAGGCACCAATTCTAGGATCAATTTGGGCCTGATTAAGATTTGACTAATTGGGATTGACGGTTTATTATTATTTTAGGATTGATATTAATTGGAAATTTGGGACCTTCTTTCTAATGTTCCCTTTAGAACTTTGCAGTTTGAATGGGCCTGGCAGCACCCAACTGTATCGAAGGCGGTTAGGCAGGCTGCTGCAAGCTTTAAATCACTGCGAGGGCTTGTCAGTAAGATCAAACTTGCATACACCATGCTCACTCTCCCTCCTTGGCAGAGGTATCATCTTATTATCTTCCTTGTGAGTTTTGCCGTTATCGATGGAAAGTGATATTGTTTCTATGTATCATCAGCTTGAACATCACTGTAAACTTCTTTTCAACCCAGTACACCAAACATTCTGCTGGTTGTCCACGCCTACCGGAACAGATGAAGGTCAAGGTCTGCTCCATGGATGAGCTTCCTTCCTGTACTAAACTATCTGATGACCTTTTGGAAAATGAAGATGAGTGGTGTCATGAAAGGGAATGTGATGAAGATATGAATTCCAGTACACTACCTGAAGAAACATTATTGGACTTCAGGATTCATAATTCAGCAGATGATCAGCGGAGTGATTGTGGCATTAGAATGAATGAAGTATATGGATGCAGTAAAGAAGTAGGAGAAGATGAGTGGTATAATGGAAAAGAATGTGATGAAGCTATGAAAGAGGGTACATTACAGGAAGAAACATTATCAGATCTTATAATTCAAAGTTCAGCAGATGATCAGCAGGATGATATTGGCAAGATAATTAACGAAGCATATGGATGCAGTCAAGTAGTAGGAGAGGATTGTACAGAGCAATTTGGTTTTATGGCATCGCCAGTGAGAACGCCATCTTCAAATGTCACTACCTCATTTGACACAGAAGTAACTAAAGATATAGGTTTGTGTGGATCTTCTGATGACTTGAGTGTTGATTTGGGCCAACCTGCAAGGGAACAATCGACAGCTATAGTTGCAGACGATGATCAGTCTCCCAGCAGAAGCTATCTCCGGCCTTGTGGAGCTGAGGTAATAGATTTGACAACCCCAGCTCCCCTATGACTTGACTGGTTCTCCCAATTTCATCCAACTGTAGAATAGAATGTTGTACATGTGTACTACAAACAATCAAACAAGTGTACATATATGTTTGATGATTTTATGGTTTGGTCGAATAATTTAGAGGAATTTATTGTCATCTTTGCCTGATGGCACGTTGTAATCACAATATATAGTAATAGCCTTCTGGTTCAAGTCTTACAGTTTGAATGAAATAAAAGATCTTTTTTACTCACTTCACTTGCTACATTTTATTCTGTTATTGTATATCACATATCATCTGCTCTATGAATTAAGAGACTGGAAGTGTTGCTAATTCTTTGTTGGCATACTGGTGTTTCCAAGTTAATTAGAGCAATTTTAAGTTACAGCTAGCTAGCAATATTTGGTCAAATTAACAAATTGAGAGTAAATTTACTAGACAAATAGAATCAGTTCATTGATAACTCAAAAAGGTACACAATTAAAGTAACAAAAGCCGATAAAAATCTTGGTACAAATATATTCATCAATACTCAGTTCTCTGCACACATTGAAAATTAGAGAGCTACAGCCATCACTTGTAGAATAATTCCTTATACATCAACCAGGAGCTGATCTAATATCGCTTGGGACCAGTTAGACAATTGGCTACTTTGGGTTTCACCAATCGGATCAACATCATGAGAGACCACATTCTCAAAGTTACTTGGGCTCCAAGCTTCACCAAGTAGTTGTTCTATGTTGGCCATCGTATTTTCCTCATTCTCAAAGTTAATTTGGGTTTCACCAATCGGATCAACATTATAAGAGACTGCATTCTCACTACAGAGGTATGTAATTTGCGAAAGGGAGTGAATTTTCTCTTTTTGACTAACGAGGTATTGGAAAGTTTGAGATCTTTCTTGATTCTTATAATGATGGTGCCTTTGACATTCTCACTACAGAATGGAACCCTACAACAAAGGAGGATAAGGGGGTTATGGTTCGGTCAGAATGGACCACTACAGAGGTTAGTCTCTCTGTTTTTGGTGGGTTTTGTTTAGTGTTGCTAATGGTTGAGGTATGCTAGTGTTCTGAGATGTGAAACTGTGGTTTTCTCTAATGGTTGAGGTATGCTAGTCTTTTGTATTTTTCAGTTTGTATCATGTGGGTTTCTGTTGAATATTGATATAGTGATTCTTAATATGCTTTCGGATATGTTTTGTACTGAAATTCTTTATATGAAGTGTATGAATTTTGAATTCGAAATTGTTGCATTTGCCTTATCAAAACCTGATATGGATGCAAATAGGTCGGGTTGTGATTGATTTTGTTATATATGTTTGTGAGTATTGTTTGTTGTGGGTTCCAAATTTTAAAAGTGCTATGATTTTGTTATATAGATGTGTTTGTTTGGTTTTTGGAAATTTTGAGTTGGCTGCCTTGATGTAGTTTGATTGTGTTGGTTTTGTTTTGGTATGCAAGCATACTTGAAAATCTGTAACCTTTTTAGAAGCCTCCAACTCAGTCTCTGCAGCATAAACCCATAAATAAGCATATATCTTGTAGATGACTACAAAGTCAGAGCCTTTTCTTATTTTTGTGGCATCAGATCAGCCTGTGAATGTTTTAGCACTAGAATATCAGATAATTCAATTCAATTGGAAGATTCTATCAGCCTTAAACATTAGTCTTGTGTTTATTTTTGTATTTTAATATAATTGAAAATCTGGAATTTGTGAGAATTGTTTTTTTTTTGCTTGCTAAAACCCCTTACTGTGGTTAAGGCTATCAAGTAGGCTATGTGTTGGGTCATTTAGGCTGAGTGTGTGGCTATAGTTACATGAAATCTGGGATGTGTACAAACTGTCTTTTACATGAAATCTGGGATCAGGGATCAGGGATCGAACTTCATTGGCCATCTGGGACCAGCACCTTCATTCAGGGGGGAGACCATGCCCAGTGCCCACCCTCCAAAAGCCTACATAAAGGAGTAACATAAGGAATAGAAAAGGACGCATCAACAACAACAACCCGCCATACCCATTGCCACCAGGTGCTCTCTTTCTGATCCTTTGTCACTTTGTTTTTGTAATTTTGAGTTCTAAGCTATTTTTCCCATTCTTCAATACCCAGGAATTATTTTGCTCAAAATAACACAAAAAATAAAAATAAAATCTTGATTTTCTCTAGCATAGAAATAGGTTAGTTATGTCAGTTTTTGCTTCAATTTTGATTTTTAGGGGTTTGGCTTCTAATCCTGTTTGTTTGAAAGGAAAGGAAATAAGTTTTTGGAAAAAATTTCATGCGCAAATAATTTGCAATATGAGAGTAAAAGGACAGTTTTTTTATGTAGTTCATTATGTTTTGAATTTTGAAATAGGTTTTGTAGCTCACTTTATACCATCCAGGGTTCAAGTTCTGTATCGGTTTCATTGAGAGTGCACTAGTAAGGGTGTTGAAGAATTTAATTGTTTGCATTCATGGTCATGTTTCTATGAAGTACATTTCTCTGATCAAAAACCAAGAAATTACTGTAAGTAATGCTACTATATTTCATCACTTCAAAAATGGTTCGGTTATGTCGATGACACAGAACAGAGATGGGGTGAATGGTGAACATTTTTTTAATACAAAGTTGATATATGGGCATTACCCTAACGTGTTGTCAAGCTTGGTTCATTTTCATATAATCCAAACTCTAACATAAAAGTCTAGTTGGTTGTGCCCTCGATAGAATATACACATCATAGTTGATAGTAATTGATCTCTTGGAACTTTATGTACTTTCCATTTCTATTTTGTAGGTTTTCTTTTGGTTTTGAAAGCCCGTAAAGAAGCTATGAATTCCTTGAGCGGCAATGGTTCTGAAAAACGAGGAATGGTTGCAACAGTAGATGCTGCAAATTCAACTGTTTTGGAGATGTTTTTTACAGTATAGTTTGTTAATAAACATGCTCTGGTTTCATTGTACTTTATCAGTTTCAAACCATGTATTGCCCAATGTATTATTGCCCATGTATATAGGCCAATGTATTGCCCATGTATATTGCCCAATGTATTATTGCCCATGTATATAGGCCAATGTATTGCCCATGTATATTGCCCATGTATTCCCAATATATTGCCCGTGTATTCCCAATATATTGCCAAGATATTGGCCCGTGTATTACCCATATATTGCCATGTATTGCCATGTATTGCCCACGTATTGCTTCTCTAACACCATTTTTTTCAAGTCTATATTCAAAATAAAATTAAAGTCTTGGGAAGTTGGGAATAAGGAGTTGAATTGCCATTGTACTGCTGTTCAGCCTGCAATACAACCACAATATAGGGGTAATACGTAGGCAATAAGAGGGTAATACGTAGGTAATAAGAGGGCACAAAAACTAAATACTCCCACCTATATAATTTCTTTCAAAAAGACTTGAAAAACAAAGTGATACGAGGGCAATACATCAGCAATATAGACACAATATATTGATTGGCTTCCTTTTCTCTCTTGTTTTCAATATCTGCAAATTCTCTTCAAATGGCACTAAACAAGCTTAAGTAATTCATCATGCATCTGATCCATAATGAAGCTAAGGAACTCCTGAGCATCTTCTTGTCTGAAAAACAAAAATAGTTTCACTAGGCAACTTAAAATAGAAAGTAGAATATAGAAATAGAAAGTAGAATATAGACACGCTGACATAAATATTTACATTAGACAGAGAAGAAACTAAACAATGCAAATTTAACCCTTTGGTAATTACTCCTGAGGTGTTCTAGGTTTCTTCTTTCCTTGGTCCATGAAAATATTGGCGAACTCAGAATAATACAGAAGATTGTTAACCTATTTGTTACAAAATTTTACCGATCAGAAGTTAACTTCTAAAATATCTCAGTCTAACTTATTTCACATTAAATGGGTTGCAACAGGTGTAATAAACCACAAACATATAAATAACCTGGAAAAAAGTGTAACGTGTTTTCAGAAAATAAGATCAGACCTTAGAAAATAACTCCACATCCTTGTAGACACTTCCCAAATGTGATTGACACAAATTAAACTCCAAGGATTGAACTTCAAAAAGATTATTTTGCAAAACCCGCAGAACACATTATGCCCGAACTGTCTGTACTAAAACGGCCACAACTCTCTCCACACACGTCCGAATCACGAACCGTAAAATTCTACAGAAAGCTAACATCCGTATCTTTCCAAAGATATAAGGCTCAACATCTGGTTCGCTCTGAGGAAGTACAGTATATTCTATCAAGTTGACTGTTCTGCACAGCACATTCTGCTCCCAGGATTGCACATCATATTTCAATCAAGTTTAAGTATTGCCTTCTTATTGCCCTTATATTGCTTTCTTATTGTACCTCTATTGTTGTCTTAACTCTTTTTTCACCTCTGTCTTGACAATTATAAAGCTGAAGTTGGACTTCCAGGTTTACGTATTGCCTTCTTATTGCCCTTTTATTGTGTTCCTATCGCTGCTCTATTGCAGTCTTAGCACTTCTTCTTTTTTTCTTCATGTCTGTCTTGACAAACAAATTGTAGTTAAGACTATGAATTCTTAGTATTGCCTCTTTATTCCACTGCCCTTGTATAGCACCACAATTCAATTTAAGTTTCTAGCCACCTACTTTACGTTTCTACACCAATCATGCACATAACAGCATACATGCACATTCAATAAATGTTACAAAGAGCTGCATCATGATCTATACAATTGGGTACCTATAAGGATACCTATTAACAAAAACAAAAACAGCGACATGTTAGGATCACAAATTGTACATAAAGTTAGGTAGCAAAGATCCCTACTTAATGGAATGAGACATACAAACTAAACAATTGTAACATCTAAATGATCTTCTTCTTGTTAGTGACGGGGATAGCTTCTTTGCATGTACTTCGATAGTGGCCCTTCACACCGCACCTTGAGCATTTTCTTTCTCGTGAGTCCTCTCTTTTAGAAGATATTCTTTGTGTCTTACGACGACCCGGCATAACCTTTGAAATAGGAGGGAGGAGATTTACATTTTGGACATTTTCGAGAATAACCCATGTCCCTTGAGGTGGTACAGGATAAATGGATTCAGCATATGCAGCTGCCCATATAGCTCGAGTGTAATACAAAGAGGCAAATGAGTATGGGTTCAATTTCAAGTGTCGACATACCGCAATAGCATGCTTGCACGGGAGTTGCTCTAAGTCAAACTTTCTACACGTACAACTATGGTTTTGCAAGTGCACGAGACCGTTCATATCACCATTAAGCACATTATACTCCACATCATTGATTTTAACCACATTCATCCTTGAAGCAGCGTCTAATCTTTTCCTCAACTTCTTTTCCCCTAAATCAGGGCACAACATAGATTTACATTTCATTGATAAATCTCGACGTTGATAAAACCAATTCTGAAGCATATTCCTAATTTCTTCGATCAAATGTACCACCGGAAGCATCCTTGAAAAACGAAGAACTGAATTAATGGACTCCGCAATATTAGTTGTCATGACATTATATCGTCGTCCGTCACAATGGGCTCGAGACCACTTATGGAGCCCTGCATGTACTAGATAAGTTTGCACTCGCTCATTGTTTATCATGGAGAAATACCGATTGAACTCTGCTATACGGTAAGACTTGGCTGCCCGCACAAAAAACCCCAATATCGGATCCCGCTTCTTCAACTTAAATGAGGCTTTCATATTGCCTTTCAAGTGATAAAAGCAAATACCATGTGTTGCCTCAGGAAAAACTCTTTTCAACCCATTTTCTATGCTAAAATTTCGATCAAATATGACAACGAGATTCGAGCAATCACCAATTGCACAATGTAGTTTTGTGAAATCCACTCCCAAGCTGCATCCGTCTCCAAATCTCCAATCCCAAAGGCAAGAGGATATATATTACGATTTCCGTCAAATGCAGTGGCAACAAACAAAACACCTTTGTACTTGCACTTCAAATGGGTAGCATCAACAGCAATCACAGGACGCATTGAGGACTTAAATCCTCTTATGCATGCATCAATTGACATAAAAAAATATAAAAAGTGGTTGGTTGCATCAGTCTCAATGTATGTCAAAGTTCCAGGATTTGTACGGTCCAATTCATAACAATAGGAAATGAGAATAGCATATGACTCTTCTGCAGACCCTCTAATTATCTTTAAAGCTAACTCTCGGCTTCTCCAAGCTTTAGAGTAGCTTATGGTCACACCAAAATTTTGTCGCACATCTTTGATGATATCACCTGCAGTATAAATGGTGTGGGAATCCTCAAATCTTGCGTTTCAGAGAGTTAGACAACAATCCAGGACTAGCTTGACGATGGTGACTACTAAGATACCTTAGATCACATTCATGAAATGGATCGTATTTAACAACTCTAAACTCATGTAATCCAACTTTATATGCCCGAAGCTGCCAAGGGAAAGGAAGTTGCCAACAACGAACACACAATCTACGTTTCCCAGATTGGACCGTTCTAAATCGAAAGTGGCCTCTGACCTTGCTAAACATAAGGTTTTTATAAGGGCAGGCTTATTTGGAAAAACTCGTCCAACCTTAAAATTTGCTTCCCAATTTATGCAAGAAAGACCTCCATCATAATCAATATCTTCCACACTATTACTATGTACCAAATGAACCCGACTTGTATGCATTTCAGTCCAACTTGATCGTTGCGGAGTTTTAGATTGCACTTGTGTAACCTGCACCGTGGAGGCTTGGAAATTGCTTTCTCGATGTGGATGCACGTTTGGCGTAAAGTACGCTTCCTCTTCATTGCTAGGTACACAAAAATCTGCGACTATGTTTTCAGCATATTCAAAATTAACATCTTCAACCCAATCTTTCCAATTAAAACCAGTTACACCATTTTCAGTTCTGCTATCCCCAATTACCTCATTCCTATCTCTCACAACAATTGCTACTCTCAATGCTTACAATGCCATTGCAGCCTTGAATATCATGTCCTATAATTTTGAGGGTTGCTAATAAAGGGGTTACTTTAGAGCTCATAACATCCGTGTTGTACTTCAGAAAATATTGAACGTCATCATTGTCTTCAACCTTTAGGTGCTTATTGGTAGATGATGATAGAGGAACAGAAAACTTCAGTGTGACAATGTATTTATTGCGATCTGCATTTGTGATCTTATAAATGCAGTCAACAAGCTCAGAAAAGGTTATGTTTCGTGATACTATTATGCCTTTAGCCTCGCCACCTTCATAACTTTCAATGTTATCATTGTGAACCCAGCTTCCGTTGTAGAATACCAATATTCCAACAATATCCATTTCTGCAAATAACATCAATAAATCAATCTATTTGCATCCTCATCATAAGGTATACTCATTTCTTTACATTTCCAAATTGGAAATCAAAACAGAAAACTAAAGTTCTTAGCAAAACTAACCTAACCCAGGAATGTCAATCAAATCCAATTCAAAGACTTAAAATTTCACACTTAAGCATCTAAATTGAGGGGAAAACTGACCTAACTAACCTATTTATAGGCTAGACAAAATTAAGATATGATTTTTATGTTTCGTGTTATTTTGGGCACAATGCTTTATGGGTATTGAAGAATGGGACAAATAGCTTAAAACTCAAAATTACAAACAAGGGTTGCATACCATCAAATTTATTGGCATATATATATATATATATATATATATTGGCAATTACAAAACAAAGCCACGCACTAGTCTTGAAGCAACCTATAAAATTCTTCATCACCCTTACTAGTGCACTCTCAGGAGTGTTCAAAAAGCCAAAAGCAATGAAACTGATACAGAACTAGTGAACTTGTATGGTGTATAACATGAGATATGAAACCTATTTCAAAATTCAAAACAAAATGAACTACATAAAAAACTGTCCTTTTACTCTCATATTGCAAATTATTTGTTCGTGAATTTTTTTCCAGAAACTTATCTCCTTTCCTTTCAAACAAACAGGATTAGAAGACAAACCCCTAAAATTCAAAATTGAAGCAAAAACTTACATAACTAACCTATTTCTATCTAGAGAATCAAGATTTGATTTTTATTTTTTGTGTTATTTTGCAAAATGATTCCTGAGTATTGAAGAAGGGGAAAAATATCTTAGAACTCAAAATTACAAAAACAAAGTGACAAAGGATCATAAGAGAGCACCTGGTGGCAATGGGTCTGGCGGGTTGCTGTTGTTGATGCGCCCTTTTCTATTCCTTTTGTTTCTCCTTTGTGTAGGCTTTTGAGAGGTGGGCGTGGTCTCCTCTTGAATTAAGGTGCTGGTCTCAGATGCTCTACGTGCGACAGAGGAGAGAAGAGCTAGAGAGTTGGGTTTAGATCAGAAATGAATTTTTTAGAGGAGATAAAAGGTAAATATTAAGTATTTATATGGAGGGTAACTTGGTACTTTCAGGTTAGAAAGTGAGTATATGTGGTTAAGTTTTATAAAGTGATTATTTTTTATTAAGGTTTATCTTTAGTGACTATCTATGTCATAAATAAAGAGATTTTTTATTTAAACCCCGCACTTCTCATTGTTCACCCCAATACTTAAATCATTAAGCTGTAAGTTTTATTATTGTGTAAAAAAACAAAAAAGGTCATTCAATTTAATACTTAACCCTAGTACATCTATACACACACCTTACACACTCCACCACTCTTTATATTAAGTTTTACAAAAATACAAACTCTTCTACATCGTATTGCCAAAGATGTAGAACATTGACGAGCATGCCTCTTTAAAATATGCGTGGGAGTTGATGGAAAGACTTGTTGATTGTTTGGTTGTAATGATCTTATTCTCTTCCCTTTGTTGATTGCTCTTGATTGCTTTTTTTTTTTTTAATGCCTGATGTTTTGGTAAAATTGTTCTCTTTCTCTAGAAAGTAATAAATTTCAAATTTTGGGTTCCATTTGTTTGTGTGTTTTTTTTCTGCTGGGAACAATAATATTATTGTCACTTCTGGAATTCCAGTATGCATCTAAAATCATAATCCTGCTACTGCTACTTCAATAGTTGGGTTATTTTTCTTGTTGCTTTTCCACTATGATAAAAGCTTCAATGTATTCTCCATTGGTGGCAGCTCAGATGGCCTACTCCTAGTGCAAAGTGTAGCAACCTCAAATACAACGTTCGTACTAACTTCATTCTCATTGTAAATTTCTCTCAGAACAACTTCCCTTGACTTGCTCTGTAAGCTTGCTCCTGAATTCGTCAACCTGCCATTGCTTAAAATTTCCAGCATGATCTCCCCAAAGTTGTATACATCCCTGTATAGTTCCTCTTTTGTGGCACTATTGGTATCACCTGTTCAAATATTTACATACAAAGTTTTCAACAACCGCTTTTGGGTCCAAACAAAAGAAGAAAATGAGTAATGACAGAATTGAAAGAGGCTAATCGCAAAAGAAATCGAGGTGTTCAGATCATTCTTATTTTTTCAGCTTGGGGTGTGTTTAAGGGTAATTTGGGAAGATAGTGGGGTTTTCTTAGAAATTGTGAAAATTTAAATGAAAAGTTGGGGTGAACTTAGAACATGGGTTGAAGTAAGAGAAGTGTGAGGTTTAAATAGAAAATCTCTAAATAAATGCAAGAGACATGAAGGTTGTTGGGAGGAGTTGTAGATGAAGTAATGCTTTCTTGTAGAGGTTTTGGACTGTTGGTAACTTGCCAAACTACTTGCCTACTCCTCAATCATTCCTTGTACTTGGTGGTGGGCTGGGTGAGGAGTGTGTAGTTTGCCTCTTGCTTATTGGCTTTTTAGTAGGTATGATTCCGAACTTAGACCCGACTTGCATTTTAGCCTGCACAACTCAAAAAATGAAGTAATAAGTACGGTCTTGTTAATGTTTTAACTACCAAAACCATCACCTTCAACAAAATTAAAATTAAAATTTTATAAAAAAAAAAGTTTTTGACCCAGGATTCTACCGGACTGCCTGGACCATAAAAAGGAAAAATGCATCATGTCAAGACAAAAAATGTTTTTCTTATCAAGAGCCTTGACAAGTTAATAGGGTCCTAAGCTACCATCTGCAAATTTCAACAGGCAAATCATGCATTCACTTCCTAAAACTGAAAGTAATACAATATTGCCCCTGGGTTTCGGCGTTAAAATCTCTTCCCTGGAAATAAAAAAAGGGTCTAGAGTGCAAAAAAGAATCAGCATACTCCATCCCCAGATTTTCCTTTTCCAAACATCAATCTACACGTGAGTTCATGAATCATGCACCATGGTTGCCAACCTGCGATCGTCCAATATGAGACAGCCTTGTTGATTGAGTTAGGGGTGTCTCTTCATTCACATCAATATCTGGAGGCTGATCCACTGTTGTTAGGGATAAAAATATCAGATGACTTTTTCTCCAACTTCCAATCCTGCATTGGCCAGCATGGAAAACAAGTGTTAGAACAAATATAAGGGGGTTCAATGACTCCAAACATTTTATTAACACTAGACATCACAGGAAAGTAATCAGATTCTTGAGAAAATAAACCTTTGAAATTCTCTCCGGAATACTTTCAGAAGGTAGTTGAGATGCACGAACATCCTTAACCTTTATATAGTTGTACATGACAACACCACACAATGCTGCAGGGCAAATCAACATACGAGTTAACTAAAGTTCTAAATTCAAAAGTGTACACACTGCAGTCGTAAACTGATACTCCCAGTTAAATATGGAAGGAGAGCTACCTATGGCATAACCAATTATGTTCAGCCTGGTAATCATAGACTCTGGAAATATAACAGTTGAAAGGGCAATCAATATCCAGTCTTTTAGAACACCAGCAACTCGGATGGTAACTGCTCCAGTTCTACCAATTACTAAGAAAATGGAGAAGTTCAACGCCAAAGCACAAAGAGCATTAGAGAAAAATATCCAGAAGTTGAACTGAATCTGTGAAACTTCCATGGAAGACTTCTCAAGTAATAACCAGGGCACAGACAGGAAGACAAAGCTGCAAAAACAAACGAATTAATAGTGAGATGCTGATGGGATGGCATGTGTTAAATCATGCATCAATGGAAACAGTACTTGAGTAATAGAGTTACTTATTCATATTTTGTGCTCAACATATATAGTATACAGGCAGTCGCCTAAATTGCAATTCATATAACACTTCTAAGTCAAGCATCACAATATAATACCTGCATGGAGCAATATAGTATAAGCTGGTGATCGGATTTAGAGTCAAGCCCTTCTTCTGGAGAAGGACTTGTGTTAAGACCAGCCTAAGAGCCTCTGCAAAGATGCCTGTAACCTGGTAAACTGTACCAACTACATTAAAATGAATCTCCCCATATGAGGAAATGACAACTCCAACACTGACCAGCACCATGTTTGAGAACACGTCACACCTTGGTTTGTCAGTGCCACACAAAACAGCCATGATAAAAGTAGCCACTGGCACTGCAGCATGGAATGTAGGTATAAGCAGCCATTTATTTTAAAAGCATCATTATTGTAGTAAAATAGAATTCACAAGTCTCTGTGCATACTTAAGGCTTTGAGCATTTGGATGAACGCCACAGAAATATGCAAGTAAGCAGTGTTTCCAAACCTGTAATGACAGAAAAACAAAAGTTCAAAACAAAAAAATGTGTTTGAACTCTCCTGTCTTGACTCTTGATACAATTACACAAAGAAAAACTCAACAACCCTGCAATTCCTAAATGTGGGTATTGCATTTGTCCCCAAGTCTGAGGAAATTCAACATTCTACAACGGGGAATCTAAACTGAAGTCCATGTATGACAGCTTAATCAGAGATTGCTTAGAAAAATTTGTCTGCAAACAGATTGACAAAAGGAAACATGCAATCTCTAAGCACTGTACTATCTTTATATCTTCAGTGTTGAGAGGCATGCCTGGTTATAATCAAATCTACAAATGTTGACCACAAGCTTACAAATATATGTCAAGAACCGTTTAAGCTTTCTTCCCTGAGTTTGAACACTAACAGAAGACCAGACACATGATACCTATTCATGCCCATTGGTGATCACATTGTTAGCAAAACCACAGCCCAAATATGTTACATTTCAGTGCTTACCAAAGACTTGATGCAAAGAAGGCACTGATTGGTATTACACAAGTTGCATATCTGCCACATGAAGAAAAGCAATTAGAAAAACAACTTGGATACACAGAGGAATAAAAAAAGTTGGAACAAAAAAATAGCCTACATCACTTACATTTCAAATGTCATTTTGACAGGAGCTACAACCTGCACAAGATACAGAGAAATAAATAAAGATAAAAAATCACTTATGCATAAAAGATGAACAAAACAATAAAAATAAGGAGCTATTGATGCAATTTGCCACACATGCATAACAGAAACTACAAATTTGGCACATAATGTGGAAAAATGAACCAAGAAACGAAACTTGCACAGCATGTGCACCTCCCCACACTTTCTGACAAACTAAATTTGCAAGTTCAAAATTGGGTTATAAAGCTCTCCAGTCAGAAAGTGTAAATATAAAAGAGACCTCCTAAATAAATCTTGTCCCACTCTGGCCATATAGAGCATCAGTTGTCCCACTCCCACTACAGAGTAATCTAACCCACTATCTTTTTGGCACTCCCCTTCTCATTCAGACGTGGAAATGCAAATTCAAGCATTGAACTGAATGAAGATGCATCAGTTTTGAGATCATTCGTGTATTAACTACTTGTAAGAGCAAAATAAGGAAATAACCAACAGTGGAGGTAAGAATCCTCACAGAAATAACAACACTGGCTCAGACAAGAGCTTAAGGTAACTAAAGTAGTCATAAAAAATTCAAAACCAAAATGGTTGGTGTGCGTGCGTGTGTTTTTGTGTGGTAATTGGGTAGAAGTGAACAGCGGGAAACAATTTTTCAGGGAAATGACATTCAATCATTTTGACTATTGGCTAAAAGAAATTTCAAGACAGTGGTTACCTATCTACATGTTAAACTGGCTTGACAGAGATTTCAACACCGATGTCAAAAACAATAAACAGAAATAAAAGCATATCCAAATGTAAAGATGTCAGTCATACCTTGAAAACACGAACAAGTAAAAATGCTACGAGTCCAGAAAATCCCATATGAATCATCGTAAGTGTTATGGGTAATGGAAAATTGAAGTATTTTGGAGACAGAACCCACTGCAAAGAAATTCATACAGAAGAACTTCAATAAAACAAATAAGGAGATTAAAGTTCCAGTTTCAGTTTAACCATACAGAGAATCATTAGCTATGTAACACATGGATGACTATTACATAGATATAAACATTCAAACCGGTAATGAGTAATGACATGATATTCAAATGAAATACTGAGGAGGAAGGAATTACCTTGTTGTACAATATGACACCTGACGAAAGCAGAATGTAGATGAACAGGTAGAAATAAGTCAGTACCAGCGGTTTGCTGATCATCTTGGGCATTTCCTTTTATCAAAAGACCTAATGTTATCAATTCTGGCTTTAGACCATCTTATGCAATATTTCTCACACACCAAACTGCAAACCGCAGATGTTATGCGGCCCTAAACCCAGAAGAAGACCTCATGCACTCAATTATAAATTTGTGTCAGGATCAAATCTTGCAATGGCTGCACCGATTCAGATATCTAGAATGCTTTAAAACCTGAAAGTGAAGGCTCCGTGAGCAGAACATACTACAACAGCATAAGCTTAACCAAACATGAAGGAAAGCATAAGACATTTCTTTATTAAAATAAATAATAGGAAACAGTACAAAATCAGCATTGAAAGTGAAGCTGCAACCAAATTGCGCAAATACAAAATCTGATCCAAAACCATCATTAGTAACAAGCATTGAACAAGGAACCACGCAATAGTTTCTTCAATAACTAACAAGACCAACATTTCCAAATTAAACAGCAAAAAGGGTAGATCTATAGGAACCACACAACCAAGTGAAAAAAAAAACCAAATCAGGTTCTGATCTAACACACAAAACCATTGTCTATTTCAAGAGGAACCAACTTACCCAAGTGTCAAAATCAACTAAATCTGAACAAGCTCGCTTAATTTCAGAGATCGACCCACTTGGAAAACAGGCAGAAATAGACACAGAGAAAGAGCGAAAGAGAGAAAGAGAGAGAGAGATGGGATCAGGAGAAAAAATCACTGTGGAAATAGTAGAGAACAGTGGTTGGGGAATGACAACAATAAATAAGCCTGGGAAAGCTAAGATGATTGTGGGGTTATCGATGAATCAGAGAAACTGAGAACGTGTGGTTGCCTGAATAAGAAGAAAGAAAATTACTAGTAACCAAGTAAAGAAGCAAGCAAACAACAGAGGGCCCTTCTTCCCTTCTCGTACCTCTCTCTGTATAAGCGAAAGAGAATCCAACAGTGTCTTTGGCCGAAGGACCAGAGCGTTATGGCACTGTCTGTCTCTGTTTGTGACTTACTGGCTTTGTTTACTTTGCTAGGGACTGAATGAATCTACACGTTTTTATTATCTATTTCTAGAAGAAAACCCCTCGCTTTTGTTTTCTCCACTATTTTACCGGACGGCTTAATTTTGATTCGTCTAATTATCACCTAATTAATTTGATGTGAATTTATGAGGCCTCCACCACTAGAAATTATAACACGGTCACGCGCAATCGTACTCTAATACCATATTATAGTTACTTTTCATTATTTATTACTCATTAATCTTTTTGCATTTGTACATATATATATATATATATATATCCTAAATTCTCAAACTCGAATTCTGTAAATTACGAGTTCAAATCTCATAGACGACTCCAAAAATATACCCTTGGGGTTTGCATTGCATTACTTTTCATATATTGATCCCAAAGGCTAGCTGGCTGCTATCCTCCAAATAATACCACATGTTTTATCACACGAAGGTGAGATATGCATGCGAGTGGATGAGATTTTCCCTGCGGGAACTAACTTTGCTGCCACTCAATGCCTACTATGGTAAGAAATATAATCATAAACACATCTTTAACTCAATGTGTGCAATGGTAATATTATATTACACCATGGTTAAAAGGCGGTGAGTAAAATTATTTTCCATCTCATTTCCTCACATTCCCAATTTCAGTACCAGGATATATATAAAGAAAAATTAGGTATTAGGGTTTCTGATATACCTAATAGCTGCCTGCAAGTTGTCAAGTTGGATGGGCAGAGGCTAGAGCCTAGACCCTCCTTGTATATTATATTGGGTTGTGGACTTTCCTTTGTCCAGGAAATAATAGTAGGTAGAATTGTGGTCAATGCATATTAATTTATTTTTGGTGTTTAGAATTAGATTGGATCGACTAACTTCTTAGATTTAAAGCTTGTTAAAGGAAGAAATGATTTTTTTTTTTTGGGTCTAAGTGTGTTTCTTGTTTGGGGTTCTTTCCCCGTATTTCATAAATTAAAAAAATGTCTAAATTGAAGGTAGAAGATGAATTACTCATGAAGAAAACTCGTCTCATATAATCCCCACAAAATGGTAATAACAACACCTTATAACTTATCTCTCTTAATCCCCAAAAAATGAAAATCTTTCACCCTTGCCTTCATTTCCTCCTTCAACACCTTAATTTAGTAACTCATCTAATTCAATCCTAGGCACTAAACGAGTCTGAAATGCAAAAACATATTAGGTCATCTAGATCTTCCATTACTTTAAAAAAAATATTGGAAATTACAATTTGCTTTCCATCTCTGTCTATGAGAAGCTTTGACATGAATGAGTCGAACCAATTCGATGGCTCCAAGAAGAATATAGTGCAATATTTATACTGCCAAAAAACGCTCTTGGAATTTGTAGGAGATCCAACAAAAGTGGTGGGCAAGGTGGTGGATTGCATGAGGAAGGCGTGGAATTTGCTATGAAAAAAAATTAATGGTCATAAAGAGGATAGGATTTTTGAATTTTGGGTTGGACCTCGAACCATTAAATAAAGTTAACATCAAACAACAAAATTGATATTGGAATCGTCCTTCAGGCCAACTTTTAGATAGTTACATTGCTAAAATATGAAACCTAATATGAGAATTTATGGGAATTTTCTGTGTATTATTCTCTTTGTAAAATGTCATATTTATAATACAACAAAACCTGAATGGACAAGTAAATAATAAATTCCTAAATATATTTACAGTAGGAAATCATGAATTAAAGTAAATCAATTACAATTATAATAGGAATTCTTTGTGTGTAAGGAAAGTAAGTCAACAGTCCACAACTCACGCCAACACTCCCCTCTCACGCTGGTCCATAGATGTTGTCACGCCCAAATCCTTGGCTTTGAATTGTGAAACGCTTTATTGGAAATTGCCTTTGTCAAAATATTTGCCAATTGATCCTCGGACTTTACGAAAGGAAACTAAATCACTTTAGCTTCGAGCTTCTGTTTGATATAATATCGTTCTACCTCAACATGTTTGGTGCGATCATGTTGAACTAGATTCCTGCAATAGCTATTGCAGCCTTGTTGTCACAAAAGAGATTCATTACAGATGTAGGTCTATACCCAAGTTCAATAAGCAACCTCCTTAACCAAATGAGTTCGCAAATTTCTTTGGTCATACCTCTGAACTTGAACTTCTGCACTGGATAAGGCGACCACCTTCTGTTTCTTGCTTCTCCATGTAACCAAATTACCTCCCACAAATGTGAAGTAACCGGATGTGGATTTTCTATCTGTTATACTTCCTGCCCAATCTGCATATGTGTAACCATCAATATTTCATTTATAAAAAAAAAATGTCTAAATTGAAGGTAAAAGATGGATTACTCATGAAGAAAACTCGTCCCGTCTAATCCCTACAAAGTGGTAATAACAACACCTTATAACTTATCCCTCTTAATCCCCCAAAAATGAAAATCTTTCACCTTTGCCTTCGTTTCCTCCTTCAACATACCTTAATTTAGTAACTTATCTATTTCAATCCTAGGCACTAAACAAGTCCGAAATGCAAAAACATATTAGGTCATCTGGATCTTCCATTACTTTAAAAAAAAATATTGGAAATTACAATTTGCTTTTCATCTCTGTCTATGAGAAGCTTTTCGATGGCTCCATGAAGAATATAGTGCATTATTGATACTGCCAAAAAAAGCTCTTGGAATTTGTAGGGAGATCCAACAAAAGTGATGGGCAAGGTGGTGGATTGCATGAGGAAGGCGTGGAATTTGCTATGAACAAAATTAATGGTCATCAAGAGGATAGGATTTTTGAATTTTGGGTTGGACCACGACCCATTAAATAAAATTAACATCAAACAACAAAATTGATATTGGAATCGTCCCTCAGGCTAACTTTTGGACAGCTACATTACTATTTTAAATCGTAAGCATGGCAAATTATTTCTCTATTCTCAGCCATGCCTTCTGATGAAATCTTCATAATAAAAGCTATAAGACAATCCTTTTTGGCCCTTTAATCTCTAATCTTTTATAGCTGATAAGCAATACCTTATCATCACCCACTGATTGTCGAGCTTAGAATTCACGCGGTTAAATCATAAGATGTTGTTGGGTCTACTTAACCCATGTCAAAATTTGGGCCTCACTAACTTCACAATGATATCCAATAGCCACAATTCATGTCAGTCTGTTTTTTTTATCTGAAGTTATTCCTCTGTATATTTCTAAACAGAAGAACTTCGCCTTCAATTATAAGTTTGGACAAGCCATAAACAAATAATATAGTGATTATGCGAGCTTGTCATTATGGTACTGTTCGATGGAATGAAATGAGCCACAGCAACAAGAACTTTGGAGGTTAACAGAAAATACCAAGGAATATAATTAGGTGCATTATTAATTATCTTATAAAATCCAGTTTTAGGAATTTAAATTCATACCAACTAGCTATTAGTAGAGCAATACACTTCTCTTCTTCCCGATGTTGGAATACGTCTAAAATTCGAATCTCCATGCCTCATTGATTAAAAAAAGTTGAATTTTTAAATCCATTATGGGCTTGAAGGGGACAAATACACGTATAAAATGCATAATATGGTTTCATTATTGCATTAAGACTGTATTATGATCTAATTATATCACCAATACAACTTGATGCCACCCCCTAACAACCATATATTTACTAAACAGAAACAGATGTTTCTGTTTCAACAACTGATGCAATTTGTCATCAGCCACGCAAATGTTGCATCTTGACCTCAATCATTCAAATGTCTAGTCCATGAGCATGCCAAAACATTCTGTGACGCCCAAACTCCATGAAAATTCCAAGCATGGGGATCAGAATATTTCAGTTTTGAAATGAAATTAGGTCATTGGCTTCTTCCTCATCCTCTTCCTCCCCAAGCCTTTGGCCTAACTACTAACATCAAGGATTCTTGCTACAAATTATTGGGTTAATTTAACAACTTTACCTTCATAATTTAACTGGAATAAAATCTATAGATGCGGCTGGCATACTAGTATATAAATATTTATATAATCCAATCCAAATTGTGTCTTTTTGTATGCTTTTTGGTTGGGGCTTGAGAGACATGCGCAAGAACAAATTTTGACCATTGTCTATGAGATGTATGCATAATATTAGACACTTAAAGCTTATTTAAGTTTGGGATTTTGGGTCCCTATATAGTTCACGTTTTGCCCTCAATAACGAAGAATAACACTATTTTACTATTTCTACCAATAACACTATATCACGCGCTGATGACACTTCTACGTGAATGGCAAAGCTATCCTCGTTACAATTAAGTTTTTCTCCTCACGGAGGGCAGTAGACGGCAGGTGAGGAATCTGTACAGCACATTTTTCTATATCAGTTTTATCCTACTTTTGGACTAAAATACAAGGCAAATGCTTGAGGAAGTTGACCATTGTTTTTTGCTTGGTGTGGTTACGAAGTTACAAAACCCTATTTTTATTTGCCGACAAAAAAGAAAACTGACCAAGCTTTTTTTTATGGTATCTTCATCAAGACCAACATCTTGTTCTTGAACTTTGGTAAATTGTAGCAATCTATCCATCTACTCATGGACTTGAAAGTCTAATTAAGTTTGGAATTGTTTAATTAGTTTAAGAAACTCATCAAAAGTCTGATTATTTATATTGATCAAGAAACCGACACCTACAAGATGACAAGGACTTGGCAAAATATGATTTTTAAGGTAACATGTAGTTGACTGACTGCTAGATACTTTTGTACTTTTCTAAGCGTTTGTTTGGGAGTGATTTTGGATATGTCAGAATCACTTCTGAGGTGCTTCAGTGCTTCTCTTCAAAGTCACTCAAAATCACTTAAAGTGATTTTATAGAGAAGTGATTCTCCATAAACGTGTTTTTTGGTTTATCCAAAATCACTGCCAAATGAGTCTTTAATTAAGCAAACAGATTGTGATTTAAAGTTAAAAACCCTAATTTAACAACAACAACAAAAAGTCAATAATATTTGCGTGTGGGGAAAAGTTATGGCAACTTTTGATTAGAGTGCTCCATCTTTCACTGAGCAGGCCACACATACATGCGTAGTCTACACCAAATATCCATTTTTGTTGTTTGAATATTTGTGCATTTTCAATCAAGGGCCGTGCCCAACTAAAACATTGATCTATATAGCCACTATGCTAAGACAAAACACTTAAAAAGACTTGTTTAGTCAGATGAAGCTCAACCTGATAAGAAAGACAGTTGAGATACACGTGGGTATTTGGTAAGAGCTTCTTTCATATTAGTGATGTTTTTTTAAGGACATTTTCTATATTGGGAAAGGGCGATAATATACTAAATTCACACATATGACACGAATACTAAGACTTGAAACTCAGAATCTTGTATCTAAGTGATTTATGGTTGATAAATTTTCTGTTTACATGTTAATCTTCTAGAAAAGACTTTAGAAATGTAGGTATCAGAAGAAATGAAACTTTATTTAATATGCTTTGCTATGATTCTCGCTTCTACTTTATAGGCCATACTTGCACCTCATACCCGTGACCAAGACAAACAAGAAGTAAAATATTTCCACGAGAAACTTGAATCGTATAACTTTCATTGTCCCCATCGGGAAAAAAAAAAGGAAAAAAAGAAGTTTATGCTTCTAGCTTAATTATTGTTAAAATTCTCAAGGTTTTCCATATTCGCCTCGGATTCGATTTAATTATATTCCATACTTGGATGACTAATCTCACTTTCAAACCTTAAAGTAGGATTATAAGGCCAAAAAGAAAGGTTTATCTTGTAAAACACTATTGTCTTATTCTATTTCCTTTTAAGCGGGGCCTTGTGCAATGCTCAAAAATCAAATGCAAAAACATATGAATTTACTGAAGAATATATAGAAATCTGTAGAAGGAAGCCAAGTGGCAACATCCAATTGGTTTTCTCAACGCCTTTTGTGACAATTGAATTGCCAATTATAATGTTTGGTACTTCCATACACTCATTATTATGACATATATATATAATATATAATTTGGTTTAAAATCCGCACAATTATAATATAAATTAAATTAGGTTTAGGTTTAGGTTAAGGTACGATGAAGAAATCCAACAACCAGTAAATTTTTTAGGCATGAGCTCTTTAATTATTAAACATTGCAAAAGGGATAAGGCAATAGGGGTAAGGCGTGATTTCAAGTATATATGTCACGAAGCATAGAAAATAGGGTTCGCAAAACAATAAATGATGAGCATGAACAGCATGTGAAGCCAGCCATGCAGGCTAGGACACTGTATATCAGTTAGCAGATAATAATATTTTAGCAATAGCAGACGTATTATGTTGTTGGGTATCTGAAATGTCAAGCAATCTGACACTTCAACCTAAAAGAGCATGCAATGCTAGAAAAACTTGTATATGAGGGGATATAACTATTTTGCTATTCTTAATCAATCACGTTTTATTATATGATAAGTATGTAATATGACGGATGAGATGGCAAAAGCATGTTATTATCCGTGACATTGAAGTTCTTCTTATATACTGCATTGCATATTAGACCAATCCTGCTATGAAACATAAACATTGATGCTACTTAAATATGTATATTAAGCTACGCGATTATCGTTATTAATAAGCTGCTATACGTGCATTTGGGCATACATTTGTTGCCCTTCTTCATCTAAATCTGTGTCCTTGCAACCCAAAGACTTAATTTGGACCAAAAGAACATCTTGTTGACAGAAAGTAGTAATCTAGGACCAGAAGAAGAGCAGTTCAAAATTTGGTAAAAATACAGATTGAGCATTGCAAGTTAAATGTCTAAGATGACATAGTTGACTATATATGGGTTGGGCCACTCATCATCTATGTGTAATGTTTTGCTTCTCCATACTGCAATGATTTCTGACATACTATATAATATGCCAGAAATTTCATCATTACATGAATTATGTAACATTGTTTGTTGGGACACTGTTTAGCATTTGAATCTGTTTCAATGGATTCTAGCACAGTTTTAGGTTACTGCCTTTGGTGGGTAAAATGGGTTATGGATAGTGTGGTCTCTCTCCATCCACATACGCAAATATTGCCTATCCTATGTTTCATACACCTTTTTCTTCATTTCTCTCGTCACGCAACTCTTCATGTGACGAAAAAGAGAGAAAAGGGTATCAAACATGTTACACAGAAATTTTACTCATCCATCCATGCCATACATCTTATTTTCAAAATGAAGTAAGGGTATTTTGGGGTCATATGGGTCTAGAAAAATTGGTACGGAGTTCCAGTCCGTTTCCTTGACTATCTGACCTACTAAACTTGGATATCCCAACCTCAATAATTAAATAGAAACAGAAATGAGAGGAACATTGCAAACTTCATGAAATGTGTAAATCATCATAATGAGGGCAGCAAATGGTCTTTGGTTAATTTGCTGTCCAGTCTGTTCATTTGACCTTTCAACCTTTTTCACAATTTGTGCTAAACATTTCTTCAAGATCACACTGATGACTTGTCCCCCTGTAATCATAGTCACTTTTATTTTTAAACATATACTATAATCTAAAATTGATGTTTGACTAACAAAAAGAAAAGGTTAAAGTTTACATATTAAATCTGAAATTGTAAAACTCTGAGGTTCTTGGTTTTAAATGCTAAACCTGATTAAGTTTCTGATTATCTGTCACCCTCAGGACACATTTTAGATATTAGTATAAAGAATTAAAATAAATAAATAAAAGAAAAGGGAGAAATTTGAAGAAACAGCAAAGAAAGCTTCAATTTTTTTCATGCTTCTCTTTTACTGTATGTAATGTAAGGCATGCCCTCTCTCCTCTTCATCACCTACCACTGACAACTCCACCCCTTCTTATTAACCCCACCACCTCCATTTGCTCTTCCCAGAATTCCATGTGCCCCTTCTCTTCTCCATTCCCCTTGGACTGCACAAAGACACATTAGGCTCTGTGCTTGTCACCCTTTGTTTGGAGTTTTCCAATAGGAGCAAGTGCGGTGGGGAGAGTGCTCTATCTGACTATCTGAGCTTGGATACAACACCCATTTGCCCAATTGAGAAAACCCAGAAAGGAAACCTAATAATATTTTACATTTATTTTCAGAGAGTTGAACAATGGGATTGATTTGGGTGTGTGGCAGTAGCCTCATTTCCAAGTTGGTTTTTTCTGGGTTCTTTTAATAAGAGATCTAGGGGGTTGAGTTTGGTTCATTACCTGTCGAGGAGGCTGACGAAGGCTTTCACATTAAATTTGAAGAAAAGGTACCAATTCAGAAACTTTTCTGTATATGGAGCCTCTCTTTATATGGTTATCGCTTGTTACATTTATACTCTTCTCTTCTGTATTTGCTCGCTGAGCGAAGAAATGAGAAAATATTATGAAATGGTTTTCTGAATTTTTTTCTGTTGTTGTTATGCCATAGATATCACAATCTCAACCTGTTTTGACTTTCGCGGGTAATGTAGAACTTGACTGAACTAAGCCTCGTGGTGGTTGTATATTAGGCTTAACGGTTTTCTGCATTTGTTGGTTTACTTGGGTCCAGAATTATCAAAGTTTTGGTCTTCACTTGTATATATTGGCTAATTTGAAATGATGTACGAAATGCATTAGTTGGTTATGCTGCAAGTCTGTTTTCACAGTATGAAAGTGGGTGGAGCTGAAAAGAAAACATCTTTGTATATTTTTCCTGCACTTCCTTTGGTTGAAGTATGTTTCCCTGATCACCCTGGTGTTGTGCTCTCTCTATCGAGATTGCGTATAGGGGTTGAGTCTGTTTCCTTGATCACTTCGGTTTTCATCTCTCTCTCTCTCTCTCTCTAATATATTCGTTTCTGTACAGCACTATCTTATCTTCTACTATTTTCTTTGATTTTATTATGCTTCCCATTTGTGGATGTGCATTTTTAAATTTTTAAAGAAAAAATTGATGGCCATTCTTATTTTGGAGTCAGCCTTCTGTTATTTGAGTTTCAACGTGAACTTTGAAAGATGTGAACCGGTGATGACATAAGCAGTTAAATTCAGGATCGAAATGCTATTTATGCAAAAAAGTTTGCGTTTTTGCATTCATGGAATTGAAAATTTCTTATTTATTTTGCTTTGAACTCTGCAGGTGACTTTTATCGCCAAAATATGGCATCTGGTCTTGATACTGTATTAGCCAAGAAGACGTTTGTTTTCGGCTTAAGAGTTTGGGTCTTAACAGGGATCATTGTGGGGGTTTTTATAGTGATGATTCTTGCGGTGTTATCAGTTTGCCTTACTTCACGAAAGAGATCCAGAAAGTCTAATGACATGCTTCCTCTTAGCCAAATTCCAAATGTTTCAAAAGAAATCAAAGAGATTAGGGTTGATCAAGTTTCATCAAATAACTATGTACCCCGTAACAGTTCTTTCCTCACCCTTAGTGATAAATTCAATGACAGAGAGTCAGAGAAAGTTTTGATCCATAAGAATGGAGATAGTAGCAGTCGATCAGGCTCATTTAACAATACAGAAAAAGAAAATGTCGGTTCTCCATCAGGAGACGAGGGTGGTGCAGGAACAGCTTATTTCAGGCCCTCTTCACATCCTATCACTGCCCCTTCACCTCTTTCTGGTCTACCTGAATTCTCTCGCCTTGGTTGGGGTCACTGGTTTACATTAAGGGACCTTGAATTTGCAACAAATCGGTTTTCAAAGGAAAATGTCATTGGCGAGGGGGGATATGGAGTTGTTTATCAGGGTAATCTGATTAATGGAACTCCTGTGGCTGTGAAGAAGCTACTCAACAACCTGTAAGATGCATTTTGTATTATTGTTTCAGTAGCTCCATGGGTTTCTATTTTTCATATTTTCTCTTTTCATTATGGTTCTATGGTTTGTGCTTATAATATATTCATCTCATAGAGGACAAGCAGAAAAGGAATTTAGAGTGGAAGTTGAGGCTATTGGGCATGTAAGACATAAAAACTTGGTTCGACTTTTGGGATACTGCATAGAAGGCACCCACAGGTATCATACCCTTTCATTTTACTCATTTATTTTATGAGCACCTTGTTTATAATAAAGGAAAGAGTAACACCGGCACATCCTTATTACATATAAAATGTGTTCAAATTGATACACATGCATGAGAGAGAGAGAGAGAGAGAGAGAAAGGTGGCTTAGTTCTTAAACCTGTGAGTTTTGTTCAGGTTGCTGGTTTATGAGTATGTCAACAATGGAAACTTGGAGCAATGGCTTCATGGAGCTATGCGTCATCATGGATATCTCACTTGGGAGGCACGCATGAAAGTTCTCCTTGGCACTGCTAAAGCGTAAGTCTGCCAATACCTAAGTTTGAATTGTTTGCACTTGTGGTTTATCACCTCCTGACTCATTTTAACATTTTGCAGGCTGGCTTATTTGCATGAGGCCATTGAGCCAAAAGTTGTGCATCGAGACATCAAGTCGAGCAATATCTTGCTTGATGATGACTTCAATGCGAAGATATCTGATTTTGGTCTGGCAAAGTTGCTAGGTGCTGGAAAGAGTCATATTACAACTAGAGTTATGGGTACCTTTGGGTTAGTAATTCTTTTGATGAACAGTTACTTGCAACTTTTTGTTTCAAGATTCTTTGTGGGTAGAGGAACTGTAAGTAATTAGTTTAGAGGTAAGAATCCCTTCTTATCTGTTCCTTTCATCATTCTTTTCTTTTTTCAGATACGTAGCCCCAGAATATGCCAATTCTGGCCTTTTAAATGAAAAGAGTGATGTTTATAGCTTTGGGGTAGTGATTTTGGAAGCAATTACTGGAAGAGACCCAGTGGATTATGGTCGGCCAGCACAAGAGGTATGCAAGAAATGCTATTTTTTCAGATTGAGAATTTTGATTCATACATGCATTTTTTAGTTCTGTATTTCTAATATTTTATTACTTCTGGTTGCATGTCATATTCGATAGTAAACGCACAGGCCAATGAAAATTGTAGCTTCTAAATTCATTACTACCAAACAAACGCATAATTACCTTGGAATTGTTTGATGTGTTCCGTGATGGCTATCTTTAGACAAAAACAAAAAGAAGAAATAATACCAGTGTAGTCATAGTTGTCCTTACACCTGCTGGGCGGTTCTTGCAGGTAAATTTGGTAGACTGGCTCAAGGTGATGGTTGGAAGCAGGCGTTCAGAAGAGGTGGTGGATCCGAACATTGAGACCAGGCCATCAACGAGTGCCCTTAAACGAGCCCTCTTGACTGCATTGAGGTGTGTAGATCCAGATTCTGATAAAAGACCTAAGATGGGCCAAGTTGTTCGCATGCTTGAGTCAGAGGAGTATCCCATACCTCGAGAGGTATGTTTCTGAAACATCTTTAAAGTAACAAACAGTACCATGTTTGATGTTATCATGTTTCTACCATTGAATAATATGAAACCAATGACAAACAGATCTTATATCCATTTTTGAGACAAATGTGATTGGTTTTTTAATATTGGGTTTCCATCTTTATACTTGGGGAGTTCATAAGTTGATGTATCTAATGTGACTTGGTTGGAATTCAGGACCGAAGAGGTCGAAGAAGTCAAGCAGGGAATACGGAGGCTGGGTCTCTAAAAGACAATTCTGATACAGATAGGAGTGACAACCCGGATAAAAGGGCAGATAGCAGAAGGAACTATCGAAAATAGGCAAAGGGTTGAATCAATCATAGAATTGCAAGGAAAACAAGCCAAAGGGAACATGTTGCACTCATTTCAAGCTTTCACATTCTTGGGCCTGCCTTAGTTGAGATAAAGGAAAGGAATCAGAACGTGAAGGAATTTTTTTTCTTCTTTTCTTTTAAATACATAAACCTACTTATAGGTCTTGGAGAGATGGTTATTGTGTATGGAGTGGCATTAGATGGGGACGCCCTTGCCACCGGGTGTGTATAGTTCTGGTTTTTTCTTTTCCTTTTGATTTTTTTGGGTCTTAGGTGATTGTAGTTCATGAGATCTTCTTTTATGTATGTTTTGCCCTTCTTGTGAAGGAGAGATTTCAAAGAAAAAAAGGAAAGACAATAGAAATTGTTATGCCAGTTTGTTGAAGAAATAACTTGTTTCTAGCTCTCCTACCTAATGCGTTTTGAAGCAATTCCACAGAAAGAAAGGGAGTCACATGAGTGCCAAGTTCGTAGAGGGTTTGCATGTCATGTGATTTTTGAAGGCTAAAATTGAACACCATGTGCCTTGTATAATGGTACGCACGGGACTCTCTCTCTCTCTCTCTCTCTCTCTCTCTCTGAAAGTCACAGCATTGTGGGACGGTTGGTTTTCAGACAAATCCATTGAAAAGGATATTTGAATGAACACAAAATATCAAGTTCTATGGTATTTGATTCTTGGTCTTTCAATTGCCAACGGTCCAGTTGAAAAGGGTCTTGTAGATAAGAGGTCTCAAGTTCTTGTATTAAAATAATAATAATAATAATCTTTGAAAGTCACAGCATTGTGGGATGGCTGGTTTTCAGACAAATCCATTGAAAAGGAAATTTGAATGAACACAAAATATCAAGTTCTATGGGTCTAGTTGAAAAGGATTTACTTGAGCTTTAAGACTATCGCTTGTATTCAAATAATAATAATAATAATAAAGCTGGTAAGTTCGAAGAAAGCCCACATGAAGGGCATATATTGACTCATTGCGACATATCTGTTTTTATGTTTAATACAAGCAATCAAAAATGAGAAAGGAGGGTACGAAAAACCATTCATATTGACGTTGACCTGGAAATGGGGTTGCTCTTTTTCTTTTCCTAGTCTCCTGCTCAAGTCCAAATATGACAATTCCAAAGTTCAGCCACCTGCTCACAAAAGATTAATTTTTTCTAATGTTGGAAACTTCTTGTTTTCCAGGAGACTAATTAGACCCGAGAGAAAGGATGTTAATGTAGAATGGTCAAATAACCCAAGCTCCAATAAGCAACTTTTAAACCGGTAGCAGAATCAATGTGAATTATATAGGATCAGTAAGACTTTGATGACTCAAGGGGACCAGAGGATGTCACATGATCTACATTACCAAATGAATCTTCAACAATATTGTCTGCAAGAGAGATTGACAGGTCGCGAATCCAGGCGTTTTTTTGTTTCAATGGTGAGGGCCGGACCGGGCATTCAATAGCGGCTGTAGAGCCTTGACGACAATGCTCATATTTGGCCGAAAATCAGCTTCATATTGGACGCACAAGGCAGCAACAGCAGCCAGCTGTTTCAAGCACAAACAATGGTGATCAGTGGATGTGAAGTACATCATCAATGACAAATAGCCATCAGATTAAAGATCCCTCATTCCTAAGAGAGTGACCTACCCGCCATTTCAATTAGTCGATACCTGGCCAGAACAAAGTATGTCGTGTTCTTGTCACTCCAATTTACAACTTAAACATAACAAAACTATATGTTTGCACATATATTGAGGAAAAATACCAAAAGCAAGTATTTCTTGGAATTAAATAATCAACTCATGGTAAATAATTACTCAATCCGTTTCCCATTACCTTTGCAACTGCCTTGGAAGGGTATTCTCCATTGAGTCTAGCATCAACACACTGCTTCACCTTATCTTCACTGAGTTTCGGTGTTGCCTAATAGAATAAATTCCCAAAAAAAAAAAAAAACAAAACAGCTGAAATGACAGATGCAAATCTATAACAAATAAAATTCCCCTTCCCAAATGAATAAAATAAGGATACGAGTTGTATGAGTTACTAGTAAACAAGAACTCGGATGAAATTAGTACCCATGTCACAAGGCTCTGCTGTCCACGTGGCAATGTGTGATCAACAGGTTTGCACCCAGTCAAGAGTTCAAGCAGAACTACACCAAAGCTGTAAACATCACTTTTTGAACTCAGCTGTCCGGTCATTGCATATCTGCCATTCAGAATCATATATAAGAATTAGGCCTAGTGGCTGTGCATTTTAAGGTGTCTACTTCACGATGGCAATTAAAAGGAGACGACATATGCCAAAACAAAATTTTGAGCATGCATCATAATGTGATTTATAGAGTACATCAAGCAATAACTTACTCTGGAGCATGATAACCAAAAGTCCCAAGAACACGAGTGGAATGAAGACGTGCAGCCATATCAGGGGCTTGATTTGACAGATCAAAGCAATCTTTGCAACATCATCATCAAAAAGCAGTATATTGCAGGACTTAATATCACGATGGATTATATGAGGCTGAGCCTTTTCATGTAAATATTCAAGTCCTCTTGCTGCTCCAACAGCAATTTTAACCCTTTGCACCCATGACAGAACTGGACCTGGCTGTGCTCCCTTTACACCTTTCTGTCCTATAACCACATATCAAGGAGATAAAGGCTATCTTACTACTTATCAAAAGGGACATAACCCAAAAAGTTGTAGAAATTTGTGAACATATAAAATCTCAGCATGCTCAAACAAGAATAAAAGATTTATATGGTCCTTCAGAATTTGTAATTTATGGAGGGAATAAATAACATCAAATGATAGGCAACAGTGGTGAAGAAATAAGAAGTTTGAAAAGCATAGAAATGTACTTACCATGGAGAATATCATGAAGTGACCCATTAGGAGCATACTCATAGGCAAGGAGACTGAGAGGGCCATCAATACAATAACCAACAAGCTCAACAACATTTTCATGTTTTAGTCTTGAAACCATGGAGACCTGTAAAGTTATGATCCAAGCATATTTGAGCACAAAATTGCATACCATGTCAAGTACCAAATAAAAAACATTCCTGTAGACCTAACCTGTGATAAAAATTCTTGGTCAGGTTGTTTACTGGAATCTAACTATTTAATAGCTGCAGCTGGCCCACTTGTCAGAACCCCATGATATACTCTTCCATATGAACCCTCACCAATTAAGGACTTTGTGCCAAAATTATCTGTCAAATCTTTTAATTCATCGACTGGAATGGCAGGGACAGCAATGGGTAGGATATTTACAGTCAGAGAACCATAAACATAAAAATACTTCGCTATCCTACTTTTAGTGCCCCTACTCTCTATCTCTCTTCTCGCATGATTTAAAATGGTGTAAATTAAATAAGAACAAAATCTCATCGTTGGTCATCCAAATAGATTGAACAAACATCTGTTGCTGCATCCCCTACTCTACAGAATTTGTCCTTGCTACAATAGTTCCTACTTAGTACTTGTTACCAGTAGTCATTGCAAGAACACTGCCCATCTTTGAAATGATGGAAGCGACTGCGGTCTCGCACGATAATCTCTCGCTCAACGATTTTGGAGATTATTTTCGTTGCATCATGGCAGTCATTGCAAACCCTCAAATTCTTCACAATTCGGATGGTGGTTCCTGGACTAGTACTGATAAGGCCAAATGCAATGGCCAGCTTCTCACTATGAACCGACAGAGCATCCTCTTTCTCTTCTTCATCAATATTATGGAGGACCAGATCGGTCTTCGGTATGTACCCAGCTAGCTTCATTTTCCTCCTTAGTTCTCTAATCATCCAGTATATCTTGTCCAGCTGAGGATGGGACAGGTCTCCCATGAAGAACTCATGGACTATGTTATCCACCTCTATCCAACTACAGCCTGGTGTTTTCGTTACGCCCTTTCTCGCATCCTCAGCCTACAGTTTGCTGCATCATCCAGCCTACCCATTGAAGTATATACATTGGCAAGATAGACATAGCTTCCAGAATGATCGGAATCTAGCTCGAGAATGTGCTGCACAACACGTTCGCCTCTCTCAGTGTCTTTATAAATCCGACAACCACCAAGCAATGCACCCCAGACTATAACATTGGGCTTCACAGGCATGGAGTTGATCAAATCTTCTGCTTCAACAAGGCGGCCGGCGCGGCTGAGAAGATCAACCACACAACCATAATGCTCAACCTTGGGGAAGATCCCATATCTTTTGTCCATCATATCGAAATACTCAAGCCCCTTGTCGACCAAGCCAACATGAGTGCACGCTGTCAATAACCCCATGAAAGTAATGTCATTTGGCTTCACCTCATGCTCAATCATTTTGTTGAAACACCCGAAAGCTTCATCAGCATTGCCGTTCATGGCCAACCCAGTAATGATAATGCTCCAAGATATCACATCCCTCTGATGCATCTTTCCAAAAACCAGCTTAGCCTCAGCTATGCAGCCACACTTGGCATACATATCTGCCAATGCATTCCCCAAAAACAAACCCAACTCCATCCCACGCTGTCTTATAAACCTATCAATCCACTTCCCCAAATCAAGTGCACCAAGATGAGCGCAAGCAGACAACACACTAACAAGCGTGACATCATTTGGCGCCAATCCATACTGTTGCATTTGCCTAAACAAACCAACGGCCTCAGCATACTTCTCATTCTGCGCATACCCAGCAATCATCGCATTCCATGAAACCACATTCCTCTCCGGCATCTCATCGAAAAAAGACGGCGAGCTTCCCCCAACTCACCGAACTTCGCATACGCAGTGATCATAGTCGACCAAGAAAACAAAGTCTTCTCTGCCATCCCATCAAACACCCACCTGGCCTTATCAACTTGCCCGCTCAAGCAATACCCCGAAACCAAAGTGTTCCAAGAAACAACATCCCTCACACCCATTTCATCAAACAGCTTCTGGGCAATCCCGAAATTACCCACCTTGAAATACATATCAGTAAGCGAATTTCTGACAAATAAATTACCCTCACACCCGTATTTAGCGACAAAGCAGTGAACTTTCTCTCCCTCCGTCACTTGGACAAGGCCAGTGCAGGCCTTGAGCACAGAAGTGAACGTGTACTCATCTGGGGCCGGAGCATTTGGCGAACCCAATTGCCGATTGAAGTAATATATGGTGTGCTGCCAGTCATTGTTTTGAGCAAAGGCTTTGAGGAGGGCATTGTAGACGAAGATGTTTGGGGCTGTGAGAAAGTGGTTAAATACGAGCGCCACGTGGCGTATGTTGGCATGGTCAGCGCAGATGCCGATGAGCTTGACGGCAATGATGTTTGGGTCGATGGAGGGTACTGGGTTGATGGTCGCTTGGGCTTGGATTTGGTAGAGGTGGCGCATGGAAAGCTGGGCAGCGCATCTTAGCAGGAGGTGAGTGAGCTTGGGGTGGTTGTGCGGGTAAAGAAGAGCCAGGATGGGTTTGGCTGAGTCGCTGACTCGGTTACTCTGCGCAATGTTTTACAGAGAAGACGACCTCGGAGAGATGAGTTCAAATGTCACAGAACTAAACCAGCACAGGGGAGCCCCTGGGCCTAAAGCCCAAGTCTCGTATTTTTATGATATATTTTTTACACCCTCTGCAACATGACACATACTGTAGGCACGGTGGTGAGAACACAAGCAATGACAGCGGCCTTGAATCCCTCTTTTACACCCTCTGCAAATTACGGAAATGTCAAGTGATATTAGACGCTGTCTAACTGAAGAAAAACTTAGCTATCACAGGTTCATGAAACTGTTCTCTCTTTCTGACATGATGTACCGTGGTGATGAGAAAGAAAGAGAGACGGGTTTAGGGTTTCATGAACCCGTGATAGCTAAGTTTTTCCTGTCTACCTGTCAAATGCATTACTAAATTGTAAATCAATAACAAAATACAAAGTTTCCATCATTATGTTGCTGCCGAATTGATCGAACATAAACATTCAACTCAATCAAAAATGACCCAAGAAAATTTACCGCTCGTTTTTTATATTAAATTACAATTCAATTCAGGTCAGTATAAACAAAAAGTTCCAACTTTTTTCACAACAGATCCAATTCTTTATTTCCTTTTCCTCGTTCTCATTCTCGCCGATTCTCAGAACAGAACCGGACAGGAACATTACAAGTTAATTAACTAACTAATAACCTAGCAATCTAAATCAAACCAACCAGATGGTCGATCAATCAGACAAACTCAACTGGGTAGAGGATGAAAACAGAGCTTGCCCAAATTATAATCAGTGATTAACGAAAACAAACCTTGGGTGCACTTTGCGGATCTTAACCTCTTCTGTTCTTCAGCTGGCGAAGGAATGAGCAAACCTTTTCCGCGGTTCACCCACATGTCCCTCATTTCCGATGGAATCCCCATTCTCTTTCTGCTAATCTCACTCGCTCCAAACACACACACAATTTTCTTTTTCTAAACCAGATTCAGAACACAGACAGCGAGAGACATAGAAAGACAGCGGCTTATCGGTGTTTATAGTTTCAGATTTCGAGTAATTTTGAATGAAGTGAACCTCTGATTCGGCCACGTTTTTCTCATTTTCTTCTTTTTTTTTCAATAAAAATATAAATTTTCGTACATTAACTTCTTTTTTTTGGGGCAATTTTTGTACATTAACGTTGCTGTCTCTTTGTTCAGACTTGCCTCTCGGCTGCTTGAACAGTTCAAAGTAGCAGAAAAACGAAAAGTTATGTCATATCCTCTAAAATTTTAGTGCAGTGGTTTGAAGCAATTGCTCTTTAAAATTTTAAGTATAAATCTTGACCTTCTCAATAAGAAAACTCCTGGAAAAAAGGAATCATTCCTTTCGAGTTGGACTCTCAATAGTGTAAGGCACTTGTGTTTTCTTTCATCAAGAATTCTATAATGAGAATGTTACATATGACCCTTAAGTGAGGTTTTATCTCTTAACCATTCAATCGAATTAGTTAGCCGTTGAAAATCAATTAAGGGTCATATATAAGACCCCCACTATAAAATGACTTTTTCTTTCCCATTCCTTCCTGGACCTTGATAAAAAAAATATATCATAAAAATACGAGACTTGGGCTTTAGGCCCAGGGGCTGCCCTTTGCTGGTTTCAGTTCTGTGACATTTGAACTCGTCTCTTGAGGTCGTCTTCTCTCTGAAAACATTGCGCGCAAGTCACAGAAGTCAGCGACTCCAGCCAAACCCATCCTGGCTATTCTTTACCCGCACAACCACCCCAAGCTCACTCACTTCCTGCTAAGATGCGCCGCCCAACTTTCCATGCGCCACCTCTACCAAATCCAAGCCCAAGCGACCATCAACCCAGTACCCTCCATTGACCCAAACATCATCGCGTTAAGCTCATCGCGTCTGGCCGACCACGCCGACATACGCCACGTGGCGCTCGTATTCAACCACTTCCTCACAACCCCAAACATCTTCGTCTACAATGCCCTCCTCAAAGCCTTTGCTCAAAACAATGACTGGCAGCACACCATATATTACTTCAATCGGCAAGCTGGGTTCGCCAAATGCTCAGCCCTAGATGAGTGCACGATTCACTTCTGTGCTCAAGGCCTGCGTGGCCTTGTCTAAGTGACGGAGGGAGAGAAAGTTCACTGCTTTGTCGCTAAATACGGGTGTGAGGGTTATTTATTTGTTCAGAAATTCGCTCCTGATATTGGTTGTACCATCTTGACCCTCCACTCATTCAGTGACATGTGGATTAGTGAAACTCCCCAACTGCCCAGGCCGCGACAAACAAAATCTTCGGCAAACGATGATATTACCCCAAGGCAGTGAACGGTCGACACGCCTCGCAGAGTCCACAATCGGTACCCTCTTCCGAATTCTCCAGAATCAACCTCGAATGGCCCCACCTGAAATATCTAAAAATCGTGTCAACCTCATAAGCCTCTCCCACGAGTCCCACATCGAAATTAAGTACTAAGACATACCAAATGCCCTCTATAAATAGGCCCCTTCACTACAATACAAGGGTAAGGTTTTCAGCTTGTATTTTTATGCTAAATACATTGTCAGTAGCAAAAGGTCTTAGAAACAAATTTACTTTGGCATTTGGACCTTCCAGGCTGGTGTCCACGTCCGGTTCATAAACCTCACGAGCCTCGGCCTCTTCTATTAAGGAATTTAGCCTTTTAAAGAGAAGGAAGGATCTGCGTCAAGCACTGAATCGATTCTCTAGATCGTCCACAACATTTGTAAGTTGCACTCATCTTCTTCTTTTCAGGTAGTTTTAGTGTCAACAGATATGTATTTCAAGGTGGGTAATTTCGGGATTGCCCAGAAGCTGTTTGATGAAATGGGTGTGAGGGATGTTGTTTCATGGAACACTTTGGTTTCGGGGTATTGCTTGAGCGGGAAGGTTAATAAGGCCAGGTGGGTGTTTGATGGGATGGCAGAGAAGACTTTGTTTTCTTGGTCGACTATGATCATTGCGTATGCGAAGTTCGGTGAGTTGAGGGAAGCTCGCCGTCTTTTCGATGAGATGCTGGAGAGGAATGTGGTTTCATGGAATGCGATCATTGCCGGGTATGCGCAGAATGAGAAGTATGCTGAGGCCGTTGGTTTGTTTAGGCAAATGCAACAGTATGGATTGGCGCCAAATGATGTCACGCTTGTTAGTGTGTTGTCTGCTTGCGCTCATCTTGGCGCACTTGACTTGGGGAAGTGGATTGATAGGTTTATAAGACAGCCTGGGATGGAGTTGGGTTTGTTTTTGGGGAGGCTGCATAGCTGAGGCTAAGCTGGTTTTTGGAAAGATGCATCAGAGGGATGTGATATCTTGGAGCATTATCATTACTGGATTGGCCATGAACGACCATGCTGATGAAGCTTTCGGGTGTTTCAACAAAATGATTGAGCATGAGGTGAAGCCAAATGACATTACTTTCATGGGGTTATTGACAGCGTGCACTCATGTTGGCTTGGTCAACAAGGGGCTTGAGTATTTCGATATGATGGACAAAAGATATTATGGTTGTGTGGTTGATCTTCTCAGCCGCGCTGGCCGCCTTGTTGAAGCAGAAGATTTGATCAACTCCATGCCTGTGAAGCCCAATGTTATAGTCTGGGGTGCATTGCTTGGTGGTTGTCGGATTTATAAGACACTGAGAGAGGCGAACGTGCTGTGCAGCACATTCTCAGCTAGATTCCGATCATTCTGGAAGCTATGTCTATCTTGCCAATGTATATACTTCAATGGGTAGGCTGGATGATGCAGCAAATTGTAGGCTGAGGATGCGAGACAAAGGCGTAACGAAAACACCAGGCTGTAGTTGGATAGAGGTGGATAACATAGTCCATGAGTTCTTCATGGGAGACCTATCCATCCTCAGCTGGACAAGATATACTGGATGATTATAGAACTACGGAGGAAAATGAAGCTAGCTGGGTACAAACCGAAGACCGATCTGGTCCTCCATAATATTGATGAAGAAGAGAAAGAGGATGCTCTGTCGGTTCATATTGAGAAGCTGGCCATTGCATTTGGCCTTATCAGTACTAGTCCAGGAACCACCATCCGAATTGTGAAGAATTTGAGGGTTTGCAATGACTGCCATGATGCAATGAAAATAATCTCCAAAATCGTTGAGCGAGAGATTATCGTGCGAGACCGCAGTCGCTTCCATCATTTCAAGATGGGCAATGTTCTTGCAATGACTACTGGTAACAAGTACTAAGTAGGAACTATTGTAGCAAGGACAAATTCTGTAGAGTAGGGGATGCAGCAACAGATGTTTGTTCAATCTATTTGGATGACCAACGATGAGATTTTGTTCTTATTTAATTTACACCATTTTAAATCATGCGAGAAGAGAGATAGAGAGTAGGAGCACTAAAAGCAGGATAGCGAAGTATTTTTATGTTTATGGTTCTCAGACTGCAAATATCCTACCCATTGCTGTCCCTGCCATTCCAGTCCATGAATTAAAAGATTTGACAGATTATTTTGGCACAAAGTCCTTAATTGGTGAGGGTTCATATGGAAGAGTATATCATGGGTTTTGACAGATAATTCTGCCATTCAAGTCGATTTTCAAAGGAAAATGTCATTGGCGAGGGGGGATATGGAGTTGTTTATCAGGGTAATCTGATTAATGGGACTCCTGTGGCTGTGAAGAAGCTACTCAACAACCTGTAAGGTGCATTTTGTATTATTGTTTCAGTAGCTCCATTGGTTTCTATTTTTCATATTTTCTCTTTTTCATTATGCTTCTATGGTTTGTGCTTAATAATATATTCATCTCATAGAGGACAAGCAGAAAAGGAATTTAGAGTGGAAGTTGAGGCTATTGGGCATGTAAGACATAAAAACTTGGTTCGACTTTTGGGATACTGCATAGAAGGCACCCACAGGTATCATACCCTTTCATGTTACTCATTTATTTTATGAGCACCTTGTTTATAATAAAGGAAAGAGTAACACTGTCACATCCTTATTACATATAAAATGTGTTCAAATTGATGCACATGCATGAGAGAGAGAGAGAGAGAGAGAAAGGTGGCTTAGTTCTTAAACCTGTGAGTTTTGTTCAGGTTGCTGGTTTATGAGTATGTCAACAATGGAAACTTGGAGCAATGGCTTCATGGAGCTATGCGTCATCATGGATATCTCACTTGGGAGGCACGCATGAAAGTTCTCCTTGGCACTGCTAAAGCGTAAGTCTGCCGATACCTAAGTTTGAATTGTTTGCACTTGTGGTTTATCACCTCCTGACTCATTTTAACATTTTGCAGGCTGGCTTATTTGCATGAGGCCATTGAGCCAAAAGTTGTGCATCGAGACATCAGTCGAGCAATATCTGCTCAATGATGACTTCAATGCGAAGATATCTGATTTTGGTCTGGCAAAGTTGCTAGGTGCTGGAAAGAGTCATATTACAACTAGAGTTATGGGTACCTTTGGGTTAGTAATTCTTTTGACGAACAGTTACTTGCAACTTTTTGTTTCGAGATTCTTTGTGGGTAGAAGAACTGTAAGTAATTAGGTTAGAGGTAAAGAATCCTTTCTTTATCTGTTCCTTTCATCATTCTTTTCTTTTTTCAGATATGTAGCCCCAGAATATGCCAATTCTGGCCTTTTAAATGAAAAGGGTGATGTTTATAGCTTTGGGGTTGTGATTTTGGAAGCAATTACTGGAAGAGACCCAGTGGATTATGGTCGGCCAGCACAAGAGGTATGCAAGAAATGCTATTTTTTCAGATTGAGAATTTTGATTCATACATGCATTTTAGTTCTGTATTTCTAATATTTTATTACTCCTGGTTGCATGTCATATTCGATATTAAACGCATCGGCCAATGAAAATTGTAGCTTGTAAATTCATTACTACCAAACAAATGCATAATCACCTTGGAATTGTTTGATGTGTTCCGTGACGGCTATCTTTAGACAAAAAGAAAAAGAAGAAATAATACCAGTGTAGTCACAGTTGTCCTTACACCTGCTGGGCGGTTCTTGCAGGTAAATTTGGTAGACTGGCTCAAGGTGATGGTTGGAAGCAGGCGTTCAGAAGAGGTGGTGGATCCCAACATTGAGACCAGGCCATCAACGAGTGCCCTTAAACGAGCCCTCTTGACTGCATTGAGGTGTGTAGATCCAGATTCTGATAAAAAACCTAAGATTGGCCAAGTTGTTCGCATGCTTGAGTCAGAGGCAGTATCCCATACCTCGAGAGGTATGTTTCTGAAATCATCTTTAAAGTAACAAACAGTACCATGTTTGATGTTATCATGTTTCTACCATTGAATAATATGAAACCAATGACAAACAGACCTTATATCCATTTTTGAGACAAATGCGATTGGTTTTTTAATATTGGGTTTCCATCTTTATACTTGGGGAGTTCATAAGTTGATGTATCTAATGTGACTTGGTTGGAATTCAGGACCCAAGAGGTCGAAGAAGTCAAGCAGGGAATACGGAGGCTGGGTCTCTAAAAGACAATTCTGATACAGATAGGAGTGACAACCCGGAAAAAAAGGGCAGATAGCAGAAGGAGCTATCGAAAATAGGCAGAGGGTTGAATCAATCATAGAATTGCAAGGAAAACAAGCCAAAGGGAACATGTTGCACTCATTTCAAGCTTTCACATTCTTGGGCCTGCCTTAGTTGAGATAAAGGAAAGGAATTTTTTTTTTCTTTTCTTTTAAATACATAAACCTACTTATAGGTTTTGGAGAGGTGGTTATTGTGTATGGAGTGGCATTAGATGGGGATGCCCTTGCCACCGGGTGTGTACAGTTCTGGTTTTTTCTTTCTCCTTTTGATTTTTTTGGGTCTTAGGTGATTGTAGTTCATGAGATCTTCTTTTATGTATGTTTTGCCCTTCTTGTGAAGGAGAGATTTCAAGAAAAAAAGGAAGACAATTGTCCAAGTATATGCTAAACTTTACAGGAAGAAAATAGAAATTGTTATGCCAGTTTGTTGAAGAAATAAAATTGTTCCTAGCTCTCCTACCTAATGCGTTTTGAAGCAATTCCACATAAAGAAAAGGGAGTCACATGAGTGCCAAGTTCATAGAGGGTTTGCATGTCATGTGAATTTTGAAGGCTAAAATTGAACACCATGTGCCTTGTATAATGGTACGCACGTGACTCTCTCTCTCTCTCTCTCTCTCTCTCTCTCTCTCTCTCTCTCTCCTCTCTCTCTCTCTCCTAACTTAAGTCACAGCATTGTGGGACGGTTGGTTTTCAGACAAATCAATTGAAATTTGAATGAACACAATATATAAAGTTCTATGGTATCTGATTCTTGGTCTTTCAATTGCCAACGAGGTCTCAGTTGAAAAAGGGGCTGATACAAAATCAATAAAGTAGAGAACAAAATATCAAGTTCTATGGTACCTTGTCCAACAATATCATAGGGTGTGTGTGAAAATATCTCTTCCCTTCTATAATTTAAACTATCGCTTGTATTCAAAAAATAATAATAATAATAAAGTTGGTACAGTTCGAAGAAAGCCCACATGAAAGGCATATATTGACCGACTCATTGCGACCTATCTGTTTTTATGTTTAATACAAGCAATCAAAAATTAGAAAGGAGGGTAAGCAAAACCATTCATATTGACGTTGACCTGGAAATGGGGCTTTCTTTTTTTCTTTCTAGTCTTCTGCTCAAGTCCAAATATGACAATTCCGAAGTTCAGCCACCTGCTCACAAAAGATTAATTTGTTCTAATGTTGGAAACTTCTCTCTCTTTCCCCAGGAGACTAATTAGACCCGAGAAAAGGACGTTAATGTAGAATGGTCAAATAACCCAAGCTCCAATAAGTAACTTTTAAACCGGTAGCAGAATCAATGTGAATTATATAGGATCAGTAAGATTTTGATGACTCAAGGGAACAAGAGGATGTTACATGATACTCACAACTATGTTTACCAAACGAATCTTCAACAATATTGTCTGCAAGAGAGATTGACAGGTCGCAAATCCAGGCGTTATTTGTTTCAATGGTGAGGGCTGGCAACGGAGCATTGAATAGCGGCTGTGAGCTTACTGACAATGCTCATATTTGGCCGAAAATCAGCTTCATATTGGACGCACAAGGCAGCAACAGCAGCCAGCTGTTTCAAGCACAAACAATGGTGATCAGGTGGATGTTAAATGTACATCATCAATGACAAATAGCCATCAGATTAAAGATCCCTCATTCCTAAGAGAGTGACCTACCCACCATTTCCAATTAGTCGATAACTGGCCAGAACAAAGTATGTTGTGTTCTTGTCACTCTCTAATTTACAACTTAAACATAACAAAACTATATGTTTGCACATATATTGAGGAAAAATACCAAAAGCAAGTATTTCTTGGAATTAAGTAATCAACTCATGGTAAATAACTCTGAATCCGTTTCCCATTACCTTTGCAACTGCCTCTGAAGGGTATTCTCCATCGAGTCTAGAATCAACACACTGCTTCACCTTTATCTTCACTGAAGTTCGGTGTTGCCTAATAAGAATCCAAAAATTCCCAAAAAAAAAAAATAAAACAGCTGAAATGAAAGGATGCAAAATCTATAACAAATAAAATTCTCCTTCCCAAATGAATAAAATAAGGATGCGAAAGTCTATCAGAGTTACTCAGTAAACAAGAACTAGGATGAAAATTAGTACCCAATGTCACAAGGCTCTGCTGTCCACGTGGCAATGTGTGATCAACAGGTTTGCGTCCAGTCAAGAGTTCAAGCAGGACTACACCAAAGCTGTAAACATCACTTTTTGAATCAGCTGTCCGGTCATTGCATATCTGCCATTCAGAATCATATATAAGAATTAGGCCTAGTGGCTGTGCATTTTAAGGTGTCTACTTCACGATGGCAATTAAAAAAGGAGACGACATAAGCCAAATGAAAATTTTGAGCATGCATCATAATGTGACTTATCAGAGTAACATAGCAATAACTTTACTCTGGAGCATGATAACCAAAAGTCCCAAGAACAGTAGAATGAAGACGTGCAGCCATATGAGGGGACTCTGATTTGACAGATCAAATCAGCAATCTTTTGCAACATCATCATCAAAAAGCAGTATATTGCAGGACTTAATATCACGATGGATTTATATGTGTAGGCTGAGCCTTTTCATGTAAATATTCAAGTCCTCTTCGCTGCTCCAACAGAAATTTTAACCCTTTTTGCACCCACGACAGAACTGGACCTGGCTGTGCTCCCTTAACACCTTCCTTGTCCTATGAACCACATATCAAGGAAAAAATATATATAGCAAGGAGAAAAAGACTATCCTTACTTATCAAAAGGGACATAACCGTCGAAAGCAGGTACCATAGTGGTGGCCTCCCCTTTCCCCCTGCTTGACACACCCAGGTTAGAAAACCCAAGGGTTTTCTCCTTCCTCCCAATGTAACAAAAAAAAAGGACATAACCCAAAAGTTGCAGTTGAAGAGCTATTTTCTAATGTTTGGAGGCTAACCCCACTCATGAGAGCAGAAGATATGAAAACAGATAGGAGATTAGATGTTAAGTATTTGTACTCAAATTCAATCCTCGTGTAACCAAAAGAATTTAATCCTCTTATGAAATAGCCTAAAACAATAGGCATGCATGATATGGACCTTCTAAATATAAGTTATTAAGCCAATCAGAAATTTGTGAACATATAAAATCTCAGCATGCTCAAACAAGAAATATTTATATGGTCCTTCAGAATTTATAATTTATGGAGGGTATAAATAACATCAAATGATAGGCAACAGTGGTGAAGAAATAAGAAGTTTGAAAAAAGCATAGAAATGTACTTACCATGGAGAATATCATGAAGTGACCCATTCGGAGCATACTCATAGGCAAGAGACGGAGAGGGCCATCAATACAATAACCAACAAGCTCAACAACATTTTCATGTTTTAGTCTTGAAACCATGGAGACCTGTAAAGTTATGATCCAAACATATTTGAGCACAAAATTGCATACCATGTCAAGTACCAAATAAAAAACATTCCTGTAGCCTAACCTGTGATAAAAATTCTTGGTCAGGTTGTTTACTGGAATCTAACTTTTTAATAGCTGCAGCTGGCCCACTTTTCAGAACACCATGATATACTCTTCCGATATGAACCCTCACCAATTAAGGACTTTGTGCCAAAATATCTGTCTAAATAACTTTTAATTCATCGACTGGAATGGCAGGGACAGCAATGGGTAGGATATTTACAGTCTGAGTATCCTTTGGTGCAGTTCTCTCTGTGATAGTAACCTCCACTACTGCCTACAATTAAAATGTCTAGCTTTAGATCAATCAAATAAACACCATAAAAGATGGAGTATCCAAAAGAAATGACACAAGTTGCTCTAGCTAATATATCAAGTGAAAAGTCATGGACTTTTGTTATATCAAAATGCACTCGTAAAAAGTACATGTTTCTCAAGCAAATTGAATGTGAAAAAGTACCTCTCACAACCCCATATTTCCCCTTCCTCCCCCTCAAAAAAAAAAAGCCTCGGGTATACAGATTTCTGCTGAGTTATTTGCTATTTCTCAAACGGTCCATTTACTCAGAAACTTTGCGGATATCATCTTGTACACAACAACTGAAGCAGCTCATGATTATCTTCTCTCCTGTAAACACTTCAAAATCACTGTAAGCAATTTCGCAAGATAAAACAGTGCATGATAAATTTTTTTTCCTGAAAAAAAAAATCAATGCTTTGTGGATTATTATTTTAGTTTGGCATAATTTGAGACAAGGCCAATCAAACAACGACAAGATAGTACCCGAAAAAGAACAAAACGGAACTCTGCATCAAAAGTCAAATCATTCATCAATCATTTCACTTAACAGATTAACTTTAAAATTTCAAATTCTCAGTTAACATTCTTCTTTTAAAACTCTTGTGTCGTGGATAGATTCAGTTTTACAACATAACACAAAACTCAAAAACTCAAAAATCTTAATTTCTTCAGTGTTCCCCTCTTGTTCAACAACAATCATAGACACTAAATCAAAAGCAAAAAGAAGCCCAATTAGAAAATAGTGCATCTAAAAAAAAACTGTAAAACAGCAAAATTGAGGGGTTTTATGCAAAACAAACAGATACAGAGAAGGAGGAAGTTAGAGAGAGAAAGGCCTGGCCTTTGGTCTGATGAGAAGGTTCTGGCAATTGGGATTTTCAGTTTTCAGGATAAGTTTTGAATTGCTCCAAGCGATGAAACTGAAGCAGGCTATGGTGCGCAGGGGAAGGCGTACGTTAGCAACTTAGCAAAGGCATGCAAATAGGAAGCAACGCTGTCTCTCTCTTTTCTTTTCTTTGACAAACTTCTGTTAGGAAACTCAAGACAGCAAGGAAATTTGCGTCTTTCACTTTTAAATTTCAACTCTCCTCTGTTCTTTTCACGACTCTTCCATCAATTGGTAACTGTCAAAGACCGACCATTAATTTACGGAATCTTCTAATGTTTTATTTTTAATTCTATGTGTTAAGCGATTAAACAACTTTTCTTACTGTTACTGTAGCGTTTTCTTCTTTTAAATTCAACTCACTTTCCTTACACTCTTGAACGTATCATTTCTCATTGTTCATTTTTTATAGAAGTGATATTGGGAAATTGTCAATGTGTTAGGAGTTCGAAGCTTAAGCTAACAATCTCGGAGTCGCAATATTCCTTTTGTAATTAAGTTTACAACCCTCTGCCATTTTTTTATATCGAACCCCTTTGACCATTAGTACAGAGTAATAAGGAAGAATTGGAAAATTTAATCCCTTCAGTGATTTTGAAAGTCTTGCATTTATGAGGATTCAAACTTAGAACGTCCCATCATTCATAGATATGTGGATTGGGAGATTAGTTTGTATAGAGACACTCTAATATTTTTTCTCATGTTTTATGTTTCAAAGAGGAGGGAATCAATTTAGAACGTCTTCCGATATTATGAACAAGAAATACAACTAAACCAATTGTGAGCTAGCTCAGTTTAATACTGGAGACTAAACATTTTTACTGTGAATAAGATGCAAAAGACACCACCAACAAAGAGAACACAAACTTTGCTGGAAGTGGCTGGCGTATGGTACAATAATATTACTATTATTATTTTATCTATGAGTGTATTATTATTAAATTATGGGAAAAGCAAAGCAAAAGCAATTATTCCTTTCGCTAAACCTAAATTCTTCCAACTCATGTCTGTCTGAGTCTGACTGTCTCCTCTTACTATATGCACATCTCACACCTCTTTTCTTAAAGGAACAGTTAGGCTGTCCTTGCACTTCATCTTACTATATTTTCAATGAAATTGTGAGCTGCTCTTTATTGCTTTTTTTTAAAAGAAAAAAGAAAAGGAGAAAATGAATAAAAGCTCTCTCCTTTATTTTTCATTTCTACAAATATTGGAATATCACAGATGCTCTCTGGGTTTTGTATAAGCTTATCTGGACTTTTTCTTTTTTCTCTCTCTTGGAATGTTTCTGATACATCATGTGAAGGGGTAGGACTTGTCGAAAGGTTGTTGTGTTTTTTTTTTTTTTTTTTTTTTTTGGATAAAAAAATCTCCGGGGAGATTGGCTACTGCACCTAGTAGCATGATAAACTCCAACGATTTGAACCCGTATGAGCTCCTCGTGGCGCCCCATTGATAAGCTGCCACCGGTGAAGATTTTCTGTAGGGGCTTACCAGCAAATCGACGTCCTGATGAGTATTGCTGACAATGGGACTCCGAATACAGATAAAGTGACACACAGGTACAAAACCTTACCGAATATCATTTTAGCTTGTAATGCACCTAAAGCAAGCAAAGCCTGAAGTCAATAACTTTCACAACAAGAAAGATAAAAAAAGCCACCAAGTGCTGATGACACCGAACTCTCTCACTTCTATGGATGGAAAGAAGATAATAAGATATATATTTTCCATGTATTGTAAATCATATCATGCATTAGTTTTATTTTTATTTTATTTTTATTTTTTTCTCTTAGGCTAACTGAATGTCGAAATATATCTGCCAGTATTACAATACTTACACTAAAACAAATGCTTCTGCACATTCGTTTATCTTTCTCATTACGTACAAGTAATGAAATAAGGAAAAAAAATAAGCAGATAAAAAAAAGAAGTGTTAATAAGATTTACTCTTAGCTCTATTTGAATCCTCGTCCGTTAAAAAAACTTAAAAAATATTTAAAGATGAAAAAGATTATATCGAATCTCACCCAACTGAGGGTGATCTCAATGGACTGGGAATCTCCTGTCCATGTCTCTCATCTCTTTTTCACACCTTCATATTTTTCTCTTAATACAACTCCAACATTCTTTCTGAACACTATATACTTTTTCTCAAATAAGAATTTTGGATATTACGAGATAAATTTCGTGACAGGGAAAATTTTCCAGTTTCATGTTTTGTAACAGATCTATTGAATCATTAGGCAGTTTTTTCATTCTCATTAAGGAAATTTTTTTTTGAAAAACTCATGTTTTCATTGATAATGACACCAAACAACCCCCTATAGGCTAGCCCATCAAGCACCAGACTGTTCGTCGGCCGGTTTTACGTTTAGGCCCTACAGTAGGGGCCAATCTAGGCCGGGATTCTCCATTGGGTCCAAAGTTAAGGTCTAAACGATTTTCAAGATTTCTCAGTTGGTTTGATGCTCAAAACGCAGGCCAGCTTTTTGCATCTTTCTTTGCATGCCCTCAGTCTTTATTTTTTTTATTCCTCAATTTTTTCTCTTAACTTTCCACTCCCTTTTAGTGTTCTCTGTTTTTCCATTTTTCATCAAAAACAAAAACAACTCCATAATCCCAAAACATTTTCTCGCATAGGGTTGTTCTTCTATGCTATGACACCTTGTAACAAGCTTCCCCATTCTCGCACTGAGCGTGTCTTGTGTAGTGGGTTGTGGGGTTTGGAACAATCTCTGTAAAAATGGGGTATAAGAAACCGTATAGCCTGGCTCGATGGTATGTCTAATAGAAATGCTCTGAGTGAGGCCTTATCAAGACTACTTTTCTAGATAAGGTTCACATCTTTTTAATTCTGGAATCAAATTAGTAGTTTCCCAATTTAAACAGTGAAAGAAATGGCTCAAAATAAGGACACTCACTTAAAAATAAAGTCTATTATAATAAATCAGTGCTCATGGGCCTTGGCCTTCCACAAAACATAGTTCAATACAAAAATGCTATAGCCCCACGCTTCAAAAGCCCAAAATTTCCACTTTACAGGGACATGCAGGGCAATAATGAAACTTTTCTTAAAAATGAAAAATAAAACGACTCACCCCAAAGCCCTTTTCTGGTCGATAAACAACACCCTATTTCTGTCTAATTTGAGATACCCTGGGAAGTGAATTCCTCTTAACCACTGAACTACAACCTTGCAAACAATTTACCACCTAATTGGATAAATTTGAACTTCCATAATTATTTCATAATTCATCTCTCACTTTATACCCTACAGCATGTAAAGCATGTAAAAAGATGGACACATAGAACTTACAGGATCTTTTAAAAAAAAAAAATTAATAAAAAAAAAAAAAGAGGTTGGAATATTTAAAAAAGTGAATGCATCTCCGAAATAATAATAATAATAATAAGGAAAATAAATGATAAGAAGAAAATCTTAAAGTCGTTACGTCGTTAAACAGTAAATGCGGCCCCTGGTCAACGTGGAAGCAAGAGGGAGGTGTTAAGGTTCTGATGTGCGCCTGTGACTTGCAATTGCCGAATCCGACAAAACTTTCGCTCCTTGAACAAAATATCCGACATCCCTGGGGTCCAGCCATTCTCAATTTCATAGCCGAAATTCAACATCAGATTTTAATGACTTCACCAAATCAATCAAAAGCCCAAATTAATATGCCATTAATGAAATTAATTCTTGTTGTTTCTTTTCCCCCCGACAATAATATTGTAATGATTTTAGAAGCTTAAACACCTCTGACGAGATCAATAGACGTTTTGGAACAAACAATATGCCCACTTTTTTGGTGCATGAATGAACTTTTTCCTACCAAACGACATATATATAAAAAATGCATATTGGGAATGGATTTGGGTTGGAGTGCGGGAACCAAGTAAATATCTTCAAAAAGGTCCTAGAGCTGAACTGGAGTTACCTTTAAAATGTAATAATTTTTTCTTTTTTTAAAAATTCTGATATCTATAGTCTTTAGAATAAAAAGGAGTTATACAGTAAATACTCACATAGGCAAAACGCATTATAATTTTAATCGAACTACTTTTCAATACTTTTTTCTCTTTTATACAGGCGATATTTGCTGGAGAAGGAAACTCCCTCAACCTAAAATTTAATGGCATCAATCCTAAACCCCAATAAGATCTAACAGTAAAACAAATACATACTAATGAAACCAAAAAGCACACATCATTAAATGAAAAATATGTTTGACAACATACTTTAAAGTTTACCACTTTTTAATGTGAATTTGTATAGATGTTCTCTAATTAAACTCATAAAAATTTAGATTTATTGGACTACTAATAGGTTACAATATTGGGCTATGTTAAAAACAAGTGGAATATATAGGTTTCATTTTTAATTCCCCAACTCCCCCTAGGCTACAGCCCACCTTAGTCATTAAAATTGCTCCCGCACCATGAATTTGGGTGTTCAAAGAAAAGAATCCATAATTAGATAAAAAGTTCGAGTAACCTAAATATTAACACTGTGGGAGTGATCCATAGTCGTTGCTCAACTCCTTTTCACAAAACAGAAACACGAACACCATCTGATTGTATATTTTTGAATAACTGAGGAGGACTAAAGCGGAACAAGAACACAAAACACAAAAACACAAAACACAAACACTAAAAGGTTGTTCATAGAGTGCATGAAGGATTTGTCCTGAAACAAGTCAACTTAAAGCAATATTGACCAAAGTCGTTACCCATGCTGCTGCATTACCAATGTTCACCATAACCCTACCCGTGTGCAGAAACAGTGATCATTTCTCTTTTTAAATGTACTCAAACTATAAACCCTAGAAATTTTCATTCTCTTTAATTAATAAGAAGAGGCCTTGATCTTTTGAAGCCTCACACTCAAAACAACAAAAGAGCATGAAATTAAGGAATATTTAAATACAAATTTGAGTAAAAGAAGAAAGAGATCTCTCCAAATTGGATGCATGACACTAACAAAATTGGCCCACATTCCGGAAGAGGTTCATCCTCCAAACATGCACATGAGCTGCCAACCATTTTGGTCTCCTCAGGGGACCGCATCATATGCACAGTTATTTGTATTCTCCTTGAGATATATAGAGGCTTAGAGGGGTGCGAACCCATAAAATGAATTATGACTGTATTATGAATGTACATGAGCTGCCACAACGTGAGTGATTGTCTGAGTCGTACGTTGATGCATCGTAGCATTTTACGTAGACTAATGACTAAGTGAATTAGTTAATTATGCCCACATGAATAAAGGATAACAATAGCATAATACTAGCATATAAGTAGTAATTCTTAATTCTAATCTATCTCGTTCCAAATACCAAATGCAATGGTTGACATTTCTTGTAGCAAAAGCCTTCTCTTATCTAACAGTTGTCTTACTCTCACCGTTTTAACGGCTTTTTGCTTCAATTGTTTATCTCAGTTTATAAGAGGCAGGAAATTGGACATTCGTAGGAATAGAAACAATCAATTTTTTCATGACCTTTGTCTGGTAAGAGAATAGTAGTGGATTAAATCATCATAATAAATAAATAAATAAAAAAACGCTTCTCCACAAAGCACTTTTGTTTTTATTTTTGTACATTTGGTTAGAGTACTACAACCACATTTGCATTACATACACCCAAACGATTCACAATTATTGATGTACGTAGACCCTCTAGGCGTGTAAGTTCGTAGGTGTGAATGACTGACAATCACTTATGCACGTGTGTTGGTAAGCAATACCACTAGGCATGAATAGACATGAAAACTTTTTGGTTCTTTTGGAGTTAACTCAGGCCAAAGTCGCTATATAACACACAATTAAGCTTCTCGTATTGGTACTTTGGATTGGGTTCCTATTCACATGGGTGTCCCCAGCGCAAAAGAAGAGTAGTACCTACATAAGTAAATTAACGTGGTCCACAAGCATAGGTACCCTTTAAAGTTCGAACCCTTGTCATCATAAGGATAGAATTTAAACCCTTTGAAAAACTGGGTGAATTTAGCAAAATAATAATAATAATAATAACTATGAAGAAGAAACTTAAACAACCCCACTAATACCAACACTAAGCTACAATGTGGTATTATCGGTTTCTTTGTCCTATGCAAAAAGTAATCGAAATTAATAATTTGTTTGAAGATTGCTAAAGTAAAGGTTTCTCGGTGAATAACTGACGTAAATCAAATTGTTTTGCTCATTCGAACGATTAGAAGTTTCATCACAACATTACACTTTAAAACATTGATGGTAACCGTTAATCCGTTGATTAGCTACTGCAGTGTAATTAAGTTGGTTTTTTTTTTTTGGAATTACTTGTTGAAGGTGGGATTATAGAAAATAACGTGATTGACCAGTTTCAGGTTTCTAAGTCCCATTTGTTACGAAAGAAAATCCATAACCCCCTTTGGAGCTCCGCGGCCACCTTTGTACTTCATTCCTTTCTTCTCCTCTCATATTCTTTTCTCTCATCTGCCTTCATTTTTTACCTATGGATTCTTTAGCCGGTTTGGATGGCTATATTAGCTTGGTTTCCAAAAGGATGTGGAGCGTGGTCATCTTTCTTAAGGCCAGATTGAGCGTCCTTTCCTGAAAATCATCGCTACAATTCCCTGTAAAGAGAGTTATCTCGGAAGAGAAGTAGTTTGGCGTTTGGTAGACTCTCTTTCAAAATATTGTTGGTACTAATTCATGCATAATTGGGAAATAAATTGTCGCATAATTATTAAACTTAGACGCCTCTTACGAAACTAAACTCCTCATAATTAAAAAATGAAAGCATCTATATTGAAGTTAGCTTTCCTTTATGGACTTCTCTCACAAATGATTTTAACAATTTGAGTGACTTTGTCGTGGTTTACTGAAAGGCTAGACTTTAGGAAATTTTTTTAAAATTCACTTATTACTCTAAATAAGCAATTCCTAACGGGCTTTGTTTTTAGATTCTAGTGGTGCACTATTTGTTTTTTGTTTATGATATTTTCAGTTTCTTTTGGCTTTTGGCTTTCAATATAGATTTGTTTTAGCCGTTATACGGCAAATCTTTATAGTAGGTTTGAATTCATGTGCTTACTGGTTCCTAAATTCGGGGAATTTAATTAATTTTTGGGTTGTGCATCCATCTCCTTATTAATTCAACTTGTTGCATTTAGTCACATGAGTATCCATATTAGACATTTAGTTCTTCCTATTTTAATATTAAGATAAAAGGAAAATAGCTCAGGAGGCTCAAGCTAGGAGGCTCACTTCAAATACCCGACTCTACTAATCGTGATGTGGCCATATATAATGGGCTAAAAACACTTCAAGAGTTGGTATCGATTAAGATCTCTGGTAATGATACTTAATAAATATTGTTGAATTGAAAATCCCATTTGTTACCTTTTACCACTTAAGAAATACGATTTATAAAGCGACTGAGTCTCATAATTCACGCAATTCTTGAGCTGTAAAAGAAAAAAACAAAATTCAACTTAAAATTAATGGAAAATGGATAAAAACATAAATCTAGTAGGAATTTTTCAATTTTAAATTGTTTATACATGTCGGTTAGCCGCGTTTGTTAATTTTTAGGCTTTACCAGCCAAGTTCATATGGGGCGTCCTCTACTCTTCAGTTTGGAAGTTGGTAAAATAATTATTTTCTTTATTTATAAACAAAAATTTAAAAACGGGGTTTTTTTGTGTGGGGGAGGCTATTTATTAAAAAAAACAAAAAAAAATTTCGCAGTAAATCCCACACAACAACTGAAAGTCACGTCAGTCGTGTTTGCACGCCGCCGTAATTAACTGCAGTCACTCTTCCAGTTTCGTGCAAAAGTTCTAGTTTACTCGGATCGATAAAACGTTCTCAATTTTTTTTTAAAAATCTTCCGATTAGAAAATAAAAGTTTTTTTAATAAATTTTTATTATATTAAAAAATCAGGAGCTTCGATTTTAGTCGGTGCCGTTCTGCAGACACGGCATGAGAGCTTGTTCGTATTTTGTCACAGAGGAGAAAAATGGTTTACTTTTACCAGCGAGACGTACACGCGGTTGTAAAGGCATGCGAAACCTTACCATGGCGTCATATATTAGTCATTGGTAAACAGAATGTGAAAAAGTACTCTCTCTCTCTCTCCACGTAAACCACATTTTTAGCGGGGTGGTTACCTAACCTTTCGCCTAATTTTCATGTGCTGCTTTGTTTTGCCTCGGGTACCTATTGTTGTCTTACTGCTCCTCAGCCAATTTCAGCAGGTCAACCAGAGTTACTGGGTAGAATTCACGAGCTCGGTTTTACCGGCAAGTTTTCTCTCTTTGCTTTCAGTTTTCAGCAGAAATTTATGTTCTTGAGGCTGTTTCGTTGTGAAGTTGGAAACTTTGCTTGTGATGAAAATGAGGGCTGTGAGTATGAGTATGATGATGTTGAGGGCTTAAGTGGGTGATTGGTCAGAGTTACACAAACTGGGAAGCTGTTGTTTTAGCTCCATGGATATGTTGTGTACTGTTTTAGAATTTTTGGGACCTAAAGAATGAGTTCCAGAAATTTATGGGGTTGTAATGTCAAGTTATTGAACTTCTAGGTGAAATCTTTAAAAATTCATAGCTGGGTTCATTTGGTTCTTGTTGAACTGGGTATTGACTTCTAGGTGGAGTTTGACTGTAGGCATCATAGTATTTCTGGAATTTTGATTTATGGAGGCTTTTGGAGGCAGTGCTCGTAGTTACTATGGTCCGATAGTGTCGGATTTGAAGGCAGTTGGGAAGAAGAGTTTGGATCGGGATTTGAATGATTGGAAGTGGGACAGTGATCTTTTTACTGCTAAGTCCCTTGAATTATTGCGTCTGATTTTAGAAGTTGGCAGTTGTTCCCGGTCCAACCGGAAACTCCTGTATGCTCATTTGTCCAACAGTTCTTCTTCTATCGTTAGGATGATATAATTCCACAAAATGAGAGAAAGGTGGAAGGATTGAAGAAAGGACTACTTTTGTAAGAAAAGTAAAGTTCAAATAATAAAGACTTTCAAGTCTATAATTTACTAAGCTTGGCGGCAGACTTCCCCCTCTCATGGAAGGAGAGGGTACAAACTGGGAAGAAGACGAAGATAAGTCGGACTCTTTAAACCGGAGCAGTTTGTCGGGTGGAGGTTTGAGCTGATCTCAGCCGTGCGAAGGATTACCCACAACGACATAAGGTCTGTGATATGCATTCCAAGGCAACTAAAGCACAGGGTGGGAAATGTTTTGCAGCGGTTCTGTCAACAAGTGTCTAGCAGTAGTTCCATCTTTCGTTATTGCTTCTATGGTGAGAACATCTCTAAATTTTTCATGAATGGTCCAGGTCATTTATCTGTTCCTTTCTTATAGACGTTACTTATTACAAGATGAATTACAGAGTTTGTTTATGTTTAATTTCTCATTATTGGTTTGTTGTTTTCATGATTTGGGTCCATAGCTGTTCATTTCTGTGTTGTTATGAATCGTTGAACTTTGCAGACGTTTCCTTTTGTTGAATATGCATCTTGGTTATACTCATGGGCAGGTTTAGTGTTCTTCAAGAGTTTGATGAAGGAAAGAGAAGTTGTCGTAGGCGTTTGGCTGGCAGTAATAGGAGGAGAAAGAAAACACATCCTGATCCGGTAGTTAATGGAGGCTCCTTAAATAATAAAAGAGGAAGCAGTTATCTATTGATTCGTTTGCTGAGATTCTCTCCAAACATGCACTGTAAATCTATTATTCTTATACCACACGTACTAATTTTGGCTGCTTTACTTAAACATAATTAAATTCATATAAACTGGGGTAGGGATTTGATCTTGTGCTGGATGCCATGGGCTATGTCGGGTTTTGTATTCTAGCTCTTATGTTCAGTCAATATTTTACTGAGAGCTTGTTGGAAAATGATTTTGTCGATAAACTTTAAGTCAATCAAAGTCTATTTGTTTACCTGTTTTGTTTACTGGGAGGAAATGGCATATAATTTGATCCAGTCCCTAATCTTTAAGGTATTCTATTTGGGATACAAAAATGACAAAATGCTAGTTTGTTCTGAGGTTAATTTGATGAAAATTTGATTTGGATGGCTAGCATGAAAATTTTTCAGCTTTTCTGTACACAGACTGTATTTGATATCCTCGACATGAGCTGAGTCTAGACCTGTCCCTGAGTTAATGTTCAAGCCTTAAATCTGAAAAAATCTGGAATTTCTTACTCTAGTTTATTCCTTTGTATGCTTGAAATTTCTTCCTCTGCACCATCTTTTTGTGCACTTTCTTTCTCTGGTTTTTGGACTGTCCATATTTCACATTCTAGGACACATCCGAAAATGGGGCCTGGTAAAGGGAATTCCAATTCCCTAGAAACAAATTATTTGGGAAAGTTGTATTTGATTGATCATGTTTGTTTGTTTGTTTTGTTTCTTATCATTTTTCATATTCATTTGTTCAGACTTATTTGACTCGTATATGGTGCCCTTATCTAATTGCAGCTAATAGTTCTAGATAGAAACAAAGGATCAGGATCTGCTATCTCATCTTTTGAGTCTAGCCAATCTTGCTGGTACAGTTGATAGGAAGGAGCATATCTGCATTTGTACAGATCTAGAGGTTTTACTTAATAGTGGGCCATCAGTCCAGACTGCACAGAAAGGTCCAGATGTGGTTCCGAATGGCTGTGAACCCAGTAGGCCTTCTGTTTTCGGCCTCTAAGAGGGATGACTGTGTTAATCTTGAGGACCCTTCAGCCCGTGGACGTGTCCTACATGTCCTGCGTCAGATCTGCTGAAGAATATCTTCATGATGCTGATCATTAGAAGTCTACAAGTTGTGGAGGTCTACAGGCCGCCGGGCCACTCCCTCAGAGACAGTGTTCCATCCAAGTCAGTTGCACCAGATGCTACAATGGGAGGATGCAAGTTAAATGGCATTGATTAAAATGGAGTCCTAGACGTTGCAGGGACTATTTAGAGAACCTCTAGGAGTCTTCATTCCCCTGTAAATTAGGAACAGTGTCTCTAGGTTTTCCTTATGGATGCAGCAAGACTAGCAAAAGTCTCACCCACCAGACAAGTGGAACTTCAGACTAAACTTCTACTGAGTCACCATCAACTTCTAGTGGAAAGGCTTGGGTGTGTACTTTTCTTCTAATCGCATCTCATTCATCTATGTATTGGTTGGTATTGTAATGCTTATAAGTGCCTTTATTGTGGATGTTGCTGAGGCCCACTGTCTAATTTCATTGGCTCTCTGTCATCAGATTATATTGAATGACCTCAATAATTTAGACTTTCATTTCTTGGTGTTCTATTTATCAAATCGTTCTCTTTTTCTGAAACAAGAAATAAAACTAAATTTGCATTAATCAGTCATATCTATCCCATCATTACTGTCCTTTTCTTTTGGATAAGAAATATCTTTGCTTTCTCTTTGATTCAAGCAGTTTGGCAGTGTTTTGATTTCTGAACTTGTCCATTTATTAGTAAAACTGATTGACGAAACATGAAGTACTTGGTTATGACGTACCTAATAAGCACTTGTTTTGTGGCGATTAAAAGTTGAGAAGGATTTTTTTCTTTTATTTATTATCTTTTCTATAGATACATGTATGTGTATGCTTCTGTTTAATTGTAATAGATTTGTAGTCAAATTATTGGTGGTTATAGGCTATAGCAGTTAAAATGTAGCATCATTTTTTTTATTATATTTTTTTTAATGTAAATGGTGGCTAGTCTGTAAATGTTTCTGCAGTGTTATGCCTTTTAACCACTCTATTTCTGCCATATTTCAGAGTCGGCACAAGAATAGAATTGTTTTTTAAACTCTTTGGAAAACCCAGAATAATTCTTCCATTTGTTCTGCAATCACCAGGGTCATATTCTGTCTGAATTTTCTTCTTAACCATTCAATTTGGTGTTTCATTACACCAGACAGCTGATTTTGTGAACCTTGAATATCCAGATCCTCGACTGGTTGTCCAAAGTCCTTCAAACATTAAAAGCTACATAAGGCCAGGTGTATACATTTTGACAATTTACCTCCATCTAGAAAAATCCCACGTGGGAGGAGGTATGCTTCTAGGCTGATGCCAGATTGTCAATTGCCCAAAAATATTTTCTGGAAAGATCTTCTTTCATGTCCTTAATTGTTTATGTTTGCATACAGCTCTGCTGTCATCTGGAATCCAATTTGAAACGTTTTTTACATGCTTAAATGATCCTTTTGGACAACAGGATAGGTGTATGCGGGGGTACAACATTTTGTCACTTTACGTACAATGGTTTGTTATCTCTACCTACCTACCTACCTATCTCTCTCT